>JAWWEW010000001.1:70396456-70420976 GCA_035583185.1 Anabacerthia variegaticeps
TGACGATGTAAAAATACGGATTACACCTAGACTATAATTGAATTACAGCAATGTTTTTATGGAAAAGACACTAGCAATCACTGTCATTCTAGAACCTCATTCTTGCAGGATCTGTTTTTCTGCTTTAAGAGGACAATAGGTCTAGAGTTTGACCTAAACTTTAGCTCAGAGGGAGGGCCAGAAAGTTAGCAAATTACACCTTTCATAAACATAAAGCATCCAGATCTTCAGTTTATTCAACTAAATACTGAGTGTTTTATGTTGCCTCAGTTGAGGTACAATTTATTAAGAAACGGATAAACACAGTAGAATATAAAACTGAAGAAGTAAACCTTGAAACAACCATTATGTTGCAGAGAAATATCTTGACAGATGCTATTAATCATTTATACCGGATAGCATAATAATTTTTGTTCAGTATTAGAGTCAGTATAAAATCCTTCATCAGAGGTAAAAGAAAAAGAAAAATATTATTCTACCTACACAGTATAAAAAAGCTGCGGGGAACTTTGATATTTCACTAACAAATTTTTTAAAATATTTTTATATGTGGAGTTGAAAAGATCTTGGCATCTTATGGGAAAAGACAGATAACAAGGTACGAATACTGTGGAAAAATTCATGCACACTCCAGAACATAATGATTAGAAAAATATAATATTTATAATTTCAAATAACACAAATCCCATTTTTGTTCTAAGGTAAAATGTCCTTTACCTAGTCACAAAATTGAAATATGTGTTTTGAGTTTCCAAACAAATACCTAAGGGTTATCAGAAAAAAAACTCAGTGTAGTTCTCATTCACCATATGATGAAGTAATACTGTGCTCAGTACATCCACCATGAATGATAGAAAGCTGCATAAAATAAGTATTTAGGAAAGTATCAGTCAAAGAACTTCTGGATGTTCTGGATGATTTGTAGAGGCACTGATTATTATTTTCACTTTCACGTAGCTACAAACATGAATGACATAATGGTAGTGCACTGTTCAGAAGCACAGTTTCTAAATTAAGTAATTGTCATGGTTCATGCATGTGATCTCTATAATGAAGCAAACAGGTAGCTATAAAATATTTTGCAATAGTGTTGCAATGTCATCTGGTGCCTGATGTCTTTCCTGGCTTCAAAACATGTATATTTTTATTGTCATGTTTAGAAAGAGGGTATACACTCTTGGTGGACAGAATTTGTTTTAGACACAAGTAGAACACCTACAAAAGCAACACTGTATGGGTATTTCATAAAGAAAGTAGGACGTTAAACTCCAAGTCAGTATAACAAAGACCTGTTTCCTTAATTATGGTGAAAACCATGACAAAAGCTACATAAATATAAATTTTTATAACTGTATTGACTTCAAAGTTTTTGTGTGATAAAAAAATCTAGTCTGCTTATACATTCATTGTCAATACAATGTGAACTCCACCTACTAAATATATATCCTGATTATTTCCAGTCTTGGAAAGCATATTTTTCAACATCAGCAGTGGAATACTTCTTCTGAATTAGACTTAGATATTGGACATTAAAAATCAATTTGTATAGAAATCATAATAAACATGAACCAAGTTGTCTTATGTACAGTTGTGGTGTTTTGGTTTTAAGCAACTTTCATTAAGTACTGTTGACTCAAGTTATTACTACTTTTTCATACTCAGCAATGAACAAATGTACAAGAAGAATAATAAAAAAATGTGCGCTTATGATTTTTTTCCTAAGGAGGTTAAATCTCAGAGTGAAGACTAACAGTGCAGAAAATGAGTATGGTAGTCAGAAATAGCATGAAACAGGAGAAAAATAAGGAAACAGACTAATCAGGTGATTAACAGTGTTTTATGTATTCAAACAGATATAATGTAATTTAAGAATAGGGAAACAGGTGAAGACATATTTGAAGGCTACATTTCTATCATTATGCCTTCCAGCAAACCTTGAAATATTTTTGCATTTAATAATTTGTGGTAGGACATCCTTGACAAACGAAAAGTGAATAGCAATATTTCTCTATTTCAGTATCAGTAGACTACAGCAATGAGAATTCATTTGATGCTAGTAGGCTAAAGCTGGATTTTATTTTTTTTTTCCCCCTTTATGACACAATGTTTCTGGCTGAAAATGAGAAGAAATATTTTGGTTTTATTTGATGCAGTTACTGCAGAGATAAAGAGATGAAGGACTTAATAGCACTAATATCTGTGAATACTAGTCTTTTTTGGTCTGCAATTTATACAAGGCAAAAATAGCAGTCTATAAAATTCTGACAGCCATGGAGAATGTTGTTTATTCTCTTTCCTAGTGAGAGATCTGTAGTGCCAGATTCAGAACAAATGAAAATGAATACTCAGCTATTGAACTCTTTGCCAGAGGACATTTTGAGTGCTCTAAGTTTATGTGTGTTCCAAAGAAGATTTGGACAGATTTTCAAAGAAAAATCCTTTCAGGTCTATTAAATAGAAAGAAATCACATCTGTGTCAGGAAGACCTTGAGTCACAAACCATTATACACTGGAAGAATGCAAGCATCTAGGAAAACATCATTGCATGTCCTGTTCTGATACTCTTCCCTAAGAATCTGCACTGTTCCTGTCAGAAGCTGCACATGAAAGAAGAAAGATTTCAGTACTGACTTTCTATTCCCTTCTTTGGCAACATCTTTAAATAGGTCATTTGCAAATAGGAACCTAGTGTGTGTGTGGAGACCTGAAAAGGAATTAAGCTTCAAATGAAGAGCTTTATTAGAAAAAGAAAAAAAATAAATAATGAAAACTACAGTACAAGAGTAAATAATGCATTATTTTAACATTAATTCAAGACAAATAATCACTAAAGCTCTCGCTGAATCATCTTGTAATTGTTGCAAAAGTATTTTGTGTTCAGGACTTCCAGTAATCCCAAGCCTTTATCTTCTTGTCAGCCTCCCAAAGAGGAAAGTTTTTCTGTTTTGAAGTCAGTTAGAGGTTATAAAATTGAATGTGTAATTTTATATTTATGTATTTGGAATATACATGTTGAAACATAAGTACAGCTGGCATCTTGAACTTCACTTCTGAATTTTTTTTCCTTAAATAAATCTGAATGCAAAATGAAAAGATACTCTGCTGTAATCAATTTCATGATGATGCTGCTACTCACAGTCAATTTAGTTTATGATAATGTGAAGGGGAAGACTTAATTCTATATATTTGGTTGCTGAGCTTGGAAATGTTACAACAACAATTTGTAATCTTATGACAAAACTAATTTTTGTTTGGTTAATATTGCTATCATATCTTTGTTTTCCAACTCAGCTGAGAAAAAAAAATAGTTCTCCATGGGCTAGTAAAATTTGCACACCAGGGTTTTAATACTATATGTGTCTGAGTTCAGAATAGAAATTACTCATTAGTATGAAGTACTTTAGCATTGTCAAGTGTATTGAACAGAAAATTGAAAGTGTAAAAATACAGTTGTTAAAGTCTTTTTATGGATCCTTGAACTCTTGGACACATATGGATTACCAACAGGGATAATTCCAAACTTGCCATGGGATCTCAGAGCATACATGATTTTGATTTGTTGTGACTATGCTATTATTTCCAGTGACAATGGAAATAAAGGTTTGTTAAGCCATGATCTTATTGTAAGATTCAGAGTATTAAATTCAAAACCCGAATTCTGTAGCTATGACAATACTTTAGAAGTATCAACGTGCTGCAGTGCTGAAGAGCTAGATGTTGACCTTTTATGGGGTTTACTATACAAGTAGAATGAATTAAAATGATTTAATAGAAATACCTACTTATTTCTGCAGCTACACTATTTTTTTTCTTTGTTAATAGAAAAACAGTAAGTTTAGGTTTGTTAGTAATAAAACCAAATAAAGCCAATCAAAACCAAGTAAAAACATTTTAAAATTCACTCTGTGTATATTTCACACAAAAATACTTTTCCAAGGTGTTTACTTCTCTAATAATTTTTATTATTCTGTTTTTCAGAGTAGCTCATGCATAGTACTACATTTTGGATTTGCAGGCATCCATTGTAGACTTTCAGTCATGTGAGTTATCACACCAGTTTCTGTGATGCCTATGATATCATAACTCTCAGAATGGTCACAGAACTCCAGTTCCTCCTGTTTGTTGCCTAGATCGTAAGAGTTAGTATATGTGTATGTATGTGTATATATATATATATATATATTTGAGGTGGCTAGAGTTATGGTTCTTGCTTTTGAAAGAGTTGAAGAACAATCCTCACTATTCTGACACATTTGATCACTCTGCTTCTTATGAATATGAAGATGTTACATCTTTGGATTCTGCAAATTCATTAGTTTAAATGACAACTCATTGTCAGCCAACCTGTTAACAAAGATTCTCCTGCTTCTTCTAGACAGATGAATCATGTCTCTCCCCAGAAGTCTGTATTGCTCAAAGAACTTCTGGTTCTAGAAAACAAAGCCCTGGTGACACTACCAGCCACAAAGTCAGGTATTGATCTGCATGATGCACTGACTTTTGTCTACACCCCTATCTCTGACTGGCAAGAGAGAGAATTCAAAAACATTTGAAGTAATCTTTACATCTTCTGTTAATTTTTCTGAACTTTTGTGATACCAGCATTTCACAATCTCTAGACTGACCTTTTTAAGCTTTAGTCAATAAAAGAAAAATGCAATATAATCATAATGCAGTTGTTGAGTCACAGTCAAGACTAATTTTATCCAGGAGATGTTTAATGTGCTTAGCATCAGAACCTTGTGTGATGGAAATCAGTAAATGTTCATGAATAGAGATACAGATATAATTTACAAGAAGTAAGAATCTACACCTAAAAGTTCTTCTTTGAGGAAAAAGATAGCCCTGCAGCCGTTTCATTAATTAGCCTAATTCTTCATACACAATAGTTTAACTTAAGTTCTATGAAAAAATGGTTAGACCAGCATAGCTACTGTAGCTTTTCCATGGTGACTAGAGCCTCAAGCGCTATAGTTAAGACCTTAGTTAATTAAACATTAATATCTTCATTTACTGTATATGTAACTTAATTACTGAACTAGTTTTAGAGTCATTTATCATTTATGGATTATGAAATAAAAATAAATCTGTTTAATCATACTTTAATCACACAAGCAATTCATCAATTAATTCGGCATATCATACCTACTCCACAGCTCTCCAATTAAGACTGTAAAATTTTCAGTTCAGAGTAAAATAACTATGCCTTCAGTGATATCTTGGAGTCCAATTCCAATATCTACCTCTATGTTTTAACAAACTGATTGTATTTCACAGTTAAGATGAAAAAACTTTTCAGATACCAGTAGAATGCTATTTTCTTCCTTAAGAACTTATCCAGAGATGAAAAACTTATTTTATATTTCTAATTTTTGTATTTTAATATCTAATTAACACCTTAAGCTAAGCAATCATCTTCTTCTTATGCTTGATTTCTTCCCCATGAAATAAAACGTATTTCATAAAGTCCACTAAAAAAAAAGTTTAAATGTTTCAACTGGCAATAGTTTTTAATATTCTAGAAAACTATAAACCCCTGTTTTTGATCCCAGCTTAACGTAGTTATATCTCTTAGAAGGAATGTTCAGTCACATTTCACAGCCTCCTGATTTACGTTCTGTTGGTTGAAGTGATATGTTTCAAACAGACAAAAAACCCCCACAATTTAAAGAAAAAAAAATGTAGAAAGCAATCAGAGAATAAATTTTTTAATGGGTATATTAAATGCGTCCTAGGACACAAGTTAAACTAACAGAACTCCACTATCAGGTGTGCCATCAAGATTTATAAAGGGGTTCTTATTTTCATCAATAAGTTATAAAAACAAAAGATAACTCCATTTTCATATAGTTGCATTATTATTAAACATTTACTATTAATATGTTCATCAATAAATAATTTAATTCCTGAAGTAAAATATTTTTTATGGATTGCTTTTATTCCATTTGGTCATCCTATTATGCATTTTGCAATTATGTTATATAAAGGTGCTGTAACATATTGAGGCAACAACAAAACTTAAAGCAATAAAGCTTAAATGATAGACTGCTTTGTTGATGGAAGTAAAAAAACAACTATTTAAAAGTGTATTTGCATTAAATCTTTCACTAAGCTGAAACAGCTTGCTATTTATCTTTTTCTGGTTAAAGAAAATGAGTGATAGATTTTTTTTTTGTATGTATATAAATAAACAGAAGAGAGCAAATGAACAAGTAACACAAGTTCAGATAGATTAGAAATGCACTCAGTTGACATTTTCTGTTAAAAATTTGCTGAGATACTGAAGATTCAACTGATAACCAGCTCTCTACTTCTACAGAACTGTTATTTTCAGACACTAGTTGGAAATACTCACTAAATAAAGAAAACATTAATCTGCATTTCATATACACAATTAACTGTTCTATATCAAAACTTCCCGGGAGAAAAGAAATTAGGATGATATGGATATACATTTGTCTTCATGAATTATTCAAACAAGGCCAAATTCAGACCTTGAGTAAACATTTATATAGCTGCACTTGCTTACATTACCCTGAAATTATGTCCCATCTGCCTCTTGCAAAGACTAGAATTAACATAACAATAACAATAAATTTAAAAGAAGTCATAAACCTATAATATTTGTGACTAAAAGATGAACAGATGCTATACCCTACTTTACAATATACAAAATTTGGGGTTCTACTGAGCTGTAACGATCTACTCTTTTCCATGCTGTAGATCTGTCACAGAAAAGTCTTAGCTCTACGGCCAGTCAGCCTATTCAACAGAAAGGTCAAACTTGTGCAAGCTATTGTTTAATAGCTTGGGTTTAACCCCAGCTGGCAACCAAGTACCACAAGTAGTCTTCCGTTTGTCTGATGGCTCAGGGCTATAAAAATACATTGAAGAAAATCTTTGGTAATAAGCCTTCCATAAAGTCCAATCTTATGACTCTGACATAGCTCTTTCCTTTTGGGGCAAGAGGTTGATTGAATATTTTTTTCTTCCTGGAATGTTTGATTCTAAATTAGCACCTAGGTGGGCATTTCTAAATGTATCTTATAGGATTTATAGCAATGGATAAAACACAAAAATTGAAGATAGTTTCCATCATACCAACAGCAAACCCACAAAATTCAAAATTTAAGAAACAATATGTTCAAAAGCAAAATATTGAAAAAATTGCTTGGAATTGAGAAATATCTCCATATTTAACATTTCTGCTTGTCTGTCTCTGCTGTATCTCCATCATCTGCTACCTAATAGTTGACCCTTTTAAAATAAAGCAGTCATCATTCAGTTTTTGAATCCAGCTGGTACTACTCCCTAAATATTACTGAGGAACTGGAATGTTGTAGTTTTATTAGTAGTGTCTGTACTACTAATAGAGACTGTATCATCATTTATATACATTAGCATCTTCTTGTTCCCAGAATTACCTCCTAACACTCCATCAATCAGCTGGAAGAAAGTCTTGCTCTGTCATTACAATAAAAGTACTAGCCAGTTTAGGGAGGAGTGCTCTCCCTTATTGGGATCACTCCTTCCCCACAGCTTTTAGATAGCTGTCATTTTGTTTTCCTCAGCATCTGATCAACCACAGAGAAAACACTTAAAAAGGAAAAGACTGATAGGCTCCTTGAGTTTTCCATTTCCCATTTTCTATTACAGTGAAGTGTTGTATTTTTTCCTTAATTATGTTGTAAGTGCTCTTTGGCAGAGAAGATGTTTTATTTTGCCAAACATGTTGGCTCTAATCTTGCTTAGAACCTTTTATGGTAATACAACTACTGTTATAATAACTCTTATTCATGGCATCTGGGATGCTTTTTTACACTGTCAGATACTCTTTTTGATGTGGTACTCTTTCCAATGACATATTCCCAATGTTTTCTTGTGTTTGTTAGACATATTAAAGATGACAACTTTAGGAGAAAAAGGAGAAAAATGTGCCACATCCACATGTCTTTTTAACACCTCCAGGGTTTCAATCACTTTCCTGGGTGTCTTGTTCCAATGCCTGACCACACTTTCAGTGAAGATATTTTTCTTAATATCTAATCTAAATCTTCCCCGGCACAGCTTGAGAACATTTCTTCCTGTCCTGTCAGTTGTTTCCTGGGAGAAGAGGCTGACTCCCACCTTGCTACAACCTCGTTCCAGGTTGCTGCAGAGAGTGATAAAGCCTCTCTTTAAGCCTCATTTTCTTCCATCTAAACCAGAGCTGCTTCTCATAAGACTTATGCTCCAGACCCTTTACCAGCTTCATTGACCTTCTCTGGACTCAGTCCAAAGCCTCAATGTCTTTTTTGGAGTGAGGGCCCCAAAACTGAATGAAGCATTCAGAGCGTGATTTCACCGGTGCCGAGTACAGAGGGATGATCACTGCCCTGGTCCTGCTGGCCTATGTCTGACACAGGCCAGGATGCCATTGGCCTTATTGGCCACCTGGGCACACAGCTGACTTATGTTCAGGGATTTTCAACCAGCACCTATTCTACCGGGTCCTGTTCTACCGGGAAGGTTTCCAGCCACTCATCCCCAAGTCTGTAGCACTGCATGGGATTGTCGTGACCCAAGCACAGGACCTGGCATTCAGCTGGTTAGACCTCATGTAGTTGGCCTCAGCCCATCTGTCAAGTGCATCCAGATCTCTCTGCAGAGCCTTCCTACCTGACAGCAATTCAACACCCCCTCCCAGTCTGGTGTCATCTGCAAACCTGCTGAAGTTGCACTCACCTACATTCAGGTAATTGATATAGATATTAAACAGAAATGGCCCAGATACTGAGACCTGGGGAAGACCACTTGTGGTCTTCCACTGGCTACCAGCTGGATGTAACTCCACTCATCACCACTCTCTGGGCCCAGCCATCCAGCCAGCTTCTCCAGGAGAATGTTGTGGGAAACTGGAATCAAATCTACATAGGTAGACAACAGCCACAGCCTTTCTCTCATCCACTATGTGTGGCACCCTGAAACAGAAGCAGATAAGGCTGGTCAAGCAGGACTTGCCTTTCATAAACACATTTTGCCTGGGCCTGATTCCATGGTTGTTCTGTATGTGCTGTGTGATCTCACTTGAGTGACTTTGTGACCTCTTCCTCAGCTCCTTCTGTACTCTTGTCCTCATAGACCTGTGGGTGTCTAAGTGGCATAACAGATTTCTGATAATTTCCTTCTGGATTATGAGCATTCCATTCTTCTATCTTAGTGGAGTTCATAGCCCACAAATAACTGTTCTTCTCAACTGATTTTTGCTGAGGCAAAGAAGGCACTATGTACCTTTGTTTTTTCATCATCCTTTGTTACTCTCGCTTTGTCATTTTGTCACTCCGCATCCAATAGAATATGGAGATTCTCCTTAGCCCTCCTTTTGTTGTTGGTATATTTCTAAAAATAGGTTTTCTTGTCTTTTACAGCAGAGCCAGAAACAAATATAAACATCCCATCTAAGTTAGACAACTATGATACATCTAAAATAGTTAAATAAGAGGACAACGAGAAAAAACAAGACCTAAATATATGACTGTCTCAACCTGTTTAATTTCTTCTGTATATGCACTTTGGTTTTGAAAGGAGTTTTTTGTACAGTCTTATAAACTAAAAGCCATCATTAGGTTTTAAAATGCCACAGTATATTTTTCAACTTTATTTTTTTAGAGATGCCCAGAGAACACTTATAAGAAACTCTAACACCTTCAGAGTACCCAAGTCACTGCACTGTTAAGTCCCTCTTCTGTAATTAGCAGGAAGGTATTTGTCTTCAAGAGAAATATTCTGTGATCTGGATTCCAAAAGAAGGTCATGCATACTTGTTCAAACATATGTATTGAATATTGAGACATCTTTTTGCTGTCAGTCAAGTAATGACATACCATTGGACTGAACAGAAGTTATCAGGAGATATACTCTTCCCTAAGGAGCATGGATCTGGAAACCATACTTTGCATAATGTGGCTGAAGCCAAGTACTGAATGTTCAGCCAAATGCTTTGGATCCCATTCAGATTTTTATTGCAGGCAACAAATGAAATACCACATGTAATTAGTTACACTTGTTTCCTTTTGCGATGTGCACCTCAAGCCTAAATGATTTAGGCAATGCTTATGTCTCTAATTGGATGAAAGTCTTCTTAAAATCTTATAATCTCTTATGTTTTACTTAAAATTCTATTGCATGGAAGACAAATTTTGCCAATGAAATTTGCAGCTTCATGCACACTTCGGAGTACAAAACTATAACAGATTACCTATAAACTATAATTTCTATGACTTGAAAAGGAATTTATAAAATGAATAAAAATAAAACATAATTGTTTATCATGAAGAAACTAGTGGGGTTCTGCAGAGCTCCATCTTAGACCCAGTGCTCTTCAACATCATGAATTACTTAGTTGCGACACGGGACTGGAAGGGATACGAAGCAAGTTTGCAGATGACACAAAGCTCAGAGGAGCTGTTGGCTTCCTCAAAGGCAGGGAGGTCCTGCAGAGAGACCTTGACAAATTAGAAGACTAGGCAATTACCAACCATAGGAAGTTCAATGAGGGGAAAGTAGCGGATTCTGCACCTGGGATGGGTCAGCCCTGGAGTAACTTACAGACTGGGGAATAAGAGGCTGGAAAGCAGTGTCACGGAAAGGGACCAGGGGGTCCTGGTTGATGGCAAATTGAATATGAGTCAGCAGTGTCCTGGAAACCAGGAGGGCCAACCGTGTCCTGGAAGGCATCAGGCAAAACATTGCCAGCTAGTTGAGGGGAGTGATTGTCCCACTTTGCTCTGAACTGGTGTGACCTCACCTTGAATGTTTTGTGCAGTTTTGAGTGCCACGATGTAAGAAAGATATTAAACCATTAGAGAGTGCCCAAAGAGCGGCAACAAAGCTGATGAAGGGCTTTCAGGGGAAATGGTATTGTCACGTGTGTTCAGCCTGGAGAAGAGGAGACTGAGGGGAGACCTCATTGCAGTTTACAGCTTCCTCATGAGGGGAAGAGGAGGGGCAGGCACTGATCTCTGCTCTGTGATGGCTACTGACAGGATCTGAGGGAATGGTCTGAAGTTGTGTCAGGGAAGGTTTACGTTGGATATTAGAAAAAGGTTCTTCATTCTGAAGGTGTTTGAGTACTGGAAGAGGCTCCCCAGGGCAGCGGTCACAGCACTAAGCCTGCCAGAGTTCAAGAGGCATTTGGACGGTACTCTTGGGCACATTGAGTAACTCCCTGAGATGGTTTTGTGCACGGCTAAGGGTTGGACTTGAAGATCCTTGTGCATCCCTTCCAAGTCAGCATGTTCTATGATTCTGTGATTCTGTGATTTTCAATGAATTATAAAAATGTTCAAACTGTATAATACATATTCTGAAAAATCTATCATTCATTTTTCTGCACAATTTAAGAGTTAAACATGTCATTGGATTAAATTCTATTAGGCATAAAAATATGGAAAATATAAATGAAATTCATTTTTTTTCATAAAAAAAAAGGATAAAGGTAAGTTTTAAATATTAAAAAAAGTTTGTAACAGAAATGATGATTTTACAGCATTTAGTGTCAGATGCTTTGGAAGCTATAAAATATTCTACATTTCAAATAACTTGCAAAGTAAGTCCCTATGGAGAAACTGGGAGAACTAAACATTAGAACAGGACTGAAGTCTCTTTTCTCATTGAAATCAAATGGAAATTTTGATAGTGATTTTATGGGGTATGGCACTTCATGAATCATAGGTGAACCTCCAGAGAACCAAGCAAATACTGACAGACTGTGACTTTGCTTGCTGATGATAAATTTTGTAGGTCAGAAGTTCACACGGACTGTGTTTTCTGCCTCCTAATGAGAGACAATTAATCAACTGATATTCACAGTTCAGTAAAAGACTTACTAACTGCATCCTGCAGTTCAAGTCTTACATGGGAAAAACTGGGTAATTTTGCAGTATTTGCAACAAAGTTGTGCAGAGAGGTTTTCCTTGTGGGTCTTTCCTCTTATATTCCTCTGTAAAAGCAGCACAAGACCAGAAGGAATAACAGAACCTGAAATAATGCTGCTTTTATTATATTGCTGAAAAACATTCAGAAAACACATACAGATGTCATTCTGCTGTTCCTTCCGCCCTACATACAAAATCTCTCTCTCTTATCTGTAAAGTTTGAAAAGACATGTATTGCCTCTCAAAATGTAATTTACTGCTGTGTCAATGGTTACAGAGGCATGTAGAACCTAAGAATTTCAAAAAAAAGTCACAATTGTGCCCTTTGGGTTTCAGATGCTTTGAAAGACAATTGCTAGAATAATTAATTTTTTCCTACCAAGAATGACTTGAGGGTGTGGGTGAATGAGAGGCTGGACATGAGCTGGCAATGTACACTTGCAGCCCAGAAAGTGAACCATGTTCTGGGCTGCACCAAAAGAAGTGTGGCCAGCAGGGAGGTCATTTTGCCCCTCTACTCTGCTCTAGTGAGAACTCACCTGGACTACTGTGTCCACTTCTGGGGTCCCCAGTCCAAAAATATAGACCTGTTGGAGCGAGTCCAGAGGGCCACAATGTTGATCAGAGGCCTGGAGCACCTCTCCTATGAGGAAAGGTTGAGACAGTTAGAGATTTTCAGCCTGGAGAAGAGAAGGCTCTGGGATGTCTTTTTACAGCCTTTTAGTACCTGAAAGGAGCCTTTTAAGAAGGCTGGAGAGGTTTTTTTTACAAAAGTATGTAGTGACAGGACAAGGGGGAATGAATTTAAAATGAGAGTAAGTTTGACTAGATATTAGGAAAAAATTCTTTAGTGCAAGGGTAGAGATGCATTGAAAAGAGTTGACTAGAAAGGTTCTGGATGCCGTGTTCCTGAAAGTGTTCAAGGTGGAGTTGGATAGGGCCCTGAGAAACCTGATCTAGTGGAAGGTGTCTCTGCCCTTCATGAGGGAACTACATGATCTTTAAGACCCCTTCCAACCCAAACCATTCTATGATTCTATGATTCTATTTGTTGAAGTTCATCATTAAAAAAAAAAAAAAAAAGAAAAATAAGTCCTATGTTTTGAAAAATAAGTCCTAGCAGCACACAATTAATGCCTTGTTTTCCTACATCCCAGTGAGTATTTTATGCCCTTTCAGCAAGACGCCAACACCTTTTTTTGATTTTTTTTCTTTTTTTTTTTTTTTTTCCACACCACTGATAACCATACATTTGATGAACAGGTGTAACTCAGAGATGAATTTTTTTTTTTTTCCTCTATCCATTAGTTCCATAACTTTTAGTGTATGACCGTTATCCAGGCACCCTGGGCAGAATAAAACTTCTTCATTTCACTTGAAGTACAGCTGACCATCTAATTTAGCATTGTGTAGCTAAAAGCAAGCTCTAACCAGCATTAAAATTGTCAATCTGTTTCTCTGTTGTTTTCTTTATAAAGCCACAGATATAAATCTGGGAAAAGTAAACTGTTTTAATGGAAATTTTTGTAAGTTTCATGTTTCAGATATGCATTTCAATAATACTGTGTTCCCTTTTGGATTGTGCATTGTTAGCAATTTCTTGGGGACAATGACTAAACCACCACAGCATGTTGCTGCAATTCATCATTCTTTGAGTTGTTAATTGCTGAAAAGGAAGCTGATCTTATCCATTTTGAAGAACTAACTCTGCAGCAGAATGTTCTTGCATTTGAAGAATAAACCACATTTTTTCCCCAAACCATTTGTCACTAAATACTGAAGCAATTAGTCCACATTTGTAGGAACTGGCATAGGTTTTGGTTACATTCATTCCCCTATTGGAATATGTTCTTTACAGAGATCTGTTATTTCCAGCATTTATTGTGCCTCTTTTACATTTTTTTATGATTCTTTATATTGATCCAGATTAAGGACCAGTTGGTAGATTAGCTTCCTGAAGAGATAAGGTACAATTAGACTGTCACTACATTAAGGAAAGGAGCTCTATAAATTATCTTGTATGAAAGGGCAGGAAAGGGTGGTGTCTCCCATTGTTGTCACTTGGTATAAGTCATTAAATACTAATTGGGATAAGGACATTAAAAGTGATATGCTGTGACTGTTCTAATTCAGAGGGCCAGCTACTTCTTACTTTAAGTTAATAAATCCAGAGCACATTCTAGTTCTCCTGTGCAGCAGTATATTCCAGTTGGTGGCAAGTCTAATTCCTTTAGATAATTGGATCTGAACAGAAAATTCTGTAGTAGACCATTATGTGTGTGTACGCATATAACATAATGTTCTAAGAAAAATATGCTGCACAAAGCAAGAACAGATTATTCATATGGAGTTAATGCTGGAGAAGACAAGACTCTTTATTGTGATACACTGGGAAACAGAAAAAGGCCACACCTTTAACCACCTAATTATTACTTAATCTATAACAGCAGATTATTTTTTAAAGGTTATTTTTTTTCTTACCAGCATCTGACAGTGTCTTCTAAAATTAGAGATGCCCATCTGTTCTTCAGCCTTGCAAGAAGAAGAGAGATTTCATGCTGAAGTTTGGAGTAGATCTCAGTGGTTAATCCTGACTAAGAACTGAGCATTACTATATCTATCCTGTTACTGGAACACAGTTCCACACTTTTCAGTGCAGAGAACAAGATTTCCTATACTGATATTTTTATGGAATTTCAGGGAGTGTTGTCATTTAACTGGAAGAAAAAAAGGAAAATTAGGAAGACTTGGGGAACTACAGGCAGGTCAGTCTCAACTCTGTGCCAGGAAAGCTCATGGAACATATCTTTCTGGAAAATAGGCTAAGCACATGCAAAATAAGTAGGTGATTTGTGACAGCCAATATGGCTTTACTAAGGACAAATCATGCCTGGAAATTTGGTGGCCTTCTACAATGGGGTTATATTTTTAGGTAGGTACGGGAAGAACAACTAATGTTATCTATCTGGACTAGTGCAAAGCATTAGACACTGTTCTACATGATATTCTTGACTTTAAAATGGAGAGACAGTGGTTTGATGGATGGATCACTCAGTGGATAAGGAATTGGCTGGATAGTTGCACTCAAAAGGTCACAGTCACTGCCTTGATGATCACGGTCACTGGCTCGATGTCCAAGTAGAGACCAGTGATAAGTAGTCCTGAGGGAGCACTGGGACTGGTGTTATTTAACATCTTAGTAATTGGTGTTGGGATGAGTAATTCACAAATGATATTTTATTATGAGTACTTGGGATAAAAAGGGGAGGCAAACTGCTGCTCAAGTGACTGAACTGTTGGATGTTTTTTGTTTTGGTCTTTTTTTTTTTTTAATTTTTATTATGCATGTTAAGCTCTGAAAGCTTTGGAAGGTGCACAGGAAGGCAGCTGAGCACTTCATTATGAAGATGTACCAATTCATATCCCATAATACAAATAATAGATGCCACTCAAGCATGAAGAAAAACAGCAGAAACTTCTAAAAGACATAACAAAGCTAAAAACTATGTGTCACACTGTGTAAATATTCATAATTAAGATTATGGCTTATACACCAACAGAGTGGGAGAAAGAAATGAAGATGAAATGTAAGTATATTTCTCTGTCCAATATGTCAGACTTGTAGAAGTATAACTTAAATCCTGAGAAGTGCAGACATGGATAAGTAGCTACACACTATCTGAAAAAGTAATTACTTTTTTTTTTTTTTTAATTGAGCAGAAAAATACAGCAGGTTTATTCAAGTCTCTTTAAGGATTTCCCAGCACTAGCATATATGGAGTCACTGGAGGTTTTGGAAAAATATTTTACCTATAAACCTAAGGAAACAGAAATGGAAAAGCTCATAAAGTATTTGCTAGCATCACTAAAGGCCAGCAGTAGTATTAATATAGAATGATGCATATGTTATTGACTTTCCATTCTCAGTGTACTTTCAAAACTGACAGAGATTCCATATCTCAGAATATAATTCTTGCAAACCATTTTCATAACAAGGATATAAAAAGGAAACATTCATATTTCAGCTGATTAATGTCAATTAAAAATATATTAAGTTGGTGAAAAAAAACCAAACCAAAACAAAAAAAAACTAAAACACCTTCTCTCCCCAAGACCTTTTCTCCTAGGCTTAACATTACTCCTTCATTCCCAAGTCCTCTACCCTCTTCTGCCCTCTCTGAGCAGTGGAGGTAGATGAAGAATGAGACATGGCTCTCCACCTGACTGCAGCATTTTTCAAGACCTGCTCCAGTGTAAGGTCCTCTGGGGGCTGCAGTGTGGATGGCTTCTGCAATTCTGTACTCCATGAGATACAGGGTAACAATATGTTTCACCATGGTCCTTTTCATGGGCTGCAGGAGATGCTCAGATCTCAGTGTCTGTAGCATTATTTCTCTCACACTTTTTTCTCATTGCCCTCTCTCACAACTGTTGCACAGTGGTTTCTACTCTTACTTAAATGTGTTATTGTAGATGCCATGTTGTCCAAGTCCCCATCTCTAACAGAGTTACCTACAACTGTTTGTCCTGGGCCATTTCCAGACATGTTTTAAAAATCTCCAAGGGAGGATGGAGACTCATCACCTCTCTGGGCAATCTGTGCCAGTGCTCAGTCATCCTCACAGTAAAAAAGTGTTTCCTAATGTTCAGAAGGAAAGATCTGTTTCAGTTTGTGCCCATTGCCTCTGACCCTGTCACTGTGCACCAATGAGACAAGTCTGACTCCATCTTTTTTGCCCTCTACCTTCAGTTATTTATGTACATTGATAAGATTTCTCCTAAGTCTGCTATTTCTAAACTGAACAGTGCCAACACTCTCATCCTTTTCTCATACGTGAGGTGCTCCAAGCCCTTAACCATCATTATGGCCCTTTGCTGAACTCTCTCCAGTAGGCCTGTGTCTCACTGTTATGGGCCCTGGGGGCAAGAATAAACCAGATTCCTGTGAATAGATCCCTTGCAGCAGATTAGAGGGAAATAACACTGAAAGACTGTGTTTGTAAATATATATATATATATTTATAGGGTTTATTTTAGTTCAATTTTTTTTTTTTTTTCAATGCAAAGCAGGTATGTAGCCATTTTGGTTATTTTTATCTGAAAGCACTTTAGAAAATGCATAAGGAAAAAAGAAGAAAAGAACAAAAGGAAGCATAAAAGTAGAAGGATTCATAATCACCACACATGGATCTATGATGAGACTTGATTGTTGCAATTTAGTTGTCCATTGGTATAAGTGATGGTCTTGATCCATGGAGGATAGGTGAAGAAGCCTGTGAAACACAAAGTCCGATGGGTTAATACGCTTCTCCCCTAGGTGGAGGAAGCTTTCATTCCTCTGGTGGAATGCCTCAGAAAATTAGTCTGGAGGTGACTTGGGAGTCTTTGATGATTTACAACACAAGACATGACATCTGCCTCTCATGTCAGCACAGTTATGCCTCATCAAACCTTCCCCAGGGGAGACAGAGAAGTTTACAGCTGAGAAGCGTTGTGTAAGGGACAACAGGATGACAATTACCATGATAAAAGTCATCATCCCACCTTGCAGGATTTGCCTATTATCATACTCAAAGCCCAGCTTCAGCAAAGCAGCCTGGCACCTCCAGGATTGTTTTAAGTCATTGACCATTAACAGTGCAGTTTCCCACACTCCTTATAATGACGAGGCCAAAACTGAACACAGCACTCCAGGTATGGCCTGAACAGTACTGAATAGGGTCGCTTTCCTTGACCTGCTGACAATGCTTTACCCAAAACAGCAGATAATACTGTTAGCCTTCTTTGCCACAATGTCACGTTGCTGGTTCTTGTTCAACTTGTCCATTAGGACCCCAGGTTGTTTTCTGTAAGGCTGCTTTCCAGCAGGGCACTCCCCAGTTAGTCCTGGGAGTCCAGGACTTTACATTTCCCTTTACAAACTGTATTTAGAGATGTCTGTTCATTTCTACAGCCTGATGTTCATCTGGGTGACAGCAAAACCCTTAGTGTATCTGAATGGGATTTTCCTCTCCAGGGGCAGGAGGTTCTTGACAGTCTGTTTCTTCAGTCTGTGAGAGACTGGAGTTAAGACTTCTTCAGGTTGGAGTTAAAACTGAGACTGACAGCAAGAGGCAGAAGACGTTTGTGTTTTCAGGATCACAATTTAAAAGTATGTTATGTAGGAGATTGTTTAATTCTGAGAGAGGTAAATATGCTTTATTTAGTAAACGATCTATATCTTGTTCTGGAAAAAGCTATCCCACATTTATTTCCACCATCGTCACCCTCTTTCCCAAAAAAAAAAAAAAAAAAGAAAAAAAAGAAAAAAAAGAAAAAAAATTATTTTCCTTCAAAGCTTAATTTTAGCTCTTTGCTCCTTCATTTTAGTTTTCTTCTTTTTCAAATAGTACCAGCCACATAAGCAGATCTACTGTGGTGCAAAATACACCATTATTTTAATAAACTCTGATCTCTCATAATTCCTAAAATGATGTCATGTATTCATAGAAGCGATGAAAACACGGTAAAATGAGAAAAAAAAACAGTTCCATTTCTTTTTGCTGGTAAATATCTTTGGTTCTTAAGCAAAAAAAAAAACAAAACAAACTGCTGATGCTTGCCTCTTCTCTGAAACGAGGTTGAAGGCCAGGCAAAGAAAATGAATAAATTTCTGTAAATAAATATCTGTTGTTCATTTTCCTTTTTTGAGGATGAATCATTTCACAGTCTTCACAGACTTCAATGGCAGACTATTTTTAAAACACATCATAACAGTAATTTCTAATTTCTCCTTACTCTGATTGGGTGGTCTGTAGTAAAATAACATGCAGATACCCCCAAAATGCCAAGCAGTGGAAGGAGTTCAGGGAAATTTATTCCAAAAGTTGAGAACACTGGACTTACAAGAGAAAAACCTAACAGTGCTGCAAACAAAAGCACTGGGTCTCAGAAAGACAGGCCTCCTGTTCTCTTCAAGACTTTTATCTTCACTGGCCTTCCCCGCCGCAGGTCCCCTCTGACATGCAGGTCTGTAACATCTGTTTTGCTCTCCTCATACCAGAGAGAGAGCCTGCAAGCTTTCTCTGGAATGCAGAAGTTAAAAAAACCCCTTCAACTATCTTTGAGATAGGTACTTGTTAGGCAGGAAATACTTCCTAAGTGCAAAAGCCCTAATCTTCTTGTTACAAATCTTCTGGAAGGGTATCTACACTTACAGGTGATTAGGGTTTTTTTCTGCAACATGTGTTCCTGAAATTAGTCTTTCTTAGAAAAGGTTGTTTATTCCTGTAATAATCACCCTAAAATTTGAAATATTCATTGATATTCTTAGCATAGAACAGAGAATGAATGTACATTTAATGCAGCAAAAGTTATTTGGCACAGTTTAGACAGTGTCTTTAAATAAAGATATTTTAGTAAGGATTTTATGTTAGCGTTTGTGGTCCAATTGTGAACAGAAGATAACATCAAAATGTAGTTTTCCAAAATAAGTAACATGCAGGAATGATCTGCCTATTTTTGCTATGATATATGCAATATTTTTGTCAAGTCATCATAAAACTGCCCAAAAAATCCAAACAAACACAAAACCAAACAAAACCCCCCTATATTTGTTTGGTATATTCAGTGATGGTTTTTAAGTGGAAGATTTTTGCTAGTTCTTCTTATTCCTCATCGTTTTATCACAGTTCACCAGATTATTCATTATGCACTGAGGTTTTGAAGTTTGAAAGACAACACTGAATATATTTTGAAGGCAGTAGAAACTATTTTAAAGGAATACATTATCTGAAGTATTGATGTTCACTATTCATTGTTATGTATAGGAGCATGCAAAATAATCTTGAGGGAAAACCAGCAGGTCAAGCATATTAGCTGACATCAGAAACATGTCTGAGACTACCTGCAGGATACTTCTGGCGATCATCTTAGGGGAGACCCAGGGACACTTCATGAGTATGGGATTTCAAGGTTAAACTCACTGCATAATATGACAATGATCAGAAACACATTCTCATCAGAGACTTTTTGACATCACAGTATGCAAATTATGTGAGATATATTAACAAGTTGAATTCAATTTGGCTGCCAGCATATCAAAATATAGTAATACTTATACTAGAGATTAATATTAGTTTTAGTGGAATGAACTTTGCACTGAATGCCAGTTCCTAGAGTTAGCTGGTAACTAGGAGTTTAGAACTATTCTTTAGAAGATAAAGATAAATTTAGTGGAAATCCTTTGGAAGATAAAAAAAATGAGTGCAGATTGATTACTCAATTGTTAGCACATTTATTTACTGCTTACCAAAATATGGAATTAGTAGACTTGTACTTTCTCTACCATATTCAAAGGCCCTAAAACTGAAGTGTCAATTTGATATAAAAATCCCTAGACAATGTTGTTGCTTCACTAACTTATTTGCTGTTAATTAATTATCTTTATTATTAATATTATATGTTCCATTATTATTAATGAAATAAGTAATATTCTCATTCTTTAGCCCATTATTACAATGTCTTCTCTCTGAGAGGAGAGGAAAACTTGGTGATAACTATAAAAATAGGAAGCCATTTTCTCTCAAAAAAATGAACCCCGTAAAGAAAAGTGAACATGTAATTTAGAAAAAAAAAAAAAAAAAGCTAAGTCATCTCATTTCAAAGCTTGTGTTGTCCTTGTGTTATTCATGTCCAGTAAATTCTAAACATCCTCCACCAGTTGTGGAGAATAACTTTTCGTTTCTGTGCCACATGAGATTTGGATTCAGAAAAGCTGCTATTCTCTAAAATTGGGGAAAAAACCAATTTAATCACAAGAAAAATACATATCAATTGCTGGGGACATTTGCTGCAGAAATACATTTTTCTTGAAAGCTTAGCATGATACATTGGAAAGATGTTATATTATATCATTTACCTTAAGAAAGAGAAAGACAAAAAAGTAAAGACTTCGCCTTTAAATTCACTATTCCCTTTGAGTTTCTATGATAAGCTCTGATGTTGGCTGCATAATTCTAGCATATATTATCTCTCTATATATTTCACTATTCTGGAAAATGCTTATCTTGAGATACTGGAGAAGATTTTAATTAGCATGGCTTTCTCCGTGTAACAATATCTTAGATAATTTCCTAATACAAAAAAATGTCTTCAGAACAATTCTGCTTGACTATGTAAGTGCGAAAGCTGATATTTGTTTTCTAGTAGCAGACAGGGGAATCATAGCTTTCTGTGGAGCAGCAAATAATCATTAAAATTACAACAAAAGAGCCACACAAAAAAATCTCTAATGGGACATATGTTTATAGATCCAGTGTTCATTCTTTTGCATCTCTGATGCAGGATCCTTAGGAGACTATTGCTACAGTGAAGAGTTCTTCCCAGAGCCTAATTCTTATCAAACGCGATGACTATTTATGATTTCTTTCTGGATATTCCCTCATGTAAGGCACAGCTGGGAATATAGCTATTGTAAGCCTGTAGCTCAAAAAATGTTATTATCATCGTTGAAATTGTCAATACCAGGGAATTGGGGACTACTGTGATGTGAAAAAAAAGCCTTAGCAATTGAGATACCAGCAAAATCCTGGGTTTTCAAATAAGCATGTATTTGTTGCATCTGATTAAGATGTAATCTGTCTTTAAAAACAAAGCATCAAACTTTAATCACACATAGTAATGAAGAAGTAACTATATGTGATAGATTGTTGGTTCTGACAGCTGCAGTCTTTGTTGACTATTACTTTTGAAGACCAGGAGAGTCACAGTCTGAGGAGTCAGGGCGAAAGGAGCCAAAAGCAGAGGATTTAGCTTCTATGTGACCCAGTCTCCAGTGTGCGTCACTGGTATCTATAAACATTTTTCCATAGGTCAAGATCTGTTTAGCATGAAGAATGACTTCTTGTGTTCATAAGTTAAAAAACAGATGGCTCTAATATCTAGGATCTGGGTAGTATCAGCTCATTCAGATAGGTGTTTGCATCTGTGTGCTGATCATTTGATTCCATCTGATAGCTACGAGATGAATACTGTCATCCTTATCTTATGTGACTATGCCAAGTCATATTTTAATATGTGTGTGGGTAAAAGGCAAACAGAATAAAATCACAAATAGGCCTGAACTACTGCTAATTATCAGGCTGAAACACTGATAAGAGCAGAGAATTAAGAAACTTTTCATTAGTCCTGCTAGTGTCATGACTGGACTGTGTTGAACTTGCTTTGCCCAAATTTGCTTTAAGGTTCATCTGACTCCTTATCTTTTTATTTTTTTTTAATTTTGTCGCAAAAACAGTTGTTTGGCAATGACTGACACATAACATCTGTTCTATTTTCTAATTTGGACTAGAATTACAGACTCCCAACCACTGTTATAACAAAGCTCTGTTCATAAACAGAAGATATCTGTGGGCCAGTTAGACTTTAAAGATCGTCTACTTTAATCACTAAATGAACATAAGTTCTTCTCTTTTCATAATAAAGAGGAGGGGGACTTGAAATCACTTTTGGAGCAAAATGTCCTGGCTAGGTTCATTAGAGAGACCCTTAATTTCTCCCTGAATACAAATTGGTCTGAGACTAACAAACGGTATTTCTCTAAATTAACAAGAAACTTATACGAATGCGTTTTGACATTGATAGGCATATAAAAATTAATCATTTCATAGGTTGTCTTAAGAAAATATACAATATGATAAAACAATACATGTTTCTTAATGGCTGTATTTAAATTCTTGTGAATAGAATTAAGTGAGGAACCATGACATCCAGGACAAGTATTCAGCATAATTAGATCAAAAAGTAACGCTCTCAATTTTTTATTTATGTAAGAAGTTGTTAATAGAAAGCCTTATGAAGCTACTATTGCAAAAATATATGTTTAAGTAAATTTATTTCATATCAGCGTTAATAAGATAGAAATGGCATTTGAAGATTGCATTTACAAAGAAGGTTAAAAATACAAATTTGCACTCACCTATATGTTGGATATATGATTTATTACATGGATGCAGTCTGTAAACAAGAATAACATGCTCTAATAAGAATAGCAGTACATAAAATTGCAGAAAATCATGAGAAAATAAATTAATTGTAAGACTTAACTGAACTTGTTCTGAAAGCATATGTAAAGTTATAAACATAAGCAAATAGAGGCTAGGCAGGTACCGAAACTCATTTCTACTGTCCTGTACCTATTAAGACAGATTCTTTGTCCTAACAAGATGACCATGAACGTCTAGCTATAATTATTTACTGTAGTTTTTCTTTGAATGTGCCTTGAGATAAAGGTAACAATTAATTATGTCATTGCACTTCTGTCTAAAAGGCAGGTATTTAATTTAAAATAGTTACCCATGCTTCTTCTATAGTCAGTGAGGAAACAGGTATTTAAAAAAAAATATTTTTGTTAATTAGTTTAGGGAGAAGAAACTGGCCACTGAAAATTCCTATCTCTATTCTTAGGTTATAGAGAAAGTGTACAGTAATTGCTAAAACCACAAATTTAAATATCAGCCTATATGTTCACCGAACAATGTAACAAATATTTAAAGTTTCCACAAAAAAATTAAAAGATTCTACCAGTAATTTTTGGTATATACTTTTACAATAATTGTGTCTTCTGTACAAAACTTCTATGTATATTTTCCTCAAAAAGTGAAGTAGAATTTAAAAAATAAAATCAATTTTGTCATGAAGGTAAGTTATTGACTAGTCAGATAAACTTCCCACAGAAATAGAGGTAATGTTAGGGGCCAAGAAATAAATAGAACCATAGAACTTTGCTTTCAGGCAATTTCACCTTATCTATCATAAACCTTAGAGGTATAATGTAACAGATATGATTGATATGACAAACAATTGCTTTCTGACCCACTAAGTAAATAGATCTGTATAAAAATAATTCATGTCAAACTTACGGCCATTGTGTTATTCTAAGAGTCAAATAAAACACACTAGTGGTAATAAATATCATCTGAGTGCAACATGATAAAATGCAATGTGCCTCTGAAATCCAAATACCTTTATGGAGAAACAAACAAAACAATAAAAGTAAGATTGTGAGTAGAATGACTTCAGAAAATAAAAAGCACAAAGCCATATTCAATATTATTCTGTCATTACACCCCTGTGACCCACTATGTATCAAATTTAGAAGTGATTGGGAATGTCTTAATGCAAGTGGTGTGACCACTTTCCTATTCCATATTTGTAATTCACTATTTCTATCAACTCTCTGTCTTATATATCTTCCAATAAGCCACTGAAACTCTATTAGAATGAAGAATAGCAGGTCCAAAGTGGATCAGACCTTAGTGGTCTGTTTCCAGTTTTTTCCTTTATGCTAGATTTGGTCAAAAAGGGACAAGAATGTCCTGTTGGGTCTTTTGTTTTGTTTTGTTTGGTTTTGTTTGTTTGGTTTGTTTTTTTGTTGTTTTTTTAAGAGAGTTGTTTGTTTTGTTTTGTTTGTTTGTTTGGGGAGGTTGTGTTTGTTTGGGGGTGCTTTTTTGGTAATTCAAAGTTCAGCTTTAAATAAAATATAAACCAGAATAACATTTTCAAGACACTGTAGCTATTTGGTTTTGCCAAGAATGTATTTTTTTCTATATCAATGTTTACAATTT
>JAWWEW010000001.1:70421076-70446855 GCA_035583185.1 Anabacerthia variegaticeps
GAATAACATTTTCAAGACACTGTAGCTATTTGGTTTTGCCAAGAATGTATTTTTTTCTATATCAATGTTTACAATTTTTCCTTTTACTCTATCAGACATGACTATTATTTTACAAGTAGGGGTGTTGGGATTTTAGGGAGTGTGTGGTGCCAGAAGTTCAGGGTCACCACCTGAATCCTTCATGTAAAGATTGATATGAGTCCTCTTCCTCTCAGCAGACTCTTTGCATAAAGGAGACTCCCAACCCTCTTCTGTGATTCTTTTTCTTCCTTTGCATTTTATCCCCTATATTTCACAAGGTTCTTTAGAAGACTGTGTTTAGTTACCCACCAGACAAGGAACCATCTTCCTGCTCCTTTTGGAACATTTCCCATCTTAGTAAACATGCATTTAAAGGTGTCAAACACACAAACTGAGAATAGATATTGTTACTCACTGCAAATATTCTGCACAGATGAAATGAAAGAATTCTGAAATACAGTTTTACAGGATGAGAAAACATCCTGTGATACTTACCGAGATTTATTGGTCTCTGAATTGTTTATCAGAACATTATACACTGATGCCTTGCCTAATAAAAATGCAATTAAAAACGAGTACAACAACAAACACTGAAATCAAAACACAATATTTTAAAAGGAAGTACTAAATGTTTTCAAACACACAACACAAAGAAGAAATGCAGCAAATTAGTTCCAGTCATTTCCTTTTACTCTTTTTGAAAATAGACAAAACCATCTTCAAAAATTAGACCTCAGCAGAACTCTTTAATGTTTTCTTTAGTGCAGGCTACCTTAGTAACATCATGACATTTTTATTAGAGGCACATGCATGGCCCATGAATTATCTAATTCATACTTATTATTCTGATTGAAGGCATAATTTCTTCCTTGAGAGAATACTAATGAAGAAGATACTCATTCCAAGGGCACTCCACCAGATTTATGTCTGAGGTTCAAACTAAGATATTTAAAATGAATAGAACACAAAATGGTTGTAACTTTATTTATATAAATAAATTAATATACTTAGAAATAAAAGCATTATATTATTACAAGAAGACAAACAGGAGGAGTTTGGATAGCGACTCATTGCTTTTGTTACATGGATGCAAATGTTCCTGGAGCTTTTTCTGTTCAGCTTCATTACATGCCCCAAAGCTCATAAAATTACCTAGAAGTTGTAAAGGTTTAGGTCCTGATCCTAAAACCATACCTTCACATATTACTTTTAGATGCAGATGAAAGTTGTGAAACCATTTTCTAGTTCAAAATTATTTTCTTCTCTACAGTTGCACATTTTGAATGGCAATAAACATAGACATTTCTCTTACAGTTTCCCATTCATATCTTTCACTCTGTGAAGATATTTTGGATATTCCAGATCATCTTGAATGGCATTGGATATCTGTGTTTAGGGCACTAAGCCCTGCATTACTCTTGATTAAGAGAGTTTAGAAACATAATTCACATGGAGACATAGACACCTAAATTTAGATATCTGAATTTAGAGCTGAATCTTGTTACAATGCAAATACAAAAAAAAAAAAAAAGAAGGAAAATTCCAGCTTATCTATTTCATAGGACATGTTAAAATGGATTTCCAGGAAGATATGACATACACGGGGGGGGGGGGGGGGGGGCAAAAAAAAAAAAAAAGGAACTATTATTTTACATCTCTGAAATCCCTGTTTAGGCCTTACAAATGTTGTTTGTATGCCATGAGAAGTTCCCATATCCATCACCTGACTTGCTGCACTCTCTTTAGAATGTACTCCTATCTCTCTAGCACTTTCTGTAAAACACAGCTTTTGTTCATGCTTAACATAACCACATTATTTAAACTTGAATTTGAAAACATTCTAGTAAAGTGATAAAACATGTACATTTTGATATTGGTTTAAAATTGATTGTCCATATTTCAAGCATTTAGATGTCTATATAGAAGTTAAACTGCTAAGAGTATCTTTAATAGCCTGTAACTACTCACTGACACATAGATTAGCTAATACTCTGGATTTCCATGCTTTCAGAAGTTTTCTTGAATATACAGACCAACCCCAATATTTCAAAAACTGGAATGTTCTTTTCTGTGTTATATCCTCTTCACTTATGCAGATGAACCAATTTTTAATACACAATTTTATTATGTCTGTTATTTATAACAGATGATGTTTAATCATGCTGTCGTCTAATCACGCTGAAAGTACATTATAATCTTCAATACTGGCATATATGCAGTCTTCTGCTCACCTAGTGCTTTTCATTAGGCAGCTGATTTAAAAAAAAACAAGCACACAGAAAAGTTAAATAGAATCAGATAGGAGTGTTAATTTCCTTACCATTTTGACATATTTTCAAAAAACATCTTAGCTTTCATTTCTTCTGTTTTTGTTTGAGATCATCTCTAATTGAAAGCAAAGAAAACGATCCCTGCCACACACACTCACCTAACTCATATTTACAATGACCAAAAAAGGACAAGTTCCCATGTATAGAACTGTTTCTCTGCAGCTGTTAAAGGGGTGCATACAGGCAAGTACAACAGAAAGCTAAATGAAATCTATTCTCTATAAACAATTATCATTGGCATTGTGACAATAGGGTTATATGGCTACTGTTTTTATTTCTCTTTGTAGTGCAAGTCATTCAAGAGTAAGTACTCTTTTTTTTTTTTTCTCCTGTTATGTGCAATAGCATTGTTTGCTCAGCCTAAATAAAAGAGAAGAAAGAACACCTTTTAGTTCCTGCTATAGGACACTGTTAGGTTTAACACAGACTGATGTAACTGTATTTCAGTACTTTTCATTATAAATACCAGAGTTTCAAGACAAACAATTGCAAAAAAGAGTTGGGAAAACTAACTTTTGAATCCCCTGCAGTGGGGAAAATGAAGCAGTCACCGTAAGAAAGTCAATTATTAATCTTAAATTTCAGCATAACAGGTTTCTGGTGAAGAGAATGACAGAACAGATAGTGTAGTGGAAAGATTTCACAAGCAAGTAAACTACTGATCTTACAAATAGTGACATCTCAGTATTCAAAATTGTATTTTAACTCTTTGCAGGCTGGAGCTTGGAATTATATCTGAGATATAATCTAGTGCCAACATCTAATATCTAAAGAAGATACTATTATCTTTTCCAGCTGTTATCAATAGACCAGCTTGCTCAGAACCTCATCCAACCTGCCTTTGAACACTTCCAGGGATGGTGTACCCACAACTTTTCTGGGCAACCTCTTCATTATCCTCTGAGTAAAAAATTTCTTACTAACATCTAATCCAAAACTCTTCCCTTTTCATTTAAAATTATTCCCCATTGTCCTATCGCTATCTGCCCATGGAAAAAGTCCCTTTCCAGCTTTCTTGTAGGCCTCCTTTACGTGTTGGAAGGCTACTGTAAGGTCACCCAAGACCCTTCTCTTCTCTAGGCTCAACAACCCGAGGTTTATCTGCCTCTCCTCAGAGGAGCTGATTTTCTTTGATAGTTAACAGGCTAAGAGTTATCTCTAAGAGTTTCAGCAAAATCCTTTGGAACACAACAAATACATTAGCTGCTTTGAAGAAGACAGTCTGTCACTTAAAGTTTGTGGAGATTCAATAAAATCAATGCATTTCAAAATTCTTAAATCTGACCTTGGGCAGAACAGTTTTTAGGTTTTTGTTTTAAATTTACATACTAAATGACTAGTTGTCCAGGAACAGATCATCTTACTAACTTCAATTTTAATCCTGTAGCAATTTATTAAAATAATTAAAAGATAAATAAATTTAATTAATGGGTAGTGCTTTCCAACAGCATGCTGAATCCTGGGTGTCTCAGTTTAAAAAAAAACAAGATGTCTATCAAGGAAAGTAAGGAATCCTTCTGGACTAGGAAGGGGGTCTCTCCTCAAAAACCACCACAACCTTTGAAATTAATAGACTTTAATCAGAAAACGTAGAGAAAAAAAAAGATAACAGTTCTTCACTACAAATATATGTATCTATAACCAAGTATATAACTGTTTCATAAAATTTTGATGACATAGTCAGATACAATATAAGACTTTTCCTGAAAGGTATACACAATGTGACTACCAAAGGAGCAAAGACATGTGCTTGCGTGCAGGAGCACACAAATTACACAAGGAAAAAAAAAAAAAGAAAGAAACTAGGTAATCTCAAAGAATCGCAAGCAGTTAGGAGACCATCCCAAATACAAATTATGACTGTCAAAACTGAGACAAATATTAGACAGTATTAGGGACAGATCAGAATTTATTTCTTTTTGTGAGTGGGCAAGGAAAATAAACATATCAAGCAAGAGAAAACTGTGGAGAAGAAAAAAATCTTCTTCTGACTTCTTTTGTGGGGAACTCTCAAGTCTGACTGTAGCAATGAGCCTCTGAAGGAGAAAGCTAACCATAATGCTTTGAAAACAGGCTTTTACTCTGTTGTAAAATGGATTCTACTCTGTGTGTTACCCTTCTCCTTCCCAGTACCCCCTGGGAACACCCTCATTAGTATGCAAGAAGGTACCTGGGCAGGTTTATGTGAAAAGCCCCCTCATTGGTCTTTTGTTAACCCCTTCCCTATTTGCTGTTAACCCTCAGTTTTCATTGGTGTGAGTCACTTCCCCTAAAGCCCCTTAAAAAAACCCTGACCCTGGGAATAAATGCTCTCTCTGCTTCCTTTCCTGTGGCTGCGTGTGTGTCTCTATCCTGGGACATCTTGGAGACCACGTGGCAAGAAGGGGGAGAGGAAGAGGGAGCATTTCCAACTTTGCTGTCGCATCTGATCATCTCAACCTCACTGATTAAGATTAGTCAGGAACTGTAGCCATCAGTACAGACTGTATGGCATGAATCCCACAGTACAGCACACCCACAGCTAATGTAGTATAATCTTTTTAAGGACTGATACTTTTGAATACACAGTGAATAAGCAGTGATAATGAAGAACTAATCATCAGTACAGAAGGGAGTTGTTAATGGGTACCTTAAAGGTACATGTATTTACCCTATATGTCTAAATACAGATATAAAACTTTAATTCCCATCTGATATGTTTGCAATTTTTACTTCACATGAAGCTGAAACCAGTCGTTAAGAAAAGTTTTTTAGTCTTTGAATGACAACAATGCAAGAAAAGAACATTAATTAGGCACCATGGGGATTTCCCTTGGAAAAAAAAAAGTCAGAAGCTGTATTTCAAGACAAAAGAAGGATCATAAGAGAACACAACAATAGCAGAGGTTTCTTTCCTAGGGGTAGTAAAAATTGGGGGGTTTTAATACTCCAGTTTTGCTCAAAATTATTTTGCTGTTTGCCCTACTATGCGTGCATCATTTTTTTTATTGGACAATTAATTTTTTTTCTCTTCTTCCAGAGGTCAAAATCTCCTGTGCATAAGCAGATTCCCTTTGGAATCTCAGAAATCATATAATATTTGTTGAAATTTATCTTAAAAAGACATATTTTTTAACCCATTGTTTTATTTGGTAGGACCACTATACGATTTCATTGTTCTTTAGTGAACATGATTCTGAGCCTTCCCTAGTGCCCACAATCATTCAAAAAGAGCAATCATATCCCTTCTTGTTACTGAGGCCAAGTTTAGGATTGCTGTTGCTTGGAACATTTTTTTTTTTTTTTTTAATTTATTTTATAACCACCCCTCAGCACAGAAAAGAAAAAAAAATGTGAAGAAAACACAAACTTTGATAACAGTTTTAGGATGTGAAATGCAAGTCTTTGAGATGCTTATTTCAGTCACCAGTTCTTTTAATTTGCTGGTTTCGATGTTGAAATCTGAACCTCCATTATGCATATTGCTTTTCCTGGGTTTGCTTTTAATTTAAAGAAAATTAATGTAATCTTTTAAACCAAGGCTTCGTCCTATGACCATCTCTCATAAATCTAATTGTTAATGACAATTAGTCTAAAACAATATTACTGTCTTTTAAGATCAGCATATATAGTTGTAGTTCCTTTAGGTTCTTGTTTTGCCTCCTGTTCCCTTACTCTAGCAAAAGAGGTTTCTATAATTCACAAGAAAAGTCTGGCAAAAAGTTATTATTTGTACCCTTCTTTAGGTTCAGAAAATTTAGGTAAGTACTTCAAAAAGTGATTGTTCTAATGCCTGCTTGTAAGAATAAGCTCCTTGGCGGTTTTTTCTCTCCCTTTTCTGCTTTTTTTGTTGGTTAGAGTTTTTTTTCTTGTTTCTTTATTGGTTTCAGCAGAATTCCTGCTGCATGCAAGAAGATAGAAGACAAAAAGCATGAAATTGAGATGTGTTTCATATACTCAGTTCCAGAGGAAAAGAGATTATAGTTGACTACAGTTGACTGTCACTGCACTCAGAGGAGATCAAGTCAGTAAAACCTAGAAAGTGATTCAGCTCACACTAAAGTAGATACAGAGGGTATGAGAGGGTATGAGCCTGAGCAGCTGTGATGCCTTATGGTAATCCACCTGGCAAACAGCTCTTTGCCCAGATCATGGGCCTCCAGGTGATGTGGATTTATCTGTCGAGCCCAACGGGCTAACTCAGTGTGAGAGACTGGATTTGTATCTCACTGGATTAATTTTGGGTCAAATCAATGAACTCGGGAGGGAGGGGGGAAGGGGGGTGGAGGGGCCAGGTTGGAGGCCTCACGGCCAGGCCCCCAGGTGCGAAGGCACATGGCCTGCAGCAGAAGCCACAGGGGACATCTGTCAACCAAAAACGCCCTCCCCGTCGCCCACCCACACCACGGCCCCTGGAGCCTCTGACTGGCCCGGAGGGCACTGAGTGGTCAGTGAGGGGTGGCCATGGTGGCCGGGACACATAAACAGAGGAGCACAGGGGCTCTGTTTTGCCTTTTCTCTTGGGACCGACCACTGTCATGTGAGTCTTTGGTGGTAGCTGTACAATTTTCTTATTCTAACCCCTTTCTTTACTCTTCCTTTCTTCTCTCCATCTCTTTTTTTTCCTTTACTCTTTCCCTAATCTCTTGTGGGTATCTTAAAACTAATGGGTTGTATTTTACTTAAGTTGTGGTTGTTGTGGTACTCTAGTGAAATGCTTCTTCTCCTTAGTTGTATGTTACTCCAGTGAATCTTTTGCCAAAATGCCTATTTTCTCAGTAAATTAAATGAAATCTCTTGGGGAAAAGTCTGTGACTGTTTCTCTTTATGTGACTTCAAGGTATTAAGAACCCAAGGCTCTGCAGAATTTCATTGGGAACTCTTGGGACTCTTAAGTAATAAAAGTAATACACCTGGGCAGCTCGTGGCTCTGACCGGGGCCTTTACACTCAGGGAATCTAAAATGTCACTGAGGTCATAAAACCTTTGGGCAAACAAATAAATCTCTGACTGTTTCTTTTATCAAAATATAACTTTAAGGACTGATTTCAGGTGCCTAGGAGTAGGTGCCTGCAACAGCTGGTGGGAGATGCTCCCCCCTCTCACCACCCCCCCCCGCTCACGGTCTCCGAGATGCCCCAGAGAGAGCCACTTGGAAACCACAGGGAGGGAAGCAGAGAGAGCTTATTAACATAGCTGGGGGTATATATATAGGTTTTAGGGGAATCCAAATTACTACCAATAAAAATCAAGGGATAAATGACCAATGTAAGAAGGGTTAACTAAGGGCCAATAAGGAAACTTAAACAGAGGCCCTCAAGGACGAATTCCTTGGTGCTTAGCTACATAGATAAGGGGTGTTTCAAGGAGTCTTGGGAAGAAGAAGGATGTCTAAGTAAAAAAGACAAGGAATCTATTTTACAACACAGTAAAAGCTTCAGTTTTTAAGGCACTTTGGCTGGTTTCTTCATTTTCTTCAGAGACCCACTGCTACTGGTGCCATTTGAGTATTCACAGCATCCACATGAGGCTGAGAGCTGTAACCCTGAAGATCAGGTTTCTGGTGTAGGTGACAGACAGAAATCATGGAACACTCCAGGACATTTTAAATTACACTAGTTCCTTATATATAAAGAAATTAATCAGGCCAGTAATGTAGTTCTAGATACTGTAGGGTTCCATGCCTGACCTGCAGTTGCTATTTCGTATGACTGTCTGCTTGAAGCCCAGTGTCCTATGTGTGTTGTCCCATAAAAATATCTTGGATAACCAAGTGGTAGGAGGAACTCACGTTGTAGCAATTGGCTTCCATGTCAGGTCAGGTAAATCAATGTACACTGTCTTGAATGTAACAACTAGATTGAAGTCTGGCATCTGTGACATGCCGGGTATCAAAGCCACATGCTTGCCCAGGCATTTTATTTAGGCTATCGATAGTTGCTACATCAAACTTTTGCAGAGTTCTTTCGTACCTTGAATTGCATAAAGAGAGCACCCTACAAGTGCTTCCCAAGAGAACTTATTTTCCTTTAGTGACAAAATAGGTATTTTGGCAAAAGGTTTAAGGGAGTAACATACAATCATGAAAAGGGTTCTACAAAAGCATTACTCCTAACAGGCTACTCAGAACAAAAGGACTTCCCTACTTCCCTCCAGACAGCATTGTGACCTCTGCCTTGATAGCCCCCAAAGGATTTACAAGACAGCAAGCATCACTGTGGAGTAGGGATTCTTCTTTGCACCCAGCAAATGCCAGCCCACAACTTACTGAAATACCACCCAGTTAGTTTTAAGTTACTCATGAGAGGAAGAAAAGAGCAATTTAGAAATGAAAGAAGAGAGAGAGAGAAAGAGAAAAATAGTTACTGCTAAGAGGTTGCCTGGTGGCAGGTCCAGGGACAGAAAACCAAGCAAGACTGAGACCCTGTGCATCTGTTGATAGGATTTCTATTGTTCTTAATAGAATATTTTTTATAAAGCATGAATTTATTGTCTTTAGCTTGTCCATAAATTGAGTAATTTACTCTGTTTTTATAGTCCAAAAATCTTAAACTCCCCAGCTTAGCAAGTTTCACTTCTGATAAGAACACTATCTTTAATATAGCACTTTCCAACTCTGATAAAAAATGTTATTACAATATTTTACAGTATTTTGTGAGATATGATCCTTAATTTTAACTCAGTTCTGCTCTCAGCTTTATCAGACAGCAGAAAGTGGTAATTAGAAAGGCAAAGGTCAGAGATAAGCATGCTCACAGTCTTAATCTGGAACTTTCTTTATAGCCTTTCAGAAATTATATTATCAATGAACAATAACAAAAAAAAAAAAAAAAAAAAAAAAAAAAAAAAAAAATTTTTAAGCCTTCTAAAGTGACCAAAGAAGTAACCAGGGGAAAAAAAGGGGGGAAAAAAAAGAAGGTTTATTTCTATTCACTACCAAAACATGAATTTATAGCAGGTATAAACCACCAAAACAATATGTGCACTTCAGCTCATGATTACAGACACATACACTGAATGGCTACTGAAACATATATTCAGTTTCCTACACACAGATGTAAAATGCAGTTTGAGATTTTGTAAGGTATCTGATACTTGTGCATAGGACTAGTGATGTGACAAAGGATCTATAGAAAGTTTCAAGCTTCTATAGGAGCTGCTGCAGGCTGTGAGACTTTATAACATCTTGATGCCATGCTGAGTCAGTGAAACTGAACTCAATGTGTCTATTTTAGGTGACAGAGTTCTATTCTGATGACATATCATCTGACTATAGTGACATCTTGGATTCTTATTCTTCAGGTAGATGCTTGCACGATGCACGTGTTAAAAATCTGAAACTGAATTATGAACAAAAAGTCAATTTCACCTAATTTTAACTAACTTATAGCTAGTTGTCTAAACTACAGTAGTTATTTAAAGCTTTATTTATGTACCTAGACCTATACATCTAACATCACTTGATTGGCTGCAGTGTAGCTAAGATGCCCAGAGGGTACCAGCAGATCAAAAATTGTAAAAAAATTCACATTCTTCTGCAATGGTAGTTAGATCTCAGTCAGAAGACCCCAGCAAATTTCAGGTGCCAAAATACCAAAATTTAGAAAATGGATCCTGCTGCTAGATCTCCTTCATGATGAATCTCCTGTGATAGTCAGCTCTATATAGTGATGTATCCATTTCTAAAATAATTAATAATGAAAAAAAGATGTAATTGTCTGTCTTAAATATGGACTTGAAAATAAAGAAAGCGAGTGGTGCTTCAGAAGAGTCTGATTCGAGAGAGAGACCCTAGAATAATGACAATTGCTGCTTGGTGGCTACAGCTTGGTAAGTAGATCCCGCTTTTAAATTTTGAAAAAATGATTGCTCTAGCTCTACTCAATGGCATATGCAAGGTGTAGAAAAAGCAAGGTGGATGGATGCTTCACTCTGTCTGTCCATCTATCTCTGTAAAGACAGAGTGAAGACCATCCATGACTGGAAGAACACTCAACTTCTATTATGTCTTTCAGTTGGGTATATGTACATAAAGGGAAATTAAAAAAAAAAAAAAAAATAGAAAAGAACTGATTGTGTGATAAATGCAGAATTTTGGTGATGTCACCTAGGTAGCTAGCAACAGATGAAAGCATTTCTGAGTTCATGCAGGCACTCTTGGAGGTTTTGCTTATTGGTGATGTTTGAAAATCTGGAGTATTAAAACTACCCTTTATGAATACATTTCTACAAAATGCCAAGAAGTCAGCATCTCACTATACTTGCTGTAAACACTATATGGATGATTGATAGCACTGATCTAAAAATGAAATTTAAACAATGTTGCTTCAGGGTAAATCCACTTTTCTGATAAATTTCATTACTAACAATGCTATATTTACTATTGTGTTGAATAACCCTAATCATCAAGTACGTTAGATCAAAAAAAATACATTCCCAAGGGACACATGATATTACTTTCTGAGTTGTGGTTTTCAGAGAAGTTTTAATTTGCCTGTAAATGAAGTTTCAAAGAGTTTCAGCATTTCAAATATCATGTTTCTTAGTGAATCATAGTCTAGAGGGGATTAATTTTGCTTCATGATTGCCATCTAAAATGTGGTTGTTTAATCTGAACTAGTTATTAAGGGATATTTCTGTATCTATTTGGTCCTTGATAGTTTTCAATGTAGTTACCATGTTCTCAGTTAGCAGTGAATTATACCTTGAACATGTGACGTCTTGTCAAATCATACACAAATGAAGCTTTAATGCCCGACCTCCACCAGTAAAGTGAGGGTCTTTTGAGAAGTTCTGAGACTAGTGTTGGTCATAATGGTAGGAGAAAGACTGGAAACAAGTATGGGAAGAAAGACTGCAGAATGATCTATATTGCTCTGTTTTTAACAATTTAAAAAAAAATCTATTAATATCTTTTGTGGGGAAAATATTTTTTTAAATATTGAATCTTTAGGATAGATACCATCATATAAAAGCCCGTGCAAGAAATTGCCTTATAAACATATATTTTCCTCCTGCACAATTCTTATTAGCCATGTTTTACTCTAGTATTTATGAATTCAACCTATCTAGATATTAATCTGCTTGACAGTGCTAATAACTTGCTTTGTAAAATCTTCTTTGTGAGCCCTACCACCTGTTATCAAACAAATCCCTCTTGCCAGAAGGAAAAATAGTGATACAGATTCAAATACAATAGAAGACTTTGTAATGATCATTTACTCTTATACCCTGTAGAACACAGATGATAAGATAAAGTTAATTAATTTCCACTTCAGATCCCATGCTCTGTGTAACTTTTTTTTTTTTTAAACAAACAAGCATTACCCTTGACAATTTGGTCCAATGGCAATTTACTCTCCTTTAGGATCTATTAATGTTTCCCACTTTTAGGGAGCTATTCAATGGAACTTTGCCTTGCTTTTCTTAATTACAATTAGACATTTTTCTCCCCCTTAGTTTCTGCCCATAAGCTTTGTGTCATATTCATCTTTTATCCACTTGGTTTTGCAAACAGCCTGTTACACAACATTAAGTCCAAGGAATTACAGTATTTTAAGTACAAACCAGTAGAATTTCTTTCATTAGCCTCCAGTTTAATCTTAGAAGGAAAAAAGAATATGTGAACAGGCTTTGATATCATATAGCATTAAATATAGTTAATTAATCACACTTTCTTTAACTAACAGTAACAAAAGGCAAAAATATGACTAATGTCATAACCAGATGTGCTTCACATTCTCACTGGCCTGAGTAAATATCTATCTGATAAAAAGAAATTTTGACTACAAATAGAGGTCAATGCTAAAAGTCATATGTTAAATCTCAGGTGACGCTTCACTTATTTATTGGAAAATATAACTCATGCAATTGCAAGTCTTCATTGATATTTTCAAGTTTTTCCTTTGTTTCATATACTGGCATTACCTCCACCTGTGCTGTTATATTTATCTGGGTTTGAGGGGGTTTAATGTTTATATATAATAATTAAAATGTTGATAAGTGGTACTCAAGTGAGGATATGACTAGACCAGGTTAAGAGATGTGAAAGGCAAAACTGGCTAAGGTTAATAATCCTTTTAAAGTGTTTAGGTAAAAAGTGACTGGTGAACAGAGAAGGAAACAAGGAGCTTAAATGAGGGGGGAAAAAGGTTTTGGACCCAAACAAACAAACAAAAAAAAAATTCAGTCATGACCTGACGTCTTGCAATAAGGAGGCAGAACTAATTGAGAGATAACTAGGCACTTAGAGTTGAAAAAAATGGAAGAATTTTCCAGACAAGATTAGTATAGATAAAATAGAGAGTGTGTCCTTTAATGAAAATGTTTTCAGGTGCAGCAAAATGCATAGGTGCACACACAGGATAAAGTTCTTACAAATTTATAACCCTAATTAATTATCATGTCTAAGGGATACATCCAACCTAGGAATTGTTTGACCCCAGAACCTCCCTCAGGTCTGCCCCTTGGCACACGTCCCCGTAACTGAGTTGGAGGTCTCAAGACCCACCTACTTCCTCACCATCATCACCTTCACATCACATGCATCCTTTGGAGCTTCTCAAAGGTTTCTAGGCCTTCTGCTTTGACTACAATGATATCTTATTATGTCCTTCTATGTATGTGTCCCAAAGAAGATGTCTTTGCTTAAGTCTTTTCCCTTGAAAAGTCCATTTAACAAAATTTCAAGAATTTTAAAAATTTGGTATATACAGCATGAGAAGGAGGATTTAGTAAGTGCTATTTTAAAGTGTTAGAGACTATACAGCTCTATTAAAAGTCTATATGCTACAAATCTTAAGGCATCAGAGGGAGGGGGTGTAGAGGGAGGGAAGTAGCCTTTTTGGATGGATTCACAGGATGAAATCCTGCACAAATTTGGGGTGATGAGGAGAAACACCAACCAGCAGGGTTTAGTGTAACCATTAGATCAAAAAATACGGGAGTACATGATACCCTGGTGAACTCTATACTTTGGGAAAAGAGATGCAAAGTACCAAGGCACCCGAATCCTTATTTAGTGGGATGTCTGCGTAGGACAATACATTTTGGTGTACTCTCTCTGTGTACAATGTGAAAATATACTAGGTGTTTTATTTGATTTCACTCAAATTTATTCATGCAGTATGCCTTCTTTAGATTAAACAAAAACATTCCAAGTGTACATGCCAAGAGACAGTTGTTGCTTCAATAATAAGGAAAACTCAAAGAAAAAATATGAATTTGAAGTAATTTGTTCATAATGAAGGGCTTTTTAGAAGTGTTTATTTCATTGTTCTACCCACTGATAAAAGAACAAAATTATTGTATTAGAGCATTAGTTCATAAGAATTCTAGAAAATTTATTTCAGAACTGTTGTAACTTGTAATCTATTTCTATACCTAATTCCACAGACAATTTCTGATTGGTCTCTTAAACCTTTAGAAATAGGTTTTAAAATGGAATATTTTTTTCCCTAATGTTATTACAGAAATTAAACAGTTTTGAAAAATTAAGATAATCATGTAGAATTCCATCAGCCAATGTAAGATACAGTTAAAATTTACTACGTCTAACTTAGAATGTAATAGAACATGAAATATTGTATGACTACATATCAACATTATAATAGAAACACTGATTCTTTTCTTTCATCCCTTCAAAAAAAAATCACTTAAAAAGGGAGCAAATTAATTGTATTTCAGATAAACTTAACTAAATAGTTTTTGCCAAATTAAATAAATTAATAGAAAAATTCTGGTTTTTTCACTTTTTAAAAATAATTAACTTAGACTGTTTCCAATGACATTTTGTTTGGAATCTAGGTTATTTCTAATAGCAGTGATAATGATCAAAAAAATAATATATTTCAGAAAGGGCGATATGTGAATTGGTTAATTATTTATTATCATGCAACCTGAAATAATGCATTTCTTTACCTACTGACAAGCAAATGTGTAAAAAATCTATTATTTGAACATTTATTATTTATATGCAATTTGGGAAAAATAAGCTACTTCCTTGAATAACTATTATTAAATAAAATATTATAAAATAACATTTAAAAATAAGTAAAATATTAATGAGACAAATTAAATATTAAGAAAACAATTACACAACAAAGCTAATCTCCAACACCTTAACATCCTGAAATAATGTAATTCTTTACCTACTGGCAAGCAAACATGTATAAAATCTGTTATTTGAACATTTATTATTCATTTAATATTTGAGAGAAATAAGCTACTTCCATGAATAATTAATAATAAATAAAATATTATAACCTAACATTTTATAAGAAATTAAATGAAATAAAACAAAACGTTAAGAAAGCAATGACACAAAAAAAGCTAATGTCCAACACCTAAACATCCAGAAAATTATTCAATAATAACATTGGCCATGGAAAATTATCTGTTTGACTTTGGGATGTCAGTGCCTGATTCAATTCAGCACATCTGCACTAGGATCTACTGGATACAAAGTTGCCCTTTTGACATCCATTTTCTCACACAGATATGCTATCAGAATTGAAATAGAGAGGAAAATAATTGGTTAAATATTGTTAAAAAAATAAAAATCTCTTGAGAGTCATAAATTCTGTATTTGACTTTCAGTCTCTCCATTAAAAAACAAACAAACAAAAAAACAACAAAACAAAACAAACCAAACAAACTTGTGGAAAGAAATTTAGATACATTACTAGATTACTGGACTGATTGATTGAATCTTATCACTTTAAATGACAAAAAGAACAGATGACCTAAAAAAGTTTGTAATTCTGAATGATTTCTTGTTACAAAAAAATTTGGTGCTAAAAATATATAAAATAAAGACCACAATTCAATTGTTACATCCAATATTTTTAAATAATCATGACCTCCAAATAAAAATGCCATTAATAACTCTGGCTCTAACATGGAATCTTTTAAAGTATTTAGTCTAACTTTTTTTTTTCCCCCAAAGTTATTTATATTATCTATGGCGGACTATTATAATTTTAATTTTTAATATGCATTCCCCGGAAACGACTTTGTTTCTGTTTAGTTAAATAAATATTTACCCTGAAGTCATCTAATTTCTAGCATAGTTGCACCTCAAGAGATTATGCACTGACGTGGGGTCATCTGCCAACCTTTGCTGCATTCACTCAAGTAAAAATAAAGGATAGCTAAACATATTTATTCAGCGGGAAGAAACAGGCACTATTATGGTGTTTTGGCTTCCCATCAGCAAATAAAATTAAGTAGTCTAGGGATAGTAATCAGATAGAAAAAAAAGCCAGGAATTTATAACACACAACTTTGCAAACAGAAAATGTTGGTGTTTGCTTTGATCCATGTAAACATGATTTTTCTCACAAGTATTTTTATGTATTCCTTGTTATGCTGGCGTTGTATTGTGATTTTGCAGTCGCATCAGTGTCCAAGATTTGGTTTTGCTTTTGCATTTATACTGCGATGATTCTTGGAAGATGTTCTATCTTGATAATTTCAGATATTCTAAGCAGTATTAAAATAATCCGGTTAAAAAAAATAATATTTCAAAGTTTCAATTCAGAATTCAGAATGCTAAATTTTGTTATTTTGGAGAATTTTTTTTTTATTTTTTTTTTCCAATAAGGTGAAACAAAACCATCAAATGGGTTTACAATTTTTATTAGGCACTAAGGTACTGAATTAACTTAATCTTGAAATATAAGATTATACTGAATTATTAATTATAAAATTTTTACTGCTTTCTGATTTTAGGAATAATGAGCATGATTAAAGCAAAATTTATAAAACTATATGCCAATCTCAGAATTACAGAAAATGAAAATGGTTTCTCAGTACAGAAAAGATGTTAGTAAGGAGAAGAATAACCCTTTGAAAATTGTATCCATCTTTGCATTTGTTCCAAGTACTATTTGAAATGTGATCGATCTTCAACTGTCTTATTCACAGCTACAACATTTGGTTCTCTCATTTGCTAATTACAAAAATTATTTCCCCCCCCCGCCCCAAATTCTACCCTTCAGAGAGAGAAAAACATGCGGCTGTAAACGTTTAAGACTGCAACACAATGAATATAATTAAATCTAAAAATACTTCCAAAAAAATTGAGGAGGCTTTTTCTGGGAAAGTTAATTCTAAAACAACACTGATGAAAATGAGGAATAATATCAAAACTGTTTTCATAGTATTACATATTGCATGTAACTCACCCACTTTCAAAAGGATATATTATGTATGGATAAACATCAATATTGAAATCCATACATCCAAATGCAGTAATGTAAAACATTAATATCCTTGTTCTAAAATTTACTTGGTTTCTCTATTTATTCAATGTAGATTAAGAAAGTTATCTTAAGAATGCGGCATATAAGCTGATTTGCACTTAGCTTACCACCTGCAGATATTCACATTTTTCTTATATATTGGATGGGGTTCTTACTGCTCAGATTTTTGGTTTTTTGAGATTACAAGATTTACCAATGTTTATCAAATTTACCAAAACAAACAAGCAAGAACAAGAAAATTAAACAAAATTAAAAACATCCAAGACAGTTTATGCTTCAAATCAGTGTTAGTTCAGTGCAAACAGTTTGATCTGTTTCAGTGAAACACTTTTTATCCAGAATAACATATGGAACAAAGTGTTCAACATGATGTGAGCTGAATGTTTACTGTGCTTCAATTTTCTTTTCTCTTCGTTGTGGGCTATTTAAATAATTTTTTAATTAATCAAAGCATTGGGCTTTGAATAGCAAATATCATTTGATAGCAATAATTTCAGGATGGTTTTCAGGTTCAAAAGAGAAACAAAATTTTAGCAGTATCATTTAACAAAGATCCTGATTATATTTTGCCTAAGTCTCCACTCAGAGAATTCACCACCATTCCTGTATCTAGGTATTTTCTGCACACATATTTTCCATATCTGTGTTTTCTATTATTCCATCTCCTCAGTGTCTTATTTTCTCAATAAAACTGACTTGCTTTCCAATTCACATTCTATTTCACCTTTGACACCTTGTTCTCACCTTCTCATCAGAAGACTCTTCTAGTATTAATCAACCCCTACATTATTATTATTCTGGGAGAAGGTCTTGAACTTACAGTTGATGGTACATTGTAAATTACTGAAATTATTATTAAGTATTTAAAAGTGTTGAAGACATGTCTGCTAATCACACACTTCTAATATCCTCTGGTTTTTTTTCTCACCTTCCTCTACTTCACTATCACTGAATTGAATTCTTTTGTGCTACTTTTTTTTTTTTTAATGTACAACAAAAGTATTACAATACTCCCCTAATTCTGATTTTGTGTATGGTCTCCTATCTGTCCACTTTAAATAATAATGCAACCATGGAGAAAAATCTAGACAGAAATGAATGGACTATTTATAAATAGTCTAAAACCAGTAATCTAAGGCAAATAATATAAGACATTTATATAAATTCCAGCTATAAGCAGTACAGAAAGATTAATATCTTCAAGGAGTGTTAATTTCCCTACTGATATTGCCTGAATTTTCTATTGCCTTTGCCCTCCCATCACCCCAGGTAATTGATTACTGTTTTTCCTTTTTAAAATCAATATTTTTTTATCCTCAGCAATATGTGTACTTATTGGCTTTCATTTTTGAGCAGTAAATAGCCTACATTTCTTTATTTTGCCCTCATACAAATTTATGTGCATTTTGTACCATTAGTTTATAAAATACAAACAAAAAAAATCAGTATTGAACGAGGGTGGGTTTTTTATCCCTCACACATCTTCGCATTTCAATTTGATTAATTTTCTGAATCTCCAAACCATCACAAGATCCAGATCATTTGCCAACATAAAGAGCTTTAACTGCAAGATTATTATGATCCATTAATGAATTAATAAAACAAAGTAATATTATCAGAATATAAAAATAATATTTTTTTCATATGTAACTATCAGAGTGTTATATTACAGTTTCCAAATCCAACTGCTATATTTACAGGTAGAGAAAATGACACAGAGAATTTGTAGTCTAGCTAATACATAGAGTTCAGAAACACAGTTATTGTAAACAGGCCAGCAGTTGTGAACATCAATCAATGCCTAGGGAAGGAATGAAGGATGAACTAAGTCTACTTTTACTGTATTATCCTTGTCAGGAAAAATAATGTTTCAAAAACTCTATGCAATAAGCTCATTTTTTTTTCCTAGGACAGATTTTCTGGAAAATCTTGAGTTTTCTCAGGTAGCTCCTTTGGCTAATTTCACACATTTGGATATAACCCTTCAGTTATAGACAAACAAAAACATCCACAGTAATATTTCTTTAAGTAAATGAATACATTGTTTGCTTTAAAAGCAGTTACATTACCAGCCTACAGATGACTGATTTGACATGATTTTCTGCCTTCCCAGCACTGCCTGAAGACTTACTATTAATGTCAACACTAATTGCACAGTTGAAATTACTCAAATTTCTTGAGTTTTCAAGTTTCCAGTTATTTCCAACAACTGGAAAGAAAGGAAATGCAAAATTTACATAAGACAGGTACCAAGCAAAGTGAATCATACTATAGTATGACTTTCTCCTTAATTAAGAAGTTTGACTGGTTAGTTGATTGATCTCAGCACATGGGGATCAGCTGAAGGGTCAGTAACATCATGAGTTACTCTGCACTGCAAGTAATGCAAAGCTGACCTGTTACTCTTGACATAGATCAGCAATTAAAATAATTAATAAATCATGAGGCAAAATATTACATGCTACCAGTAGCATATAACACCAAAAAAAAAAAAAACCCAAACCAAACCAACCAAACAAACAAAAAACCAAACCTCAACAAGAAGGATCAAAAGCCTTTCTACCTAAATATTAGATGTTAAGATTTGCCAATTTACAGGTTGAGCTAGGGTAAAGAAGATGAAATCATATTAGCTATGAAAAGTGACATCTGCTTCCTTCACATCCTTGTTATCATTAAGCAGTTGCTATATTAATGGCATAAAATCATAATTAAAAGGTAAATAGTCACCTAAATTAAATGTTTTTAATATTTCTACAGATCACAAAATCATAGAAGCATTAGACATTCACGGAATATTGCACATAACCCTTTTCCACGGGATAAATTTCACCAGCCAATCATAATGAGAAAATGTGTAGGCAGCTTCCATTTGGAGCCAGCAATTATACCACCTATGTGCACATGTATTTCTCTAAAAATGCAGGAAGTTCTGTGAACTAACAATGATGAATAGAACTTTTCCTTCAAAAAGGTGCTGTAAATACTCAAAAGACCAAAATGTCAGGTAAGCCTTCCATGGATGGAACCCACACTCTGAGGCCCTCTGGATGAAGGCCCAATAAATGCTGAGAAGCTCAGGTTTCTCAGCATTTGAATGGATGTAGCATTTTCTATAGAATTATATTTTTCCTTGTAGTGTTAGTTGTAATTTAAAACGATGCTTTAGGGAGTCTAAATGTCTTATTTACTGGACTGATAATAAACCAGTGCTTCCTTGTGTAAATCTGATTTGCATATGTTTGCATATAGTACATATACTGAATACCAATATATGACAAATACCATATATTAAATACTTCATATTTGATATACGGTATACTGCGTGTTTGCATGTGTTTTCTGAGGAAAGAACCTTTAAAAATATCAGTCGCCCTCCTTTGAACATACTTAAAAAATATATATTTGACTGCACTGATACTTTTGTCCATTAGAAAATTTAAACTCTGAATATATAGATCGAAAAGAAAAAAAGAATAGCATGTCTCTGAAATGCTGTGTCAGATGAAGTTTGTGATTATTAAGTGAACTACTTGGTTAAACTACATTTTTCAAAATAATACACACCTTACCTTTTGGAGATAAGATATCCATTATGATTCAAAATTCTGTGATGCATGATGATGGTGAATTGCATCTGGTCTACATATGAAGATGGAAACATAACACAGACATATAATATCCCAGATCACTACAGCTGTGTCACTTCATATTAGGGGGAGGTTTATTATTTTCTCTCAATTTTTGTACTTATTATTTTGTTAGGAAATGAGTAAATGACCATAGACTTACAAGACAAAGTATTTTATCTTCCACAAAGTACCTTCCAAATTCAGCAGGCATCTATGAAAATACAAGTACTTTGACAGGTTATTTAGAGCTGCATATATGCCATCTTAAGTGCTGCAGACATACTCAGAGATCAGAAAGTGGGAATCAGAACCTACCTCTTCTGATATCTTTACCACTTATTTTTTAAAAATAAAAGGAGAGAGATGAAAAAAAAAAAAAGTAAGCACATTTTATAATAAACACTAATCACAACATAAGTATGGAAAAATAAGTGTTGTCCATAGTGTTCACAAAAGCCCAGAGTAAAACAGTGTGTTTGTCCAGCAGTATTTCAAATTGAAATGGGTGCAGCTGGGAAAAGATCACAAGCACTAACAACCACTCAGGTCACAGACGAGGGTACAAAATTAGTGGTCTGTTGCTCAAATCACATTTCACATTTATCCTATTTTATCTGATTTAAACTAATAAAATAGAACAAAAGTCATGCTCTGATGGAGAAAATATACTCAGTTGTTCATAATGACCACATTTATTTACAAAACTTTGAAGAGGATTGGTTTTCACTTTCACAAATACAGAACATGGTCTAGCATAAAAAATTTCTAGATTAAAAAGTTTGCAAAACAATATTATCTACTTGTTATATTAAAATATATATTGAAATGGCTTATTATAGTATTTGTGTTAACATTAATGAACAATCTACTTTGGTAACTTCTACTTTTTTTTTTTTTTGTACAGGTTTTAGTTACTGAGGTATGATGTGCTGAATGCTACTTTGCATATAATAGTGTAATAGCACATTTTTTAAAAATGAACAGGAATTGAAAAAGCAGTAATTCTCTAAGAAGGTCCTTAATTATTTCATCTCTATTGTGGGGAAACTTAAGGAAACTGAAACTATGTATGCTTACCAATTTGATTGATAATTACTTCAATAGGCTTAAAAAACAATATTCATGATACCAAACCTGATTCAGTATGCCAAACACACCCCTGGCTTCTTGCTAATTCAATTTTTTACCTGGAGTGAAAGCACTTAGTTTTCCATTTAAGACGGCGTAAGCGCATCTCTAAATATCCTGGTCACAAAATTTCTATTTTCCTACCTACCTAATGAATTTTGCTTTAGTTTGAAAAAACAGATGATAAAAAAAATCAGAATTAATTACTGTGATACTGAAGAAAGGTGTGTCAGCTAAAGTAAATAGACTGAGAATTTATTTAATTTCTAATCTCATTGTTAACTAAATAGCTCATTGCTCTGACAAACAAAATACTACAGCATAGATAAAGGATTTACTGCTTTTTGTTTTCTGGAACTTACCACCTCTGCCATTAGTGTCTTAAAACCAGCATATCAGTATTAATGAATTACATGATTCTTCCCCTCTATCCTCTCATTAATTTTTTTTCCCTAATACACTTCACTCTGATTTTAAAGCCAAGGGTGGAAATCCAAATGACTGCAATAAAATGAAGAGCTAACCAACTAATCAATCATTCAAACAAAATAATTGAGGTGTCTTTTGTTGGCTTTGAATGTCAACTTAAGCATTATTGAAAAATTGGACAGATTTTCAGAGGCTTGTTCAGCAGTTTTAAGATCAAAAGGATCTCATTTTCTACAGTGGAAAAACAGTAACAGCCAATTTATCTGCTTTTGGACTTTGATTTTTTTTAAAATGCAAATGCATATCTTATCTCAAGATGTCCTTGTACTTCTGGCAGCTCAACAGACGGAAAATTGTGTTTAGGTGCTTGTATCTGTTTCTCTTTCTGCTAGATTGAAACTGGCCTATTTATTGCTTGACTATTCTACCCCCCCCCCGATTGGTAGGAAATAGAAACTTGAGCATAGCACAAGTGATAGTCTAGATCCGTGGTAGATCAGTGGTCTCCCAACCTGTTTGATCATCCAACCTTGTCAGTGAAAGTTTTTGATTGTATGCCCCCAATGGAAGCAGTTATTTATAAATTATACATGTACTATGTACTCATGAAGTTCTAATATTTTGTTCATAAACCACAATGAATGACTCTGTTCACCCTTGTTTGCACCTCAGTTCGGAGCCCATGTGTCTAAATAGATATAGGGAAGGAAAAAAAAAAATTTCTTCTGTGGATTTATATTGAAATTTTTTCCAGGACCAGGGAGGGAATAAAAAAACAAAACAGCCATCAAAAAAAAAAAAAAAAAAAAGATAAAAAGAAAAAGAAAAAAAAAAATTAAATTTTATTACTTGTTTCTGCCAGAACACCCTAAAATCCTTTTAACATAACTAAGTTTTCCAATTCTATGTGAGATCAGAAAGATAAAATAAATATCTTTGAAGACTTTCCCAATCAAAGTAACATAATGAATTGTTTTAATTTAATGTTGGAAGGACACATTTACTGTAGTCTGTCTGTCACATTCCCAGAATAGGAATTTCATTGACAAATATTATCTGCTCTGCTGATGACACAATCTTCATCCCTTTCATCCAGAAACATGATTGCTTTCCCTTCTTATACACAAGGCATTTAATATATTTCAGGACATCTTCAGAAAATTAACTTTAAAGTTTCAATTATTTCCTAGACTGGCATCCTAGCTAATAATGTCAGTCTAAACTTCCAAGATTATCAAGAATTCATTGGTATAAACAATTGTGTCAGCTCCTCTTCCTCAAGCTCCCTGCAATCTCAACAGAAGAGTGGACTATTGCTATCATCACTGTTTCTATTTTGTAGAGTTAGATTTTTTATTTTTCATAGAAATTCTATAAACCTCAAATATTTGATATATGATATGAAAGTAACAGTGGTTACTCCTCACATATATTTAGCTAGATAATCACCAATTTGCTAATTGTGAGATTACATGCAATTTCAAATCTGAAAATATTTTACATGTGTATTAGTTTTAATAGATATTTAAATCATAAATTGGATGATAACATGCTAGGCTACACTAAGTACTTCCAGACCATCTATCAAAAGCCAAAATTAGTACTAAAATACTTTATAATGTCAGCTATTTTGAAGGAGGGGATAGATAATCTGTTTCTGAGTGTGACAACCATGAAACAGATGCATTTTAATCTAAAGTGAATACCAAGAAAAGATAAAAAACATATTTTAAAATGAATTTCTTCTATATGTTTCTCTCCCCTTTTTCTTAATTTTCTTCTTCATCCAAGCTTTGGGTCTGCAGGGCTAATCAGTACTGAGAAACTTCATATAATACTTATGTTCTTAACAATTTACGTGACCTTAAAATGTCCCTATGAATGATCCTGTGTTTCTGCTTGAGAGTGACTTTTATTTCAAATTTCACTCTACTTATAGCAGAACATACAGTTTCAATTTTTTCCCTATGATTACTTTGTTGTTAAGCTCAAATTCAGCCACAAATGAGAGCACTATATCACCAGATTGTTGTCTTCATGGATATAATTACTAATTTGAGTGTATATTACACATTAATAACTATAATAATATACTATTACATTTATGAATTTATGTAAAAAGTATGGAATTTTAAAAAACAATGAATATGTGCACCTGCATGTCTAGCACTTAGTACAAGTTGTAAAATATTCAGCTACAGAAAAAAAAAATTGCAAAACCAAATGAAAGGGAAAATCATATAAAAGGAGAACAACATTCCAGAGAAATTGGTTTGCATTTATTATTCTCTAAACTGAGTATGTAAGTTATTCCATTATGTCTTGTTGGAAAATTTTATGTGCCTCACTAGGAGATATTAAAGTGTAATTACAGGTATCCATACCTATGAGACTGTCCTGAAAAGAAGTACTGGAATGTGCAATCATTGCCTAGCCTCAAAATCTTGATATTCTGCAAACACCTACTATTTTAATTGTTATGCTTCTCGGGGTTCTAAATGTACTTCCAATTCACATACTAAACAGCAACGAATTCTGGAAAAAGTCTCAAATGTGTTCCGAAATAAGATTTTTTTTGAGTTACATCATGTACTTCATCTGGCAGTCATTCTTAGAATATGCTTAATAAACACAGCTTTTGACAAAACACTGCTGTGTTTAAATGTCATTTCATTTTCTTATTAAAGAGTAAAAGTACTCATCTGAACATAGACAGAGGTTTGATTCCTACTTCTGATTGAGTGGGAAATATTGTGTCCCAGTATTTCTTTAGATCCACTTGGGGTTTTGTACAGTACACTGTGGAAATCCCAATAAAAAGTGCACATTCTCTTCATGAATCCTATAGGTAGTTTAGAAACATACCCTATGATTTTATCTATGATAACTGCATAAAATAGACATACTATATTTATAAATGCAACACCTCTGTCTTTGGAACTAGGTCTTCATTTCCTTTCCCATCCCTTTCCAAAATTAACATGCATGGCATATTGTATTGTTTGTTTTCACAGAACTTTTCACGTCAAGCAGTTAAGTTTAAAATACTTATCCAGATTCCCATTACACTAAAAGTAACTGAAGAGGAACATGAGGAAGGTAAATTATCTAATGATTTAGGAAGGACAAATTGCCACATGGTGATCGCACTTCCTTGCATAAATTATAAATTAGATAACTGCTAAGACAGAAAATACCTAGAATTTAAACTAGCTGCATGAATCCTAACTGTTTTGTTAAAAAATACATATATACTGGTGACATGTATTGTGAAAGTTTATCAATAATTGATATATGACATTTTTTTACCCTGGCAGGCAGCTAAGCCCCATATAGCGACTCACTCGCTCTCCCCACAGCTGGATGAGGAAGAGAATCAGAAGGGTAAAAGTGAGAAAACTTGTGGAGAGCTAGGTAAAGGAAAAGCTGTGCACTCAAGCAAAGCAAAACAAGGAATTCATTCACCACTTCCATGGGCAAGAAGGTGTTCCATCTTCTTCAGGAAAGCAGGGATCTAACAAGTGTCACTGTTACTCATGAAAATAAAAATAAATGTCATAACTCACACACACACACACACACAAAGTTTGGGATTCTTACTCTTATATTGCAAGTTTTTCAAGATTATAACTGTTTCAAAACACTAACTTGTTATGCCATTTCTGACCATGTTTTGTTATTGTTTATACATACTTTTTCTGTTCAGCTGACCTTGTCCAGACAATCTGTCAGATCCCCACCCAACTGCTCTCTTACTCAACAAGACAGGCAGGAGAAACTAAAATGAAAAATCTTGTGGGTAAAACAATGAGATCACTTTCCAAGAACCCTCTTGGGTAAAACAGATTTGACTTGGGAAAAAAGAAATAAAAAACTATATCCAATTGAAATAGATTTGGGTGGTGAGAGACAAAGAAACCACAACAGCTTTCCCTCAACTTTACTCATTTACCTTCACCTTCCCTGCCTTGAGAGGCACAGAGGAGACAGGAAGGG
>JAWWEW010000001.1:70451142-70507793 GCA_035583185.1 Anabacerthia variegaticeps
AGGGAAGGAAGAAGGCAGGAAGGAAGGAAGGAAGGAAGGAAGGAAGGAAGGAAGGAAGGAACTAAAGGAAGGAAGAAAGGAAGGAAGGGAGGGAAGGAAGGAAGGAAGGAAGGAAGGAAGGAAGGAATGAAGGAAAGAAGGAAGGGTGTTCACAGCATATGAGTGTGAAAGGCACTGGTGTGAATGTGCAGTTCACCGTTGAGGCATGTGAGGGTGCAGGGCAGTGTGTGAGTGTGCAGGACACTGTTGTGAGCATTGGATGTAATAGAAAAGCTGGAATGTCCAAAGCTGTAATTGTCAAAGGCACAGATGAGAGCCTCTGGAAAGGACTTAGGGACAAACAAATGAAGTGTGTGTCATTTTTGGAGTTTGCTATTGGCCACCCAGCCAGGACAAAAACAGTGATGGGTTATTCTTTAAAGGAACCAAGGGACAGCTTCAAATCAACTTTCCTTTTCCTTGTGGGGGAATTCAACTGCTGGGTAGAATCCATTTTACAACAGAGTAAAAGCCTGTTTTCAAAGCATTATGGTTAGTTTTCTCTTCTTCAGAGGCTCATTGCTACAGGGTGTTAACTGGAAACACCACGCAGCCACTACGAAAAGGTCCAAGAGATTCCTGTAACACCTGGATGAAAACTTCTTGGAAGAGGCATACTCAGAGAGCTGATCCAGAGACATGCACTCTGAGGCTTGTTCCCAGAGAAGGTCTCATGGATGAAATGGTGATTGATGGAGAGTGACCATGCAGTCATCAAACTTAAAATCTCTGTTGCCTTTCCTGCACACAACTTGCTCCCAAGATGGACTAGTCACAGGTGAGCATGGCTGGAAAACAGCATCTTTTATTAATGTGTCCATGGTAAAGCCATCCTCAGGATGCCACACAGACTCCTGGCCAGTCCTCATCTCTGGGAACTGGCTGGTGCTGGCAGCAGGGCATTAATCCTCAGTTTGTCCTGCCATGTAGAAACATCAGAACAGCCTGTGCAGTGCTCAGAGAACCTGCCTGAAGCAGGAGGGCTCTTTCTTGTGGAGAGCCCACTGCTTGCTGCAAGCACAGGATTCCATCTGGTGAGGTTAGGGGCTGTGCAGACAACAGGAGCTGTGCTGGGCAGGGATGTGGCTCTCTGCCACTGCTGCTGTCACTGGCTCTCTGAACTCATTAACAGCTTAAAAATAAGTACTCCAGTGTAATATTTCATTTCTAATCCTGAAAACCCATGTTGTTATGAGATTAAATTTGTGTGGATGCTAGAAATAGTTCCTTTTATGATTTCAATACATAGTACTCACTGCCCAATATTTCTAAATCTCATTCTAGATGCATACAAGGGAACAATGGCCCTCCACATTTTCAGGTCTCTGGCCAGCAAAATTTGTAGATTGTTCTGATTCTCACCAAAGCATAATTAAATTGTTTCAGTAGAACTAATGGCATACTCTATTTCTTCCCAGTAAACAGCAGTTGCTACAGGAACCCTTTTCTGCTGTTTATATACACAGTACAGGACACCATCACTCATCACCATAATGGCTACAAGTCATGTAGTTATCATCATCATACATTCCAGAATTGCTGCAGCTCTAACCATTACTAGTTGAAATTCTAAAATTCATTTTAGTGCTGTATCTCAGGCTTACTGTTGTGTGAAACGTTCCTCTCTGCTTCAGTGATGGTTATCCAAGAAAGGCACTGTATCTAAGCAGCATCCTCATGATGGTGATCAATTAGTCTTCTGAGAGATCAGCCACGTGTGGAAAAAGAACAAAGTGACTGCAGCAGACATTTCTGCCTGAAGTCAGAGAAGCCACATTCCTGAACATTTAGCTGAAATAAGCTAATGCTCTAATTTACATATATCTGCTACAACCAGCTTGTTACTTTAAAAATGCAGACAACAGGAGAAGCATAGATCTTTACAAATATTTCCTGAATGTTTCATAATTAGAGTTAGATTATCCCCACTTTACTGCTGGCTCTGCATTTATGCAACAGTCTTGCTGATGTCCTGGAGGAGACAAAAGAAGGAGCCGTAATCTGCTGGTATTTTGGTTGATAATAACAGCATGCTCGCGCAGTAATAAATTCCCGTTCCTTATACAAAACTGCTCATCCAGGAGGACAATAGTGGGTACAATGTTGCTGATTTGTGTTCATGCATCATCCTAATTTTTTTTTTTTCTTCTTGCTTTGAGGAATCAAGAACTTTCTATTCCCAGAGCCAATAAATAAGACATGATGGACCAGTGACTCAGGCAAATCCAGTGTTAATTTTTAAGTATCTCCAGCCAAATTTAAGAATTGTCCAGTCATCTGCAATTATGATACAGTTTTTTGTCAATAAAGAGACTGATCAAAAACTACATTCCTCTTGTCCCACAGTTTAACAAGCCAGTGTTCAGAGCCATTCTTTTAGACAGTGCAAAAGCTGTGAAAATTATAAGATAAAGGCCAGAATATAAAATGAACCTTAAAGGTCTTGGTGGGGTTTTTTTGTGTTTTTTGTTGCATTTTTTTCAAGTTTTAAAATTTGTTTGGTTTACTTCATGTAAAAAGCTTTCCACAAAATTATAAAACTTGCTGCTTTAGTCCTGATTTTGCTTTAATTTGTTCTGGGTTGGTTCTGCACCACAGTGACCTTTCCTCTGATTAAGTCAGTTGCCACAGATCCAAGATCTTCTGTCTGGTATGTGTAGAGCTGTGAAGACCACAGCCACCGTTTTGTCTCTGGAGTCCTTTATGACTGGAAAGCCATTTGTGATTTGTCAGCAAAGCAAAAAATTAGTTGGCTAGCAGTGAGTAAAAATGAATAATTACAAATTAATTATTAATAGAATATTGTCAGCACTTAGTATCTGTTCCTGACAGTGATTTTTTTTTTTTCCCCAACTGCCTTTGTCCTAATATATCTGGGTCTGCTGTAAGATTTCTAAGCAATTTCTAAGCAAAATCCTTCCCCAGCTAAAGGCATTGAGCAAAGAATTTGAACAATCTCTCTTACTTTCCTGTAACCACTATTCAAACATCAGATGGTTATTTTAGAGTCATCAGACAATAGCTCCATTTTCAAGAAAGCCTTTTTGTTTTATATAGTTTCTTCCTTATTATTAATCTAGCCTGATCTTCTATACAGATTTGCGTAGAGACTTTGGACACTGTTATGTTTGATCCTTATTGGTACTGGTGATTTCTAATGCAGATCTGACAAGTCAGTTATACATGATTTCAGAATTCTAAAAGTATATTTGATATAATGATACTATTTAGTGTAACTGAAAATCGTGTTTTTGTGTTATATATCAGTAGTGAAGTTCCTATATAAGGCCTACAGGGTAATAAACTAAAATATACATTTAATATCTGGTGTATATTTATGTTTGTAAATACATTCACATATACATTTAGATGTGTATAAACACATAAATATTTTACATCCCTTTCTGTCACAAACTAATTTTAGCCACAGTATTACAACTCAACTTCTCCCATTTCCAAACTCCTTCTTGTTTGATTCCCAAAACTCTGTGCAGAAATTCTGTCCATAGTGGTAAAATAGTAGGTAAAAAGCACTATTTTTTCCTGTTGTTTCCTCCTGTTCATTCCACATTCCTTGCACCTGGAAGAGTACCATCAGCTTAAGACATGTCACACTTCTCTCTTTCAGAACCAGTTACAGTACTTAAAATGTAGCTGGATGCTGTGATTGAGAGCTTGAGTTCTCCTCCAAGTTATTTGCAGTGCCCTTGTACCCCTTGATATGCTGTGTTTAGCAACAAGCACAAAACAACTACACCACAAAGATTTACTTGCTCGTGCCACATTTTTTTTTAAATTACTGAATTGTCAAGACTTTTTAAACACTGTTTCAAGCTTACTGACTCTTCTGTACTCGCGGAAGTACAACACAGAAAAGCTATTTTTACTTGTTGCAATCCTTTGTTACAACAAGTGCAGCATTTAGGAAGCTTGCAGAAAAAGGATTTCAGAATTTTTTCTCTTTTAACTACTTTTCATATACTGCTGCTATGACATTATCTTTTTTATTATTAATTTTTAAGCATAGAATAAGGGATTGCAATAGTAGGTCTTTTTTTTTTTTAATTTTATGATTTTTTTAAATCTAGTATTTGCTATTGTATCCAAAAATTGTCACATCTAGAAAGGAGAGAGGTATTTCTTTCATGGATGCAAACTGACTTTCTCTCAGTTTTTTTTTTTTTAACTTATTTTTTTCTAAGCATGAATGATGGACATGGTGCACTCTCTATACAGATGGTCTGTTAAGCTATTACTTAAGAAGTCAGCCAGAAAGTAGTGTGGAACACAGTTGGCAGTCTTTCCTGCTCATCAAATAAATCACATGAATATTTATGTGGTACAAACTACATATATGTAAATACATACATATATACATTTAGCAGTAAAACTTATTTAACTTGACAGAAACCTTAAGTTCATTTTTGGCATATATCTTCCAGTTCTTTCTTTGCTTTGTCTTATTTTTTGGTTAACTTTGTAGAAATACTAACATATGAAACAAAATCTGTTTTCCCCGGCATATGCTCCTACCAGCAGGACATTATCTTATGTACCTAAGAGTTCTCTTAGCATTCTTATATACTTTTCATAAAGCATTGATTACGTATATATAGCGAAATTACTAGCACTGATAATTTCAGCAGTAATTTAAAAGTGGGCTTGATTGCTGAATTCCCAAGGATATTAACTGTAACAGATGATTTGATTAGTTGCACCATACCTCTTTTAAATTATGTGAATATTAAGTAGATGAAACCAACCCAACCCCCCTAGTCATATGTTTTTCCTGTTTTTTTTATTTTTATTTTTTTTAAAAAAAAACAACAACAAAAAAAACCCAACCAAGTGCTTCGTATAGAATCCAGACAGATCCTACACAGAGAAGTTTGGCACACATCACCATGAAGCTCCTGCACTGACCTCTCTCCTAGCTGGACTGCATTAATCTTTTCAAATTTTACAGTAGGTAAGCGGAAGGAAAATGGGCAATTCTCTCTTCCTAGCAGAGTCATGTAAGGGGACTTGCTATTTTTAAGATTAAGACAACAATTTACATACTTTATCAAAGATGTGAGACAATTGAAATCAATGAGAACAATCTAATGTATTGGGATGGATAGTCATGGACCTAATCTTTTGCTTTGATGGAAATGGACCCACCTCATTGAGGCTGATTTAAAGCTGAATAGGTGATGCTGTCAAATGGGACAGGTCTTGAAGAAAAGATCTTCTGTCACAGGACTGTTATAGAGAGTACTCTTTAAACATACCAGTTTCCTTTTGCTCAACATTGTGCATGTACCTTTACAATGGATTTACAAGTCAAATCTCAAAGTCTGTTTTATTCCTAACATTTATTGAAACTTCAAGTTTCTATTTTACATAATAGGAATTTTATCTATAATATTCTGAATTTCTTAGCCTTAAGCACTGCAACAGTATCATCCTTCAGAGTTTTATATCTCAATAGGCTATTATGGGATTTCAGGCTCTTAGATTAGATTTCATTTAGCCACCTGTAGCTAGGGAAGCTGAAAGTGTGTCTTGGAAAGCATACTGAAGGAAATCACTCTAACTCCTTCTCCTGATGAAAAATGAACAGGATACTGAAGTTCTGAACATATCAGAGAATTAAAACTGCCAATATTTAGGTCAGGCAGTGTGCAGGTTAAACAAGCAGTTCATAACTAAAATTGACACTTTCCAGACTAATAAATCAACAAAACTGTGGAGCCACATGTAATGGGACTACCAAAAATGGTTCAAGAAATATCTGTTATCTTAGTAATAATAAAAAAAAACCAAACAAGCAACCAAACAACAACAGCAACAAAAGCCAAAACACCAAATCCTACAACAAACCCACAACTTAAAATGAAACAAACAAAAAAACCCCTAACAAACCCATAACTCCAAAATGCCCCAAAAACACACCATAAGAGAAAAAAAAATTAAATGTGTACAGTGGCCATGTTAATGCTATTCTATTACATAGTGAAATAAAATATTCCCAGGCATTGGAATTCAATCAGCTCCACTTCTAGTTGTTAAAATTGCCCCAACTATGCAAGTATGCTTATGGCCTTTGACAACAATCAGTCTTTCAAAAAATTCTTGGGCATGGTCCATAAATTGTGATCATGATCAGGCATCATTTGCAGCAGAGAGTTTATATTTGCCTTCTTGCTTTAGAGAGTAAAAAAAAAAAATAAAAATATTACTACAGAATTGGGTTATTCCATGTCATCCATCCAACAATGTATTTATTGCTAACATATTGAATGTGGAAAAAAAAAAAAATCATATTATTATATGTTAAACCTTAGAAGATAAACCTGACTGTAAAATGCAGAAAAAAATTGTAAAAACAATAAATAAATATAAAGGCATATAATCCTATTTCAAGCTGGTCATACATAAATGAGACACTACAATAGCAGAAGCAGACATACTAAGACTGGATAAAATGCTATGTAAATAACAGGCAAAATACATGACATTTGGGACTAAAAGCAATGAAAAAAATACCAAATTAAGGATTATATGAAGAAATTTCATAGTGAAATGAAAAATTGGAAAACATAGTTTGCAAAAGTATTGCAAGAAGCAAGGCAAAAAAATATTGGCATAAAAATTTGTCAAGAGTTTCCTGAACTCACTAATTGGATATATGTGAAAAGAGATGCACTAATTGTAGCAAATGGGAAAAAAAAAAAAAAAAAAAAAAGAAAAGAAAAGAAAGAATTTTAGAATGTGTCTGAGGCTGAAAGAAATTCTCAAACAACACAGCACTCCAAAAGTTAATTTATGGTACAGTTAATTCTACAACAAAACCTGCTCTTTTACTAAGGAAGAAGTGACTTGAGAAGCACAGTAGAAATACCATTTTGAAGGCTTTGATCAGGCAAGAGACTCAACAGAGGTCAAACTTACTGACACTTTTAGCAGATAGGAGAAGGAAATAAAAAACAAGTAATCTCTCCTTACATAGCAAACAAAAAGGATAAAGTGAACTTTCCATTAAGGTAAGAGAAAGGAAATGGAGTCAAGGGGAGAGGTGTACACAAGTTCAAATGTCTTTCAAAAAAAGAAGAGTTTTGATTTGAGGCTAAAGAAATAAAGCTGTCTAAAGAACTAAAGATAAAAGGGATACAGCACTGATGACTAAAATGATAACACAGAAAATTGTAGAACAAATTAATGAATAAAAAAGTAAGTAATACTAAAGCTGAAGTTGGAATTCATATGTTCCCTTATCTGCCTAGAAAAATATTTCTTAATGTTAGAGAATTCATGCCCTACCCCGGGACTTGAATAAATGAGTTGTAAAAACTATTGTTCAAATTTGACTAAGGTACATGGTAAGGACACTATGAAGAACAGTTTCTTCAACCACAAGTCTAATAAATACTTTTTTTCTTTCATTCTGTCTTCCACATGCATAGATTCTAAAATAGTAAATAAGAGGACAAAGTTCATATGTAATATTAAATATGTCAGCTCGACAATGAAACCAAACATGGCAGGAACATTAGTATCCATGCCATACGAGAGGGTAAAAACATAAAACGTTCAGTTCTAGAGCTCAAGAGCACAAGAAAAAAATTAAAATTGCTTAGAAAGAGTGGTTTGTGTAGAATGCTCCAACTGTTGTTAGTAATTTAAATAGGAGCTTTCAATACCAGATGTAATTCTAATCAAAAATAACCTGTATTATATAAAATTGTATCACACACAATTTTGTTTCTCTTAGATAAGAACAGATTTTAAAGACCTCAAGAAATTATTTCAAGTCAGAATTAAAGACATGAACAGAGGTGGTTTAAGCTTATCTCATTATATAATCACATTAAGAATGTGTTGACACATACCGAGTCAAGAGTGAAGAAAAGTTATCCCTCATGGAAGTAGACAAAGATTCTCCAATATAAATTATGTATTTTTCCTAACTTATTATTTTCACTCTCCTCAACTCATTACTAGAAGACAGCAAAGTTAGGGAAAAGTAGTTGTACAGTGTTTCTTGATTCTTTTCTTATTCGTATCAGATTTCATGACATGGGGATTTTGTACAATACATGAATTTTCCCTGAAAATTCTACACAAATAAAGGTGATTATAAACTTCATAAGGAGACTATTAAATAAAATACTTCATGGCCTAATCCTTAGCCCAGAGAGGAGGCAGCACAGTACAGCTCCCACCCTCATGAATAAGTTCCTTTTCTTTCCTTCCTCAGGGCGGTTGCATTCATGATGCCTTCTGGACCAGTCCCATGCCTTTGCTAACACCAGCATGGGTGCTGCCTCAGAGAATGCCTATACATTGAAATACACTAGTATTTAAACATGGGAAATGACAGCACAAACAAGGCAGTCTCATGAGCTAGTCTTGGCCAGACTTGATTTTTAGCTCTCTCCCCATTTCTGCTTTGAGTTGCTCCAGCTGCTTCCTTTCAAGGTACGTCTGCAGAGGGAGCTGACTGTAAACAATATGGATAGAAAAAATTGCTGTCATTTGGTATCAGGACAACCAAGTCTTTCTTTGTTTATCTTATCTTTTGAAAGTTGTAGCTACCTACAGAAGTAGGCAGTGGCTTCAGGGAGGCTGCTTCTATTTATAGAAGTACCTTCTATTTATAGAATTAACCCCATGCAGCACCTTCTTGGACTGGTACCATGTAGAACTATACTCTTACTATCACTATATATAGTGAAGTAAACCTGAAGTAAATCTGGTAGAAGGCTTCCCTGAAAAACTACATATTCATGATAAGTTTGCAGAGAAACACGGGATATAAACCTGTACAGTTTGTATCACTTTGCATATTACTAGTTAAGGAAGCAAAATTAATTCTTACAAGTTTAGGACAGTAATAGGTATATGAGATATACAAGAAGTTTAGCAGTAATACATATTAAAATCTTTAACAAATAAAGAAACAAAAGATCATGAAATAAGCAAATGAGGCAATGTCAAGAAAAAGCTGTTAAAACATATTTTTGCATATTAAAGTCAAGAAATAATAATGTACAGGTGTGTAAAGAAATGAACAACTGCAGAGACAGGATGAAAAAATATTTGAGACTTTAGCAATAGAACAAAATGCATAATGCATGAAAGATGCTCCACTACATAATCTGTTCACTGGTCAAAGAGGAAAAAATAATTGCAAAGACAAGTAAAGCTAGCAGTCTCATTAGATTTAAGTGATTAGCTTTTGATTTTGATTCCTTTCATCTTGGCAGAGTTCCAGGTTAAATTATTATTTACAGAAGAAGCAAGATTCAATATTCTTTCTCAACATCGTCTCTTGGATAGCAACTGCTTGAACTCAAAGTCAGTTTTCGTCAATGAGAATTCTTTTCCAGATGAACCATGAAGTACAAAAATATAGCAAATAACCACAGATCACAGATTTCTTAAGTATGGAGAAGTAAAAGAAAAGTGACTGGTTTAAGAGGTTTCCTAGAAAAAAATGCTACTTTTGGAGCAATCATTTGTGAACGTAATAAGTGTTCCTGGACACTAACTGTGAAATGGTTTAATAAAAGTGGATCATTTTCTGTATCATTGAAAAAAACCCAAACCAAACCAAAACTTTGGAAAATATTCCTTACCTTGATGTGTTAAATCAGTTGTGGAGAGGTCTTCCAAAAGTGTACAACAACTTTTTTTTTTGTTTTTTTGTTTTTTTTTTTTTTGTTTGTTAGTTTATTGTTTTTTGTTTGGTTGGTTGGGTTTTTTGGTTTTGTTTTGTTTTGTTTTTTCTTTTTTTTTGGGGGGCGTTCACTCAAAAAACACACAAACTTTTTCAGATCAGCACAACTGGACATACCTGAGAAGTTACAAAAGATGACCTCAAGATAATACTTTTAGGAAAGAAATATTATTTTATACACATATATATATATATATAATATATATACATGTATACAGAGTGGTAAAAATGCTAGCACTTACAAATCAGGCTTAGAGTCACTAGTGTAAGTCATCTGAAATCACCGACTCAATGTGCAACATCTGCCAAAAAAACAAACAAACAAAAAAAAAAGTAACAAAATATTTGGGATCATCAGGAAAGTGAATACAACAGAGGCCATCATTTTGCTGCTGTACAAACCTTGTGTTGACATCTTAAACACTACACAGTTCTGCTCTGAGCTTCAGGGAAGATACAGTAGGGTAAGAAAAAGTACAGACAATAACAACCAGAATTACATAGAAGAAGCATCTGCTTTGAGGATGAAACATTAAAACAATTAGGATACACTTTAGAAAGGAGAAAGCTGAGGAATTTAGTCAAACTTTAAAAACTAATGAATATGGCAAATAAAACAACTACATATTTTAAATATATAAAAGGAAGTGTCTCTTTGCAGAACAGGTAATGAACTTCTGTGAGATTGAGGTAATAGGAGACAATACCAGTTGATTCAAAATGGCACTAGAAACACTAATCAACAGTCGGACATCAGCAAATACCAGAAAGAACAGCAAGGGATCCACCATCTTAAAACCCTCATACAACTGCTGTGGACTTGAAGAGATGGCAAAGGTCTATCAGAAACAGGCAAGCTTTTCTGCCTTCTTGTTATGGTCTCTCCCATTGTTATTCCTGTAGATAAAATACTGGGCTAGCTGAACTGCTGCTTCCCTGCTTGAAAGTTCCAGGCACCCAACTAACCAGGTGGTGATGATCCCATTACAGAGGAAGGAAGTGTAGCAGAACACAGAGCATGGTCTATAAAATCAAGCAGTTGCAAGTCCAAGTGGGACCTGGACCAGAACTGCTGCTGGATGGCAAACCCCGCGATTCCCCCTATGGTCAGTGAGCCTTCAGCCATTGTCTGCTTCCTCTTAGGGTTGAGTGACTCATGTTCTCTTTTGTGGTTTGAGTACAGATTAAGATTCTTATAATGATACAGCAAGCCAAGTATTAAGACTTGACCCAGTTTGTGGAGGGTCCAAGTGATTAGGAACTGTAGGCTAAGCCATGTTATAAAATTTTGTGCTACATGAATAAAATTAGGCTACAGTGATTCTGCTTATAAAAATCTGTGCTATTCTGATTAAAAAAATACATGCTCTGCTTATCAGAAAAATCAGTTAGAAAAATTAATATTTAACTGTAACAACTCAGTGCTGTCATCATTCTGCCAAGGATCCCCAAAAGAACTTGTCTGTCCCCATAGTGTTGACTGACAAGTCTTTATGTTTTTAACATCAGCGGATCTTGACATTGCCATCAGGAGCTAGAAAAGCAATTGAAATGGAATTAAATAAATTAGTGCAACTGTGGCAGACAACGTGCAGTATCAGAAATGGGAAAAATCATGTCAGAGATGGGTTCTGAAGAAGAAATTAGCCAAAATGTCTTAAAAACTGAAGCTTTTACTGTGTTGTAAAATGGATTCTTTGTTCTTTCCAAGACCCCTCAGAAGCACCCCTTATCTGCCTAGCTAAGCACCCAGGAATTCGTCCTTGAAGGTGTCTCTTTAAGTTTCTCTATTGGCCCATAGTTAACCCTTTCCCATTGCTTGGTAGTAATTTGGATTCCCCTAAAACCTATATATAGATCCCAGTTATGTTAATAAACTCTCTCTCTGCTTCCCCTTCTGTGGTCTCTGTGTGTCTCTCTGGGGCATCTTGGGGAGCCTGAGCGAGGGGGCGAAAGGGGGAGCACCTCCCCTCAGCTGTCGTATGCAACCATGAACAACTGTCATTTATTTCTTTCAGATATCTAAAGTTATTTGGATGTGTGATAAGTATTTTGGATGGAGAATAAATTAATTATAATATGCACCTGTCTAATAAAAATACCCTTTAGCTGGTCCTTGCAGGGTTGTTGGTTTTTTTTTTCTTTTTAAAGGAACAAGGAAACTATGAAAAAAGTAAGAGAAAAGGAGCACAAAACAGGATGGTAAAAAACCAGCAATCACACATACACCATTTGTAAAGTGACTTTATTTATGGAATGTGTTTTTGATTCAGAAAAAGATTTAATAATAATTTGGCAACATTTCACAGATTCATAGAATCTGTGAACAGTCTGTGATTCTGGGAAATTTGAATAAATATAAACAATCTGTGTAATTAAAATCTAGATATAACTTTTTAAAACTCAGGAAGTACAACAACACTACTTAATAAAACAGAGACTGGCACAGAAACTTCAGTTATGGAGGAATAAATACTGTAGATGACACCAAAGTGAGTGGTGCACTTGATGTGGCTAAGGAAAAAATGCCATCCAAAGGGACATTGTGACAGATATGAGCAACAGGCCTATGCAAAGCTCATGAAGTTCAGCATGGTCAAGTGAAAGGGCCTGAGTAAAAGGCAGGGGGTACAATCACTTTTCTGGACACACTGCCTTTTGCCCCTCTTCATGCAGCCCCAAATATAGTCAGCATCTCTGCACCTGGCTCACATTCAACTTACTGCCCCAGAGCCCTTCTGGACCTTGGGATTTTCTCAAGCTTGTCTCTCCTTATCCTTTACTAGAACAGAGTAGTGCCAATTGGAAATGATCTACACTGATCGTCTGTTCCAACTGCCTGACCAGCTCTGGGCTGATCAAAAGTTAAAGTGTGTTATTAAGGACTTTTGCCAAGTATTTCCTAAACACAGTTAGGAATGGAGCATCAATTACCTCTTCTGAGAAGTGTGTTAAAGTATTTGATTTCCTTTCAGTAAAGAAGTGTTTCCTAATATTTTCTCAGCCTTCCCTGATGCAGCTTTGAGCCATTCCCACACATCTTAGCACTGGACAACAGGGAGAAAAGATCAGCACCTCCCTCTCCACTTCACCTCTTTTAGAAGCTGTGAAAAGCAATGAGGTCACCCCTCTTCCTTGAATTGGACAAACCCAATGTATTGAGGTGCTTTCTTCACAGGGGCAGAACTTTGCACTTGTCCTTGCGATTCCAGCTGACTCATTCCCGTAGACTGTTAAGTCGCTTTCAATGGCTTCCCTGCACTCCAGCACAACTGCCGCATCTCTCACAATGTGATGCCACCTATGAACTTCGTGAAAGTTCAGTATCACCTCCTCCAGGACACTGGCTAAGATGTTAAATGGGACATGTCCCAGTACAGACCCCTGCAGTATTCTTCTGGATACCAGCCTCCAGGCAGAGCATGACTTATTACCTAAAACAGGTTTTTACCTAATTGCCTCCCCATCCATACTGTAATGTATCAATTTAAATATAAGAAACAAGGTAAAAAGGTTCACTAAGGTCAAGATAAAACGACATCCACTACTCTCCCCTTATACACAGGTTATTTTTGTGCCTGAGGGCAATTAGCCTGGATTCTTATATTTTCCTACAAGCTGGTGCTATGTAAATACAAAGCAAACTATTCAAGAAATACTTTCAAAATACATTTTAGTTTTTCATAAAGTTTCATTTAAAAATGTGTAGAAATGGAACTTGCTAATTGTGTCTTGAAAGACGTGGATAATAAAATGAAACTCTGGATACACTTAGCAAAACAATCCAGAAGAAAAAAAAAAATCTGATTTATAGTAAGACTTATAAAACTCATCACAGACTTTTTTTCTGTTTTGCAAATGACTAAGGATGCAAATGCAATTAGCCATTGAGGTTGCCTCCACACAGAACATACTGTGCTCATTTATTTTGACAAGTGAGTTTTTACTTTAATTACTTACAATATAATTGTAAATTGTGCTAATAAATCAGGGATGTGTACCTTACTAAAGCAAAACTTCAAAGTAGTATGAACTTTCATTGCAGCTTTCTTCTATTAACTCTTTTCTGCAAAAAGAAGTAAACAACTACATCACAAAGAAATGAAATGGGACTTCACAGCTACTCCGGAGAAGAAAGGTCACACTCAACAGTTTTGTGTGATACCAAAGCAGGGGAAACAAATGGCAATATATAGACTACATGCTAAGAAGGCAAAAGAGTAAAAGGTAAAAAAGGTAAACAGACAGTGGGAACAGTCTGACGGATCCTGGGGTGGAGGGGGAACAATAGCCCTCTTTTGTCATGGGCACACCTGCTGTCCTTCCCTATTGGACACCCAAAAGGAGTGGGTGGGGGGTAGGGGGGGAGGGAGGTCACGTTCTGTCACATGAGTAGATCACCTCTCTGCATACCTGGCCTTCCTCTATGGAAAACAGAACCCACCACAGGTAAAATCTGGGGCCTGCCAACTCTTGTCCAAAATATTCCCTGGATCTAGCCTGGCCATAGAACTAATGCCAGGTATTGGAAAATGGTGGCTTCAGTCCACCTATCTTTTCATAACCCACCATGTTCTAGACACATTTTGAATGACAACCTGATAGTTCAAGGGCTAAGGAACATTCTCATATCTAGAAGTTAGATTCCAAAACACTCTTCTAGGGAATATTTATTGTCTCTTCTATTCATTTTAAAACAAACTGATGGCAATCTGTGTTTAGATCTCAATGTTATGAAAGATGAAAGAGGGAAACTATGAATAACAACAAAAAATTGTAGATTTAGGTAACTATTAAAAAGCATGGGATAGATAAATTCTAATTCAGCCCTATGAATCAGATTAAAATTTATTTGAGTTAGTTCTGTTTGATTTGGCAGCTTACCTTGGTAAGTCAAACTGAAGCAACCTAGTCTAGGGGAAGGTGTCCCTGCTCATGGCAGGGGGCTGGAACTAGATGTTCTTTCAAGTCCCTTCCAACCAAAACCATTTTATGATTCTATGATTCTATTGCTGTTCTTGTTCAAAAAAGGGAACTAACGTCTCTCATCCAAGTGTGTTCTTGGAAAAGACATAGAAATATGAAATAAGATTGATATGACGGTATTAACAAACAGATTGTAATTTAATTGCAATGAGCTTTCTTCTATTCTTAGAAATATTATTAAAATGTAAGTGCATATTTGTCAGAGCATTATGTTCCTTCACTTGGAGCTAAAATGCTATTTTAGAGTTAGAGCCAGTGTTCAGAACATTTGATTTATGCATTTGGCAATTATGGAATGAAAATGAAAACCATGACAGCAAGTATACTAAATTTTTACTGAACTTTTTTGAAGAAAGTATGAAGAACTTCATAAGCTTTTCCAATTTAAGAAGTATGACTCTGATTGTACGATAACTAAAAATATATCCATAATCAAATACCTCCTAAATTAAATTAATTTTAATAAAGATGATGTATGATGAGTCTTTCACCTTGGCCTTTCTTTTGTGCTTACTCTGCTATGGCATCTTTTGATTGAGCTGAACCACTGACTGCCTGTTAGGGAATAGTTGAATCAGAAGTATTGGCTGGTCAGAAGACCTGCTTGATGTGCAGAGCAGAAAGACAGAACTCTGAAAGTTGAACTCTTGAAGAAAACCATCATCATCCTCTCTTTTATAAGTATGTTGTGAAAGGCTAGACTGCCTGGATAACTTTGCAAAATTCAGTGCCTTTACTGCAGAGATACTTCAGATTTTTAAAGTATTCATGATAGAAAAGCTAGTTGTTTATTTTAGTCAAAACTCAGAGTATTACCAGACTATTTCAGAGCTGTTGTTCACTTTACTCACTTATTCAGCTGATGCTGGGTTCATGTTGGGGGGGGGGATGTCAAACAAGAAATCTAGTCTCATGAAAAATCTATTTTCAAGTCAGCAGCTGCAGACCATATAATACATAGTAGGCTGTCCTACTTACAGTGGCCAGGACCAGCTTATTGCTGTGTGGGTGCAACCAAAATTGTGTATTCTACACCCTCTGTGTCATTTCTGATGAACTGTTAAAAATGGATCATTTGCAGCAGCTGCCCAGGGCACATCTGACCACTTGGGCTACGAGCTGGGTGTTAAAGAACACTGTGAGATAGGGGAGTGTTCCTGATTTCACACCAATGACTGAGGTCTGATAAATCCCCTCCAGGGAGTCATTAGCACCTTCACAACCATCCTGAGGGGTCATGTCTGCTAATGGGCCATCACACATTCCAAAAATATCCCACGACTCACAGAGTAAATCACCCATTGTGAAAACTCCCCACCCTGGGGGAGGTACTGGGCATTCCAACCTGAAGCTAAGTATATACAATCTTCAGGTTTGGGGACTTCTGGTACCACTCTTCAGATCCAGAGGATGTCCAGAACCTCAATAGGACTGCGACTATCACTCTCAACCAGACTGCAACCATCATCTTCACCAACAGGCTTTCCTTTCCTTTTACTTTGTAGTCAGGGGGACCACGTAGTGCTCAGCACAGGGATTAATAAACTCCCTTCTGTTCATATTCCAGGGTGCTGGGTTATACATCTGGGTTTTGTGAGTCAAAACCAAATCTTCCTCTGCATCACTGTATTTATTGTAATATTTTTATTAATTTGTAACTATGACTTGTAATCTCTTTTTGAGTTGGGTTCATTTCTCCTGCTGGTTTACCTTTAAACCAGCCCATAGGCTCACAGGCCAATTACCAAAAAGATGCAGGCCAATAAATAATAAATATAATAGGAATTAAATATTAATTCTCAGGGTATCCATGACATTCATTTGTTTCTTTTATGATTTCAAAGTATGAGATAAAGAAAACTCTTTATCTGTTAGAACATTTACAACTCTGCTGAACAACATTCATCAGAAAGACAAGAATTTTTAATACTAAACTAATATATTGTTAGAAGTTTTCTAAACTGTAGATCTTTTAAAATGTTTTTAGAGGGATTTTTTTCACTCTTACATTAAGCTTTTCTATACATGATGCAAGCAAAATAATAATATTGTGATAGCAATTTATATGGAGGATCAGAGGGCATTAAAATGTATGTTTTCTTATGAGTATCTTTAGCTGATAGAATCATAGAATTATTATTCTGCATTAATTTGAAATACATATAATCAATTAAGAGAAGAATACCAAACTCCAGTGTTGCACTGTTATAGAGGAAAAGCTGACTCTAGTGACTGGAGTATTCAAAAAGTTTTGAGACACAAGCCAAATCTCAACATTTCTAGCAAGCACTTAGTTCAACTACTACTTGAACCTGTCTATTAATAACTAAGAATCAAGCATTTATCAAATATATTAGTTAATCATGGTATAATTAGGTATATTTAGGTATATTATGTGTCATTTTGGTTCTGATCATTACAGTTGCTGATGGTTTTTGGCTTCTAATATTGAGATGGCTGAGCATGAGAGCTCTTTGACAACAGAAGCTGAAACCAAATGTCCTCTGTTTGCCAATCACTGTTATATATGGCTGGTGTTAATATGCACTTTTGACATAAAGCAAGACCAGTGTGGTCCAGAGAATTAATTCCTCTTCTCATTGTCGGTATCAGCAGGATCTACCTTGCCAGATGTGTATTCTCTACCATTCCTTCAAACTTCTCTAAATGGATGCTATATGTTGGCATCATTCATACTATTAAATCATACTCATAAAAACAGAACTTTCCTGTAAATATGATATATATTTCATTTTGAAAATTCAGATTAAAGATTTTTGTACAAGAACTGAAAACATATTGCTCTAAAGGTATATTATAGAGTGGATTATTTGGCTACTCAAATTTCAGATTTCAATACAGAGAGAAATGTTTGCAAATAGTAGAGGTAAAAGGGGAGCTGAAGAACTCCTTTTGTGGGTAAATCATTAGCAAAAAATAAAGAAACATACTATGTCTACTTAAAAAAATGACATGAACTTTATAGCTGAGAACCATACTGTCTACTTTTAAAATTACATGAACTTTAAAGCTGACATTGACATCTGGTTGCCATTAACAAAAGAATGCCTTGAATGTTTGCTCTAAAAAAAGGGGAAGAGAGCAATGGCTTTGGGGGAAAAAAAAATCTTTGATAATGCAAGTGGTATTATCAACTCTTAAAAGTTACAACCCTAATAAGCAATTTTTAGGAAATTTTCATACACAAATCAGTCATTTTCTACCAAGGCCAGATATGCTACCTTGATTTTGAAACCTATAACAAGTATGTTTCTCCTTGTCTCTGTGTCTGACCTACAATAATGATTTTTAAACTGATTAACTCCTCACAGGTCTTTGGGTTAAATGTGAGAAGTGTCAGTATAGTGTCCTTTTGCCCGTGGAGGGAAGTGTTCTTCAGAATCTCACAGCACCAACTGCTAAATTAATAAAGAAATAAACTTAGTTGTCTCTTGAAGTAACAAACATTCCTCATCTCATTTAATATCTAAAAAGATGTCACAAATGAGGAAGTGAGAAATAGACCAGTTCTCACAGTATTTGGCATTTAACTGGGATGACTAATTTCATTCACTTTTTTTTTCCTACATGGAGATTCTTAAATAGGTTTCTTTTAGAGAAGAATAGACAGGACTTTTTAAGACCAACTGTATTTTTTCAGTTCCTTTTAAAAGTATAAGGTCTGAATTCTACAAACTTCTCAACATAATTGACTAGTTATGTTGAAACTAACATTTTAAATATTAAATGAATACCAGCTTAGGAAAAAACATACTTTTATTTAATATAAAATATTGTGGTGGCATATTGCAACAAATACTATGTAAGTGACTAAAATGTATTTATAGTTCATCAGGTTTCATTTCCACCATTATATACAAGACCTCAACTTTTTGTTGTTTTTCTGACCTCAGAACTCTTCAATGTACAGAAATAGTAAAGAAAAAAAAATCAATAAAAATACCAATTAGAAACAAGGAAAAAGACTTTACAGCATTTAGAATCAGAACTTAATGCTTGGAAAAACATGTATGAAAGACACTAAAGAAGCACTGGGGAAAGCTGCTGTAGACAGCATTTGTTGGGAATGAAATTCTTAAAAAGTAACAGCTGGAATAATATGTCTAACATTATTGCTAGACATACATAGTAGCATCATCAATAAAATACTGTGAGAACTGGTCTACTTCTCACTTTCTAATTTGTGACATCTTTCTAGATATTAAATGAGGAATGTTTATTACTTCAAGAGACAACTAAGTTTATTTCTTTATTGAGTGTTCTTCAGAATCTCACAGCACCAAATGCTAAATTAATAAATTATGTTTTTATAAAAACAGAATATAGATTATCCTTATGAAGGGGTTTATGTTCAGGATCAATGATATCACCTCTTTGTACGACATTTTCCCCTTAGAGTGGTTTTGCTGGAGAGCAGGATTCAGCTGTCTCTTGGGTTCATGTAGCTTCACTGTGCATTTACATCCCGTGATAACCATCTCTATTTCAGCTATAACTGCAGAAGGGAAGCCCATTAATTGCATCTTGTCTACCAAAGCATCATACATGCCTTTTATTTGTCATGGTTTCAAACAGCATAACATATTTCATTTCAGGTAACTAGTTCCTTCTCAGTCTTTCAAGGAAATATTAATTGAATTTACATGGAATATAACAGTTGCTTAAACACCTAGACAATGCACATAATGCTGCAAGGGAACCAGTAGTCTGCACATGTGTTCTAATACCTTAACTCAGACTGAGAAAACATAGGACAAGAAGTAGTCCAACTGAACTGAGTGGTATTACTCAAACAGTGTCGTGAGAGAGAGAACATAAACTGAAAATAACCATTCTGGTAAACCAATGGATCTATGTCTAATACTCTTTGATGGGCCAGAGTTAATCAGAAGCAACTGTCAAAAGTGAAGTTAATGTCAGAAGGACAGAATCTTTAATAAACTTAGGAAGCCAGTGGCAAAACATTTTCACCCAAGAAAAGGCTAAGGTAGACCGTAATCACTGCTGACAAGTGTGAAATTCAAATTACACCTTTTCTGAAATGCTATTTATAAAGGCATGAAATTGCATCCTTGTTTTGCAATCAGCTGGATGTTGTACAGGAAGAGTCTAATTCATCACACAATATTTCTTTTTGCATAACTGCCCTTTCATAGACTGTTTCAAATTTATCCATTTGCAGCTTGAACCAGTAGCTAGAAACAAAATTGAAAAAATAATGACTAATTTATAATAGGTTCTGATTTTTTTCTTCACTTTTGCATTCGTAAATTATAGTAGGAGCACACAGACATCGATTTTGCAGTCTGTCATTGTGCTAGAAAACTACAGGCTCTACTCAGTTGAGAAAAAATATGGATCCTGGTTCAAATTTATTTTGAAAATAAAATATTTATTCTTGCTTGGAAATTAGAAATAGCAAAGTGCCTAATACACAGAACAGGGATCAGGAAGTTATGAACTCTGCTATAGGTAAATTTCCTTTTGGTCTTTGGTTCAAACCAGCTGAAAAAAAATAAAGGAAAAGAATGTGCCTTGCCTTGAACATGTTTATTTTATTGCTGTTAAGAGGTGTTTGGAGGCAATTTTTGCTGCATATCTGCTTGAGCCCATACCAGTGCTCTCAGGGACCTGGATTTTCTGTCCCAGGCTGAGGGAACTGGCTGATGCTTTCCTGCTTATATATTCAGCTAGGAGCAAAGCTGAGCACGTCTCACAGAGACACACCCAATCAGACACGTACACACACACACACACATATAGCTAATCTATGTATCTATACATGTAAGATATATATGAACTGAGGTTTGAGTAGAGTTTCTACAGAGGGGTTGGAACGTATTAAAACAGATGACAATTAAAGACTCTTAAAACAGCAATAGTAAATGGATTCTAGTTAATATAATTTGAATAGTTTATGCAATGGAGCTTTCACTACCTGAACTAGTTTACCCAGCATTGTTATGTACTCTTACTCAGCAAATCAGTTAATAACTAAGTATCAGCCAATTGTGACAGCTCTCATGCCATTAGAGGAAGAACCATGTTGTGAAAACATTCATGTTCTTCTGTCTTCTAATATTTTCACTATTCTTGAAACATTTTCAATAAAATTACAGAAAACATTAGAAACATATAGAAACATTTCTATAAATATTTAGATATTGGAAGTCTTACATTTTAACTGAGTTGATGGATTTGATTTATTTTTCTTTAAGTGAAAAGATGTAAAAATAAATGTCTGGAAGTATGTTATTCTTCCTCATTATTCTTGTTACTGAGACTGCCTTTTAACGTCACATCCATAACAGTTAACTTATTTGAGTGGAAATATATATGCCTCAATGTCTAGTGCAAAATAAAATGTTGCAGTGACTGTTAAAACTGAGAAACACTGCTTGGCTTTTGGATATCAAAAATTAATATCAAGGTAAACCTTCACTGATCACAGCTCTCAGTGTGCTTGAGGACATTTGTTACTAGAAAATTCTAGAAATCACCTCACTGCCAGCAAGCACAGACTGGTAGTTTTCCATTTGAAAAGATTCTTACCAAGTTGTAAAGCCTCGGATCCAAGCCACGCACTGCCAGAGGTTATGTCGTGTGACATTTAGATTTCAAGAGTTTGCTCATCAAATTTTTGCAGAGCCTTTAACTCTTTAATACTTGAATTTTCATAGAGAGATAAAGCTGCACACTTTTCCCCAAGACACTTCCAAGGAGAAGCATTACACTGAAACACAAATCCCATACAACCTAGTGAATTGCTACCCATCAGTTTTAAGTTACCTGCAAGAGGCAAAAAAAAAAAAAAAGAAAAAGAGATTAAGAAGTAAAAAAAAGAGAAGAGAAAAATAGTTACCACCAAGAGTCACATCACAGCATGTCCCAGGAGAGAAGGACAAAAAAAAAAAAAAAAAAGAAGCCTTGTGTGCCTCTATTTATGTGCTCCAGCCACAGTGATCACACCTCCCAGGCAGGGCATCCGGCTCACTGACCACTCAATGCCCTCCTCGCCAGGGCGGGGGGTGAGTCAGCCAGTCAGAGGCTTCAGGGTGTGTGGTGTTGCAGGCTACAATAAGGTGGGCCTTATTGGATTGGCAGGCTCTGCCACATCGCTCCTGTGCACTCAACCATGAACCTTCTGAGCTGACATGTTGGATGCAAACCATGTGACTTCCAATTCTGGAGGCCTGGCACCCTTCCTCCTCACTCACAGAAGTGGTTGATTTGACCCCATAATTAAATAATTCAGTGAGATACAAATCCTGGCTCTCACACAAGTGCTTGTATGTGTTCTTTTAGCCCATCAGGCACCACAGCATTACCACAAAAAGTATATTCCAACTCACAAATAAGTGTGGTGGGTTGACCTTGGCCAGCTGCTAGATACCTAGATGGGTGGTCTGTCATTCCTCTTCTCAATAGGACAGGACAATAAAATAAAAAAGCTGTTGGGTTGAGGTAAAGACACTGGGCTTGCTTACCATCTACTGAAATGGGCAAAACAGATTTGACTTGGGAGAAATGAACTTAATTTATTGCCAACAAAAGTAGATTTGGGTAGGGAGGAGAAAAAATAAATTGAAAAAAAAAAAAAAACCAAAAAACACAACCAAACAAAAAATACACAAGACAAAACCTTCTCACATCCCTTAGTCACCCTTTTTCTTAGGCTGTTTTACTCCTCCATACTCAGCTCGTCTGCCCACTCCCTGGGAATGAGTTTATGGTCAGTTCATTATACTTCTCTGCCACTCCTTTCTCCTCACGTTTTTCCCTTGTTCCAGTGTGGGTCCTCTCCACTATCTGTAGTCCTTCAGACTGTTCCATGATATTACCTCTCCCAGTTATTGTCTTTATCCCACTGAATTTTTCATCTTAGTTTCTCCCTATCCTGCTGGGGAGGGGGATTGAGAGAGCAGCAGTGTGTATCTGACAGCCAGCCAAAGTCAACTTCCTGCTGAGGAGAGTGTTTTGCATTTTTCTATGTTAAAATCCATTTTGCTTTCAATAAGGTGTTTACAAAATTGAAATAATTTATAGTAGAATCATAGCATATTCTGAGTTGTAAGGAACATACAAGGATCATCGAAGTCCAACTCCTGGCCCTTCAGAGGATATCCCCAAGAATCACACCAGGTGCCTGAAAATAAAATATGCCAGCAAAATAGCTGTCCTTTGACACAGCTCCTTTAAAAATGAAAATTAATGGCAAAGCAAGCAAATAATGTTAACTGGTGATTGTCCTGTATGAAGGTTAATTTTTAGGAACTCAACCTCAGATATGATTGCTATGATTTACACCTTCCAATAGAACTCTGATAATACTGTATATAGAGGATTCCTTATATAATACATATTTTAAAAAAAAAAACAAAACAACTTTTTGAAAGCATTTTTGATTTTTAATTAACATATAACTATATATATTTTTATTCGACTTTCCATTTTATTCATGTGTACTGCTTTCATTCATTTCAAAAGGATACAGCTAATGAGGTCAGAACCGAATTTCCTAACAGTAGTGCATACACTAGAGCCAACGATTTTCCTCCATTATTTGAGATAAGCTTTTGATCAAGCCTTTAGCACAGTGTCCACATGGCCAGCCAGGATGGCTGCAGAGGTTTGGCCATATGCACAAAATCTGCATGGGGCACCGGTCAATCAATAAAGCCTGCTCAGTAACCCTCTCACACCACGCCCCTCCAGAGCTTCTGATTGGCTGTGGCACCTGTCACTTTGACTAAGAGGACAGTGAGTGACCACTGAACCAAAAGTCCTGCCTAAAGAGAGTGGCCACAATAGCCAGAGTATGTAAGGAGGCACGCACATCTTCATCCTGGCCTTGGCTTGGTTTTCTTGAAGCCTTCAACATGTGACCTTCTAAGTGGTAACTATTTTTGCCTACTCTTTTTCTGTCTTTTCTTCTCTTAATTTCTCTTCCTTTATTATGTTCTTTTGTTCATTGGTAACATAAATACCTATTTTCTGTACCTAACTTAAGTGCTGTGGAACTTGAGCCTGGCAAAGGTTCCCTACTATAACAATGCTTGTTAGTCCTGGTAATATCTTGTAAGGCTTTTGTGAAGTAGAGTGTCTTTTTGTAAAACCCTTTTTGCCAAAATATGTGTTTTTTTCACTAAATTAAAAGGAATTTCTTAGAGAAAAAATGTGTAGCTATTCTCCAGATCTTAACTCAAGGTTCCAAAGAACCAAAAGCTTTAAAAGAGTTTGTATGAGCGAAATCTCTTGAAGTCTGAAATAAAAACGTACACTCAGTAGAGTTGGACTGTGTTGTAACAACTACCTGAAAGGAGGTTGTAGCAAGGTGGGGACTCAAGTTTTGCCAGGGGAGGTTTAGATTAGATATTAAGAAAAAAAATCATAGAAAGAGTTGCAAAGCATTGGAACAGACTGCCCAGGAAAGTGGAATTTTGAAGAAAAGTATAGAAGTATTTTAAAGTAGGGTTCAAATTTTACTGTGGAAGTAGAGGGGAATTTCATTCTTGCATAATCAAGGAAATGAAGAACAAAAAGAGAACAGCACTAACAAGCTTTCTGTATATATTAACACATAGGTTTTAAGTTTTATTTTATCGTTAATACAAATTTTTATCATAGAAAGAGTATAGAAATGTGATGAGAATAGTGAAGATGGATTATTTTAAATAGGATTATTCCATTTGTCATTGTTATGTTGTATTTAAAAAGAAATGAAAATACAGTTTTCTGTACCAATCATAGGAGAAATGGTAAAATGTATTTACAAAACACCCATGTTGTTAATGAGTCTGTTCTAACTGGCTTCATAGTGACACTTAAATCTTAGAGTGGATGACATAGATTAAGGTAGATGGTGTATAAAATGCTTTTTACATATTCTTATCATAATTGCAATAGTAAATGCTATTTGACTATCATACAGTAGATACTTAAATTAGGGTTTTTGAAGACTTTAATTGTAAAGTTCAGAAAATTCTCTCAAGGACATAAATATAATTACCCAGCCATGGAGTGACTTCTTTCCTGTTGAAAAACCCCTTCCTATGCAATCCAGTAAAGACTACAGGATTTGTGACACCTATATTTATGCCCTCAGCCTTAGATTACAATATTTTTATCCACCTATTTTGTATGTAGTTCCCCCTGATCAGGCCATATGCATATAAGCAGTAGTCTAGCTTCATTTCAAATTTATTTAGAGAAAAAAATTTAGTTTATAGTAAGGCATTTTCAATATTCTTCCAGTTATGCTATGTTGACAATGACAATCTTTTTCCCAAGAAAACAGATACACATTCTTTAACTAGACATAAGGTTTTGACAAACTATAGTAAAATATCCAAACTCATATAAGATCTTAGACATTCATTTTCCAGTCAAGATAGTTAGGGCTGTCAAATAGTCTGGTGCCAGGGGACTCAAGTCTAGAGGATTGTGTCTGTGTTTCAGTCTTTCATCTTGAGTTGTCAATATACAAAACTCATCAATGTCAGTGTCAGAATCTACACTGATATTTGTGGCAGGCCTGTAGTTTAATATGTTTGTGTTATAGACTGTCAACTTTTTCACAGTCTTGCAGTTTTGAGGTTGCTTCCAAGTTTCTAATATGGAAAAGACATCCTGAATACCTATCCTACTTGAAGGAAAATAGTTTATTATGTATCGTGTTATTCAGGTTGTTATACAATTTTCAGATATCTGCAGCATCTTTTGGCTATTACACAAATTCACTCGGGGAAAAAGAAAAATTCTGCCTGGAATTTGTCTAAATCTTTTAGCATAACATTAAAACTAAGAACCGAAGAATGCTGAACAGAGGCCATTCAGTTAAAATGATGTGTAAAAAAAGTGACAGAATGTTTGTTGGAATGTGATGGAAATTCGAGGTACATTAGAGAGAGCTCTATAGTAGCTCGTCATTCCTATTTGATACATTTGGGATACAAGAAGTTACCTTGTTGCAGTTAGGGTATTCTGTGAAACCAACCACTGTCAACATTCTGTCAACAACCACTACTTTTCTGTAAAAGAATCTATTACTTCATCTGTCTATGAAAAAAAAAAAAAAAAAAAAAAAAGAAAATTCTAAACAAATTTATCTGCACTAGTTAATTTGGAATAATCAGTTTGGATAATGAGGGAAGAAGTTCCTTGCCTACTTCTTAGTACTGAAGTCTCCCTGAAGTCTTGCGTATGTATGTCACACATTGGAGAATTCCTTTACTCCTTTGTCAATTTTTATTTGTTGCTTGATCAAAAAAAAGGAGCCATAGGGAAACATATAAGACACTTGTAACACATCAGATTCTTCCCTAACTAGTCTCATCCAATAAGGAATCTACACTGTGAAACATAATGCTTTAGTCTCTTCCCATTTGAATATCATACTTTTATGCTTTTTCTTTTTCTTAACTCCATGTGAGGATAAAAATGGAAGATCAATACAAAACTAGAATATGCTTTTAATAACCTAGAGAGCCTTCTGCACAGCAGCTGAAGAGTACAGTGACCTTGCCTGTATTTTCTTATAGATTTCTTATAGATTAACATACCCAGAATTAAATTAGAGTAGTTAATTGCTCATAGAAATCTATGCTCACAAATACAGACTAGATGCGTATTCAATGCAATAATTTCTTTCACTTACATAAACATCGACACTCTCAGCTAGACCAGCAGCTCATTCTCAGCTCCATGTAGAGGAAAGGGCCTGAACGTGCAAGTGAAATGGATTGCCAATGCGTTTCAATTTGCAGCATTGAATGCCTGCTGGCAAAGAAACCACAAGGAATGTTAAAAGGCAAAGCACAGGAGTGCTTATTCACGGGGTACAAGGAAAAAGAAATAATCTGGTCACATATTCTTAGCAGAGTCCCTAAAAAGTACTGTTACATAGAAAAACTGAGTTTATATTTAGAAAGCATGTCTATTTTAAATATTTTAAAGTTTACAAAAAATAATAATAGTTACCCTTTCTGCGTTCTGATTCCCTAATGTTGAAGATAAATAGTCACATAAATCTGCAGAGAATGCCTCTAATGATGCTTTTCTTTTTTTTTCTTTTTTTTTTTTCTTAAGCCAAGGTGTAGCATTAAATAGGTTTTTTGGTCAAAAGCAAAGGATTTTCTAGTGGTTAAGGAACTTAATCTAACATTTAGCAAAATTGGATTTGACTCCCATGTCTGCTGTAAATTCCTTATATTACACTGGCTTATATGTGTAAGACCAACCTTTTCAAGCTCATTGAGCATGTAAAGACAGATAAACATGAGTGGGATTTCTCTAAATGCCTGACATTTTTGTACAATAAGCTTGCTTACTTACTGTTTTAGACAGCAAGCTATCCAAAAATCTGAGTCCTAACCACCTCCTCCCCTGTGATGGTTTTAGTTTAACTGCATGTGAGTGTATCTAATGAAATATATGTATTTCACAAAAAGGTAAGAAAATAAATTCTTTAAGAATTTGGAAGTGGTCAATATAGAATATTGGGAGCTATACAGGTTACCTTGCATAACTGATTTTAGTCATAACCCACATCAGAAAGTTACATGCAGAATAAATTATTTCAGTGTGTAAACACAAAGTTATATCAGTTAGGAGAAGGAGGAGCAATATAACGGTCTCTCTGATACCAGCATGCTGGAGGGACTGTTGCTCTACTTCCTTTTCTCCCAGGAGTTTCAGATATAACTAACTGCATTTGTTGAAGAAAAAGATCTCTACTGAACAAAAATGGGAACTATTTGAACCTGTCTCTCATGTACTCTGAAGGAATTTCTAAGTATCTAGAGAGATACCACTGATGCCTTAAGATCCTTAAGATTTTTATATATTTGTAGATTTTAATATAGCTGTATAGTTTCTAACATTTTAGAATAGTAAACTATTTTTCTCACAGTTTGTGCCATATTCTTGAAGTTCTGTTTAACATTCTTTTCAAGGAAAAAGATTTTAGCAAGAACACCTTGTTTGGGACACATACACCTGGAAGATAAATTGTAACCGAAGCAAAACAGAAGGCCCAAAACCCTTGGAGAAGTTCCAAAGGGGCAGACCTGAGAATGGCCCCAGGGGCAGACAATTTTTGGGTTGAATGCATCCATTAGATATGATAATTAATTAATGTTATAAATCTGCAATAACCCTATACTGGGTGTGCACTTATATATTTGGTTGCACCTGAAAGTGCTTTCATTAAAGTATCCATTCTATTTTATCTATACTAATATTGCCTGGAAAGTTCTTTTCTCCCATTTTATGCAATGCCATCATCTGTTGTGCTCACTCCTTTATCTATTCCATCTCTTTTTTCACTGTAGTTGCTTTAAGTACTCAGCCTTTTCCTCATCTGATTAAAAAAACCCCAAAACCAAACCAAACAAAAAAAACAAAACAAACAAACAAACAAACAAAACCAAACAAAAAATCCAAACAAACCAGCCTAAAAGTGTTCACTGTACTCAGAACCAAGTATGGTCATATATGGTCATATTTTGTCTTTTTTTTTTTTTTTTCCCCTTTTTTCTTCAATCATAGTGTTTCTGGAACCTGTGGCAAAGTGGAAATTGTGAGGAAAGGGATTATTTCCAGTAGCCATATTGAAACTTATTGAATAACATAAAAAGACAATGAGGAAGACATGTGTGTGTGTACACATCTATATAAATACTATCTATAAGCTGTGTATCCAAAATGCCTCTACAGTGTTTACTCATGTAAGGGTCCAAGTTTTAAGAAGTTAAAAAAAAACCCAAACAAACATTAGGTTGGTTCCAATCATTTGCTATTTATTAGAATAATTTAATATAATATTTAAAGAAAGTCTCTAACACTAACTGAATTGAAAAAAATAAAAATGGAAGTCTAATGGTATGATCTTTACACAACTTAGAGATATACTATGTTCTCCATTTTTAATTAGTATTCCCCACTGGCTTTGGAGAAAAAAGCTCCTTAGAAATGGATACCACAGTAACTCTGCAGGAAATATGTCAGACAACTTCACATTAAAATAAAAATATCCTTTCTTTAATTGTATTGTGCTTAACTGGAGTTGGAAATTATTGGAATATATATTTTCATAATAAAATATAAAATATGTGTAAAATATATCAAACTGTATCAATAAATATATATTATATTTCTGCTATTTATGCTGTTTTCAGGTTAGGGAATTGAATAAAGTTGTATTAAAATGGTAGCTCTAACATATTTTTGGACCAGAAAACTGTTTTGTTTTCATAGTCATACTCAGCATAATGGTATGTACAAACAGGTCTTGATCACCATCCTACAGAAAGGAACACAATGGAGATTTTCTGTACTTCTGAAAGTATTCAGCACCAAAAACAAGAATCCTCAGTCATGCTTTGAAGATATGAGGAAAAATATCAAGGTCATAATACATGTGACATATAAACTATCACTTGGTGTAAACTGTTTTATAAACACATACCACAGGAAGTACATATTATTATGCCTTCTTATACTCAAGAACTTAGTAGTGATGCAAGATTGAAAGTATAATATCTCTGCTTCTGTCTTTGCTCAGTTTCTACTTCAGATGCAGAGTACAGGTGTAGCTTTTATTCGGTTGTCTGAAATGGGAATTCAGTTCAACACAGGATTGCTGAAATTTGGATATCTTCTTGCAGGGACAGGATTCAATCGCTTATAAATATGCATCTATTGTCACTCCTATTTAAAGTAGCTTTCTCTGGACTCCAGATGACAATGTAGAAGGGTATTGCCCTCCTGTAAATTCTATGTCATCTTTGGCAACCATGTACAGATATTTGGGCACAAAAAAGGTCAACTGAAATTGACTGCATACCCTAAGAAACTGTATTATGCTGCATGTGCGTAGCCATTTGTCTATGCAAAGTATTACTGCCTATGGAACAATCTTCCAGAGATCTTGTGTTCCTCTCTGGAAAAGTGTAGGTCCACAACTGTCAACCAACCACATGGTCATGTCTCAGATGTCTCAGTGCACCTCTTTGACAATGCATCTTTTTACACATCCTGTTCTCTTAAAGCCATTGCATTTCATTGATTGATAATTTTGGAAATATATTTAATCTGACTGCATATAATAATAAAAATTTATGTATAGTTGAGGGCTCTATTTAGATCTGATTCCCTTCTGTCTCATTTCAAATCAAGAAGACTGTCTCATACAGTGAACAAAGGGATGGAAATCCAACAGCACTGACATTCTGTGTTATATCACTGGTTTAATTTAAATTAAATAGTGTCTTCAATCCAAGTCGGCTAAGAACCCTTTGCTTTTGCTATTAATTTTAATTTCGAATGGACTTCAAGACCAAAAAGAAATGCTGAAATTTCTGGGGTTTATACAAAACACAGCTGAGGAAAAGACTGTTCTAAGCTGTTACATCCAGACCCAAAGGAAAGAAAGCAAAAGTTTTTTTCATGGGGGGGAAAAAAAAAAAAAGAAAAAAAAAAGGAAAAAAAAAGAAAAAAAGAAAATACACACACAAAAAAAACCCAACCAAAAATAAAGCCACTCCTGTCTCCTGATAAACCACAAGCTACCTTGGCAAGCTGGCATGGAAAGTCTAGGTGGATATTGTTTTCATTTATCTTATTGATGGAAATAATTTCTGTGACAGCTGTATAGTATAATATTTAAATAATTGATAAGGCTTTCCCCCTAAATGTTCTTCATAGATATTATCCTATGTCAAAAGGCTATATTCATGTCCAGCATTTAATATGCTGAATTATGTCACTATGACCTTTCTTCAATTTTGCATTCCTCTATAGAGTATGATGTTTCTGATTAGCAACTTGTTCAGAATTTCAATAATACACATGTACCTGTATTTTAAAATCCAGCTACAATTCTGATGTTTTCCTGAGAATTTTCTATTAATATTTATACATGTAGATTACTATGCATGTTGCATATTATTTTCATTAATTCTTATTGATTGGCTTTTATTTAACACACCATAATTACAATATTTTTTTCTTTTTGAAGTTTTCCCATGCTTTTAAATTATGTAACTTCACATTTTAACTGTTAAGCAGTACTAGTTTACAAAATTACTTTGGTAGTTATTTAAAGAATTGCAGATCACACTGATTTGAATGTTTTTTTTGTCTCTTTATCCAATGCTTTCTTTTGTTGAGTTTATATGGGGATGTTCTGAGTGCTATTTATAAGAAGAAAGAAACAATGCTACAGGTATTGTGTTTGCTATTATAGCAAGAATCTGTTCATCATTACATATTCGTTTGGTTAACTTATTTTTAATTCATGTGGTCTAACTATTTTTAGTCTATTTATATCCAACTCACCTGATGTGTTTACTTTGAATATAGCCTATGTCTTTATGACCTTTATATACCTATAAACTTTTTTCAGCACAGTAAAACAAAACTCAGCCTTGAATTCTGCATTGTGGAGTCATACATGGATGAGTTCAACTTCTCTACATAAAACCAGAATTAATGAGCTAATACATGATAGTATAGCAATAAGAGAAGGAATGCTTTTGTGTTCATGAGATATATCCTCTAACATAGGGAAAACTTAATCATCCCATTTACTAAATACCTTCAAAGATTTGCTCACTTAAATTTGATAAAATATTTTAATAATTTTGCTTCAGATGCAAGAAGTGATACTTGTTATGGTACAAGATAGAAAACTATGTTTTTCAACTAGCTTTCAGAGAGAGAGAAAGAAGAACCATCTGTATGGGAAAATTTATTAGTTTAGTACGTGAAGTTTTTTATTCTTTTAAAACCACCACTGCAGCAGGGCAGAATACAGCTTGAAATAGTCTTCATATTTTCTTCTTACCTATGTGCTAACGCTTTTGGAGTTTGTTTGTTTTTTTGTTTTTTTTTTTTTTCCCTATCACAAGCTCTTCTTAGTCCTGTCATTATGGTTTCAGTCCTACACTCCATCCCTTTTTTCATTCAGAGTAGAAACAGGCCAATGTTCCCTTGCAGATAATCTGTAACAGTGGTAAGCTTTATTTTTCTTGGGGGCAAGAGAAGCCCGCTGTTAACCCTAAGGAGACATAACAGATAAAGACAGGTAGTACCGATACCTGCTATTAAAGCAGGTATATGCCTGAGCAGGATGTCTTGGGTGCATTAAGATAGAGGACAATTAATTTCTGTGAGTGACAGATTCAGGCCGACTACAGAATCACAGCTGCTATGTGAATTATAAACAGATCATGTTATCAAACTCTTCTTTGTACTTCCAAAGTCAGTAGGGAAAGAATATGTGACACACATATATGATGCCATAAATGTATCATGAATAAATGTTGGGATTGAAACATGCATCATATGAACCCTGAAATTACAGACTTGCTATCAACTAGTAGAACAATTAGTTTATCCAAATACATTCATTAAATTAAAAGATTAGAAGGGCAATTTTGTACCTTCTGTAGAAAGACTTCTACGCATTGTAGATTCTACAAAGTCTGGCATTAGACTTTTGAAGCAGCATAGTCCTAAAAAGCCCTCAAAACAAGAAGGAAGGAAATGTCATAGAGTCTTCTATATGGAAAATATTTGAATAAAATATTTTGTTTGCTGTTAGCAGTTCTAGCTGTTTTATTACTGAAATTTTGTCAGTGATTTTTCCTGCTATTTAGTTGTATGAAGAGTCTACATTTTGTGGAAAAACTTTTTGAAGGAAAAACCTGTATGTCTTGGAAGAAGCATATGCCATTTTATAATATTTTTTTTTTCAAAATAACAAAGCATAAATAATATTTGGAGGACAAAAATTAAAAATATGGAAACACTCTGCTTTACCAATCCTGAGTCAGAACAACTTCCAAATATTGGCAACAGAAATCAAGGAAATAATATATGTACCATGTCAGGTGGAGAATTTAAAACTTTGACCTATTCTTTCTTTCAAGTGCAATCTCAAACTATACATAATTAATACTTTGCATTTTATCTTAAATCTCTTAAACATTTAAACAAAATTGCTGTGAAAACATGAATATCAATAGCATAAATTCAATATTTACCAAATGTATTTAAATAATAGAACCTACTCTAATTGACAAAGCTAAAAAAACCTGTAAAGCTCACCCTTGTACTGGGGACACCAGACCTTCTCCCAGGAGGCTCATATGGCTTTAAACCATTAAAGAATGAAGGAAATGGTCATCAGCCTCTTAAAAATGGGTTGTCTAGAAAAGCTGTAGAAAAGCTTGCATTGTAGAAGTATCCATTATCAAAGGTTTGGAGGTTTTTGGTTGGTTGGTTGGTTGGTTCAGGGTGTTTTGTTCATTGGTTATGAGGTTTTTTAATTCTTTGGTTCAATTTATGTAATATAAATATAATTTTGAAGCTCACTGTAACAATTGCCTGTAAGACTTTCTTAGACTGATCTGTGCAGAAGCAACACTGAGAGTTATCCCTCAAGCTTCAGAAATAACAAGATTGCTTGGAAGGAAATAAGCAAATTTTAAAACATGTTCTGAACCAAGTTCAAAAATATGGAGGCACAGTTCACGAATGCTTGTTTCTTTTAACAGAGTCACTTCAGTCACACAGACAGAAATATCTGGTGCAGTACAAACTGTCCGAGTCTTTTTGTGAGACTCATGGCCTCCAGAAGGGCATGGATTATCTAAAAGTGTATGCACCATAAAATGCCTGTAAATTCCTTGAGGATGTCTCAGATGCCCTCATTAGGTCAAATAATACTGAATACTTAGGTATGCCCGTAATACCTGTGCTTTCACTGAAAGCACCGTAGGATTTTGTAGACATTTTACTTCCAACAGATCATCCACATCTGCATACATATTTAACTAGGAAATCTTTACTAATTTATCAATGCTTTTTTCTTAGTTCATCTCACTTTTTATCATCCACATAAAAGTTAGAGGTCTATTACTCATTGGCTGTCTGGGCTTTATAGTCTCTCTGTAAATGGGAAAAGATAGGCACATTTTGACTAATTTAGACATGTTACTCAGATTGAATAAATTACATTGTGAAGGTACCTACAACTCCTCACAAATGAACTATAGATTCAAAAGCTAGCTCACAACTACCTTTTAGGTAACTAAAGATGAACAGATGATGCTTTAAACAAAAATTTCCAGAAATGTAAGCATGGAAAGGGATATGAAGGATCAGAATCATGATTCATTTTTTAACTTGCTTTGAAGTTTCCTAAAAATCTGATTTTCGGATGCCTGCTCACATGTAGATTTCCAACTTTGCATTAAAGTTACTACAATAAATTATTTCATCAATTAAATAAAATAATTAGTCTTCTGCTCTGAAACCTTATTTTTAATGCAGAGAGGTTTCACAGAATGACAAAATTACTGAGGTTGGGAAGAAATTGTGAAAATTTTCCAGCCCAACCCCTCTCCTGAAAGCATAGTGAACCAGGGCAAGTTGTCCCAAGTTGTGTCAAGTCAGGCATTGAGTATCTAGTGAAATGGAGACTCCACCACAACCTTTCTGGCCAACATGCTCCATCACTTAGTCACCCTCACATTAAAAAAAAAATATTTTCTCATATTTAAGTTGTATTTCCTGTATTTCAGTTTGTTCCCATTTCCACTTGTCTTTTAATTGGACACTACTGAGAAGGGTCTGGCTCTGTCTTCTTTAGTCTCCACCCCCAGGTATTTAAACACACTGATAAGCTCCCAAAGAACCTTCTGTTGTCTGGGTTGAACAATCTCAGCTCTCTGAGCCTGTCCTCACATGACAGATGTTACAAGACCTAAATCATCTTCCTGACCCCTTGCTGGACTCAGTCCACCATATCCCAATCTCCCTTGTACTGGGGAGTCCCGACCTGCACTGAGGAGTCCACATGTGGCCTCACCAGTGCTGGGTAGAAGAGGAAGATGATCTTCCCTGACTCACCAATGATTCTTTTACTTGTGCAGCCCAGAATGCTGTTGGCCACCTTGGCTGCAACTGCTCATTGCAACCTTATGGTCAATGTGTTGCCCACCAGAATTCCTAGGTCCTTTTCTGCCAAAATGCTCTTCAGACAGTTGGTCCCCAATATAACGGTGCCTGGGGTGCCAACTTATTCCAAAAGATATTTTTTCTACAGTCCCAGCTACTGTAAACTGATCTACTTATGGCAGTGGGGAAATTTACTTGCAATGTTTTGGTTTGCATATAGAGTAAATTTATGAGTTACGACGTTCTGGTTTTGATTTTTTTTTCTATTTTGCTGAAGTATGTTTCCTCAGAAAATTAAACAATGCAAGTAATTAGAAAATCATAAATTATCAGAATAAATTATCCATAAGATTGACATTTAATTGATTAAAAATAGCTATTAATAATGCTTTACAGAAGACAAGGCAATTGAGATAGACAATACAAACAATTTAATTCAACCCAGGATGTAAATCAGTAGTTCAGACTCTCGCATGGATTACCGGTTTATTAACATCAATATCCTGTCTTTGGCACTGATACTGAATGACGATTCACAAAACCACTTCAACCAGGAACTTTGCTAGGCAACTGTGCTATGTTTTTGTGAACAGAAACCCATTTTACGGTATATATAGAGGTAAGTTAATGTCTTTCCATACAATATTTGATCCTCATCTTTTAGAGCATGTTACCAAATTGCAGTAGTTCATACAATTAGTCAAAGTATCATGCAGTAAGATACAGCCCTGTATCCCCATTTTTGGACATATATATGATAAAATATATGAAGCAGATTCAGAAAAAAAAAGAACAAAAAGCAAGGTCGAATGTTAATAAACAGGTTTTATTGTGAAAGATTCAAGGAATCTTCTTTATCTTACTGGGTGGGATGGAGTGTCTTAATTAGTTAGAATTTATGTTGGAACAAGAAGCTCTTAGTATCACTATCCTGAATGGCATGAAAATCAAAGACTTGAAGCTCAAGTTTAGACTATGAAAAGATTTCTACTCCTTTTAATGAGAAAAGCCATAAGTTACAAAACACTTCATAATACATGCTTATTACTGGATATTACTGAAAAAAAGAACCATTGGCATTTTTGAACACATAAATGTCATTTAAATTTCAGTACAGAAAGCAAGAAAATAGCATGAATGTTGTCTATTTTAGGTAAAAACCAAACAAATACAATAAATAAAACAAATACCTAGAATAAAGGGCTAAAGCAGACTTCAGACATCTTTTCTGAAGGTTCTGATGTCAAGAAACTCTATCTTTTAAGTGAGGAACGGTCTTGTTCTGCCAAAACTGAGAAAAATCAAAATCTCCATGTGGAAAAGTAAGTTGCTTGTGTCCAGACTTAAATCACAGTCATGGTTCATATACAACACAGTGAGTATAAGTACCTAGGAAAAAAAGGGATGAGATTTGTTTTCTCGTAACTTAATTGTGAACATTATTTGCACTGGTAGTGAGCTTATGTTACAAACCAATATTTTATATTTTTATTACATAACCTGATTTTCCATGCAAAGTCTTGTTTGCAGTTTAGAGTGTGAAAGTATGTTTGCATATATAATATTTTAAACTAAAAAACTCCCGGAAATTTCTTAGGAAATGATATAATCTTTTGTAAAGTTCATGTTCCTGAAAGAACTTAGAAAAAATGCATTTCAGATACACATAGAAAGTTTGTGATGATTTCTAAGGAGACATTGCCTGAGCTAAAATGATTGAATTCAGACATTTTAGAAGACCTTTTTTTCCAAACTTTAATCCTTTTCATTTAATTCATTTCTGTAACATTAGTGAGGTAATTAAATATAGTTACAAGAATGTCTCACCTAGCACTTTAATTATCCATCTACAGCACTGTTTCTTTTACTGTGTTAGCTTTTCAATTGGGAAAGAAAAGTTCTACAGCTAATTGAATGTAAATTAATAGGTCGTTCAGTGTTTGGTAGGCTTTTTACCTGCTTAAATAGATTACCCATTTGTCATAAAATTTAATTTCTACGCTTCTGAAATTTCAGGTACTATGATTTGTTCTCTATTAAAAGTGGGGAAAAATAATCCAACCCCCCAAAACCAGAAACATAGAACCCAAGCAATAAAAAAAAAGCAAACAATCAAAAAAACCTCAGGAAACTTTGTAGGCTAGATATATCTTAAAAGACTAGATACAGTTCATATAGTACAGATATGGAATGACTAGTAATTAAAGGAATCCAAATTTCAACTTCTATTGCACTACAGTTTATGAAAATTGTAACATTAAAATTCTGATAGAAGAAAAATAACTTTTTAAAAATTGTATGTTTCAAGATTTACAGATAAAAATGAATTCAGAAACATAAAAGAAAAAAAATTAAAATTATAAAAATAATTTAATATTTTATAATATGAGACAAAGGGAAGGAAAATGGGAACATGCAATATACAAATTCTGGTAGTTGTGTAATTTTAATTAATAAGGAGTGTTACATGACGAGTTGTACTTTTGAACCAATATAAGCCTCACTGGCTTGAGGCTGGTTGGCCACCAATTCACTTTAAGATTCGGCTTACAGATGGAATGCATAAAAATGCAAAGTAAGCCTCAAATCAACTGGAGGTCAAAATATAATGTAACCCCAGTAGTAATTCTACCCTTTATAATCCAAAATAAAATTAAAGGATATATTATATTTTGATGGTTTGTTGTTTCACTTATTCTTGTGGGACTTACAGCCCAGCACTAATTTACTAACATTAATGAATTTAGATTGGTAGCATTCCTGTAAAACATTGTCTCTAAGACATTTACCGTGTGAGTCCCACAGACTAAACAGAATTCTTCATTGTCACCATTCTTTTTTATTTTACTGAAAAAATACATATATCTCAGTATGTGTAATGTTCTACAAAAAAATAAAACTGTATTAAAAGAGTGGTGGCTTCTTCAACTCTAAACATGTAAAAAATGTGTTGTGAGTGTTATCCTTACAGAAAACTATCTCTTATGAAGAATTGATTGCTTACTGATTTAGTTTGTCTTGTAAATATTTGCTGTTAGATTTAAATTAGAGATTTTTATTTTTTATAACTAAAACTCATGTGTTTTAAAATACAGTTCTGCAATACAGCATTTGGTTGGATTTTTTTTCCTTGTTGCTTGAATGTGGATATTTATGCTAGATTTACAGGCAATTGTCTAGGACACTGACTCAGCACTGACCTGAGATTAAGCTAACTAACAGGACACGAGAGTCTGCTGGACATGAGAGGAGAAATTGCTAGAAGTTATAAATAAAAGAGTGAGAAGTTTACAAAAGTTACAGATGGCACTCTGAGGTACTGCATGTGTGGCTAAGGGAAAGATTTGAGAGAAATGGCCAAGCATCACAGGCAGCTGTATGGGAGCACCGTGGACCTGCAGAAGAGCAGTGTGCAACATGGCAAGCAGTGCCTCAATAACGCCATCTGTGATACTGCATAAGGAAGGGATAGTCTAAGTACCAGCAGTAGATAAAACAAATTTGGATATGGACACATCAAAGCTGGAATCAAAGGATTGTTTATTTATGAATAGACAAGGGCAGAGAAAGGGAGACATAGGAGGTAAGGTCATGGAATGGGAAAGGGGATTGTAAGGTATTGCCATGGGTTAACCCCAAACAGCAATCAAGTACCGCACAGCTCCTTGCTCACTCCCACACCAGTGGGATCAGGGAGAGGATCAGAAGGGTAAAGCTAGAAAAGTCGTAGGCTGAGATAAAGAGAGGTTAATAGAGAAAGCAAAAGCTGCACATACAAGCAAAGTAGCAGGGCCCTGTCACATGCCATCACTCCAAACACCTTCCTTATCTTTCTTCTTCCCCCCACTTTATATACTGAGCATGATTTCATATGGTGTGAAATATTCCTTTGTCACTTTGAGACAAGTTTTCCAGCTGTGTCTCCTCCTAACTTTCTATGCATCCGTAGTCTGCTTACCATTGTGGCATACTGAGAAGGCCTCTCTGGGACTGCTCAGTAATAATGAAAACATCTCTATTAACACTATCACTAACACTATCACTGTGTTCAGCACAAATCCAAAACAAAGCTCCATACCAACCACCGTGAAGAAAATTATCTCTACTCCAGCCAAAACCAGCACAATGCAAATCAGGTGACTGGGGCTGCTTGAAAACCTGTCTTACAACTGATCACCACAACCTAATAACCCAAAGTTGTGGCTCTGACTATACAATATGTGTCAAATCATCTTCCAGTGCCAGGATGGTTCGGTGTGCTTTCTCCAGCTAGCAGTAGAACATCAGGACAGACAGACTGAGCATTCTAATAGCAGTGTCTCAGTGTCTGATTCAGGCCAGATGCCTTCAGCAACTGCTGTTCACCTCTGGATAGCTTATATGAAATATGCTGGGAAATAAAATCAACATTGAGATGTTTATACATAGTAGTGTCATAAGAATGGTCTGTGTGACGAGCATAGCTTTAATATTTTAATCTCCCAAAGGAAATGGTAATTACAAATCCTATTTCAAATATTCACAGTGAGAACAAGTGCTGCTTTCCTATTATATTATCTTGTTAAATTATTATCTCTGGATCCATGCTATAAAATATACATAATATACAGCAGCACTAACTGCTGCTAAATTGCCCCATGTGTAAACCATGCAATTTATTTCTTCTGAAAAGAAAACTAGTGAAGGATAGCTTCTTAGCATGAGAAAATAGCTGTGTGTTGAACCCTTCTAAAATTAAATTAAAGATCAAAAACGTGTATCATTGTAGCTAATAGAATGGTGTGCTAGAATGACTGGGGTGTTTTGTGAAAAAATGTATGACATTCAACTGCAAGAGTTGAAATTGTCAACTATGACTGTATGTCTCACATTATTGTCTTATTTTTGTGAAGATTTAAAGGAAATTCTGTGCCACAGTTACTTTCCAGGGTAAAATTGGCTTTTTTTTTCCTCAGTATATTGACCCTACGGAAGCTAACACTAGACATATTGCTCTTAAAAGCCCCTTTTTTTTTCCAAGCAAAATTGACATCCTAAACATGAATTCATCTTTTGTTGTTGTTGTTGTTGGAATTTTTGTGGCTTTGTTGCTGCTGTTTGGTTTTTTTCCTGATTGTCTTCAGAAGGATTGGGAAATAGTATCTTATATACCCTACTTTTTCCACTCTAACTACTACTCAAGAGTGCCTACATCACCAATACAAAAGACTTTCATCGTAATTCCTGTACAGAAAATACCAAAGAGAAGCTTAAATATTTTTTAAAAAATATACATTTATTTTGGCAACTTTCTGAACTGGGGACAGGAACTATGTTTTGTTCTAAGAATAGAGTATTACCTGTACCTGTTCCATGTAAGGAGGAAACCTTCAGGAACTTGTGAAGACCATTGAAAAGAAAAGCTGCATTTATCAAACCAAATAATATTAATATGGAAAAAAAATACTTTACTCTGTGGACACAGAAGGTTTTGACTTTTGAACCATAAAGAAATAAGGTTTCTTGTTTGTTTGTTTTGGTTTTTTTGGTTTTTTTAATGGTCATTATCTGTGACATATAGTATATAGCACACTGATATCCCACAGGGATCACTGTCTACATAAAGAAAGCATAGACCAGAGAGAAATACATTTTTTAAAAAAAAAACAAGGATGTACAGAGGTTGCCCAAACAGTTTCTAAAGCCTCTGCCTCTACCTATTTCTAGGCAACCTTTATCTATACTTGCCTAGAAAAACAGGAATTCTCATTAAATTCTTATTCTCCCCTTGCATTAGGCAGAAAAAACTATTAAGTTCCATGAGACTGTGCTGTCTCTTCTGAAAGTGTACCACAAATTCCTCTGCACAACAATTCAACAGTTGGAAGCTCTCTCTGGAACTGCATTTCAGTAGCCAAATTCCTCCTCATGTGCCTTTTGGGATGTTGTGTTCTGCATCAGCACTTGACAAAAATCTTTGCCTTTAAGCACAGTAGCTCTTGTTTCATGTATGTGTAGCTTGTCTATTACCAGCAGCTATTGTAACGTCCTAAAAATCCTAAATAAGAAAAACTGATTGTAATGATTATAGGAGTTAGTGCTCCAAAAAATAATTTAACATTTGGAAAATTAAATACAGAGGTGTTCATCTAGGCAATGTAGCTTACCACCCTTAGGCTAACATTTTAGTATGAATGTCAAACTCTTGAGTTCTATATATTTGTGAAAGCAAAAGACAGGAGAGAAGCTAACTGCTAAAAAACCCATGGGAATGAGGAATGGATTTTGGGGGGTGGCAGTAGAGAAATGCAGTATTCAATCAGTTTTTCGTTTCCAAATTATATCAAAGCGCAAAGAGATCCATCAAATGATGGGGACATTTTGATAGCACATTTATCTGTACCTTCAATTTCAAACCACTTTGCAAAAAAACAGGTGGAACTACAGTTTAAAAGCAGGTAAGTATATATTTTTGGATTTTAAAGCATGGGAGGAAAAATTAGAAATACAAAGGTGATTTAAACATGGTCAAAACAACAAAAGTTCTGTTGAACAATTACATTTATTTAGAAATTACAGATGACCTGATTTCTTTAATATGTAAATTAGAAAAACAAATTATATAATTTTTCTTGATAAGGAGTTGGAGTATCTTCACTGGATCAAATCAGGTTACAAGATGAATTAGGAAAATGTTTTCTGTCTTGAAAATAAAAATTATTCTTTTGAAAGCCTAAGAACATAAAGAATCAGAGATGATGTGATCGTGATTATGAATATAATCACAGACTAAATACTAGCCAGAGAGAAAATAACATAGTATAAAACAAAACAGATGGAATGTTTTCCCCCAGCAATCTTTTCGCTGAAAAAGAGAGAGAGAGGAGTTTGTTGGATGAATAAGAATTTGACTTAAACTGTGTCCAAAGACAATAAATGAGTCAATGTCCAAGTGAAAACCAGTAACAAGTGGTGTCACCCAAGGTTTTGTGCTGCAATCAGTATCACTAAATATCTTCATCAATGACGCAGTGGGGTTGAGTGCACTCTCAGCAAGTTTGCTGATGACAACAAGCTGAGTGGTTCTTCAGGGAGATGTCACCTAGAGGAGCCTTTACAGGCTTGAGGAATGCTCTTTTGAAAACTTCATGAAGTTCAACAAGGCCAAGTGCAGGGTCCTGTATTTGGGTCAGTGCAATCCCAAGTATCTGTGCGCTTGGACTGGAAGTCAAATAGATTGAGAGCAGTACTGTGGTGAAGGATTTGGGGTTACTACTGAATGCACAACTGGAGCCAGCAATGTGAACGTGCAGCCCAGTAGGCCAGTTGTATCCTGTGCTGTATAAAGAGAAGTATGACCAACAGGTCCTAAGGAGGTAATTGTCCACCTTTGCTCTGCTCTTGTGAGACCCCACCTCGAATCCTGTGCCCATCTCTGGAGCCCTCAGGACAGCAAAGGTTGGTTCAGAAGTGATTACAGGGTGGGAACACTTCTTCTCTGAATACAGACTGAGATTTGGGGTTGCTCTGCCTGGAGAAGTCTCTGGTTTCAACATATAGGAAAGACAGAAGAAGACTGTAGTGACAGGACAAGTGGTAATACTTTTACGCTGGAAGGGAGTAGATTTAGATTGGACGTCGGGAAGAAACAACACTGTAAGAGGAATGAGTTCCTGAAAAGGTTGTGCAGAAAAGTCATGGATGACCAATGATGGGGAGTGTTCAAGGCCAGGTTGGATGCAGCTATGAGAAAACTGACCTAATGAAAGGCATTCACTTTCCATAACAGGAGAGTAGGACTGGATCATCTTTAAATTTTCCTTTCAATCCAAACCACTCTCTGATTCTGTTAAATAAAGCACGGATATATTCGACAGGAAATTAGGAGGACCTTTTTAACCATTAGTGATATAACATTTATAGTAGTCTTGAGAGAGTTTTCTGTATTTATTTCAAAATAATCATAATGTATTTATCCTATGTGTCAAGCCTATGAAGCAAAAGCCATGCAAGGGCCCAATATGTTTTTGCTTACGTTATTAGTTCTTAGAGAGACTTCCAGGAAGGCAGAGCTGTTCGTTGTCTGCCTGAAGTACGCAAGCTTGACAGAATGTAAAGGTTGCCTGGAAGAAGGAATGTTGAACTAGAAGTATGGCATAGGAGCTCAGAAAGAGCAAGCAGGACTAGGGAAGATATTGTCCCTATATTCTTGGCCCTGGTGAGGTCACATCTTGAATTCTGTGTTTAGTTTGAGGCCCCTCACTAAAGGAAAGACATTGAGGTGCCAGAGTATATCCAGAGAAGGACAATGAAGTTGGTGAAGGGTCTGGAGCACAAGTCTGATGCGGAGCAGCTGAGGAAGCTGGGGAAAAGGAGGCTGACCTGTGGGAGCGTGTTCATCACTCTCTACAATTACTGGAAAGGAGGTTGTATTGAGGTGCAGGTCAGTCTCTTCTCCCAGGTAAAAAGTGATAGGACAAGAGGAGATGGCCTCAAATTGACACAGGGGAGATTTAGATTCCATTTTAGGAAATATTTCTTCATTGAAAGGGTAGTCACTCATTGAGACAATTTGCTCAGGGAAGTAGTGGAATCACTACTTACTATCCCTGTAAGTGTTAAAAATAAAAAAAAAAAAAAAAAAAAGTGAATGTAGCACTTAAGGACACGGTTTAGTGGTGTACCTGGTGACACTAAGTTAATGATTGGACTTGATATCTTGGACCTCTTTTCCAACCTTAGTGAATCTAGGATTCTATGGCCATTACATGGGTCACAATGTTAAAGAACCCAATTTCAAATTACACTGAGTGATGTTTCTCTTTTTTTTCTTTTTAGGTGAGTTCTATTTTACTGCTTTATGTCAAGGCATCTGTGAGAAAACTACCTGTATATTAGAAAGCTGATACAGCACCTCATGTATTAAAGATGTGACCCAAATAAACATCAGAAATGTATGACAAAGGAATCAGTGAGTAAGGATATTTCCAGTTTGGGGATGTTCTTCTTCCATTAGCAGCCAGAGTATGCACATTTTTATTTTTTCTTTATTATCAGTAGGAGTTGTTCAGCTATTTTTGCAGTAAAATTCCTATAAAAATAGTGCCCTTTCCTATGCAAAGTTTTCTTTATTCTGTGTGTGATTGATTTATAAGGCGTAAGATATAAAAACAAGGATATGCAGAATTTGAAGCTTTTTTTTTGTATAAACATTTCCTTTAATTTACATAAAATATATCCTTAAATACTTGGAAAAAACCCCTTTTCACTTTTAGCAAATAAAGAGAATTCACTAGAATTAAAAATTATCCCTAAAACAAGTTTCGTTTATTTTTTTATATATATAATATATATCTCCATAACTTTGCTTAGTTATTCTCATGACAATGGCTTGATGATTTTATATATGTGTGACTTCTTAAGTTACCCTTCCTTATTATTCTCTACTGAGCAAGTTGTCAAAATGCAGTTTGTTTCACACATGCAGTTATATGGCTTGGAAGAGTGTACTTGACAAACAGAGAATTAATTTTTAGAGTAAGTTTTTTTTTGACTAAATTAGTTTCAAATTAGCTGATTTGGAACTTCTTTTTAGATGTGCAACCAGTGACCTTTGACCTCAGGCATTCTATTTTGTGGTTATGAATTTTATGAATGCACTGGGCTGCTCTGGATTTAGTTTTCTTCAAAGAAGTTCATATGCGGCTGTGTTTTAGATTTGACACCAAAACAGTGTTAATGACACAATGTTTTAGCTACCGCTGAGCAATTCTTACTCAGAATCAAGGCCTTTTCTTTTTCCCAATCTGCCCCACCAGAGATTATGCTCGGGGTGAGAAAAGACTGTGAGGGGACACAACTGGGATAGCTGATCCCAAGTGACCAAAAGGATGTTTTTATTCCATATGATACCATGCTCAGCAATAAAAGTTGTAGGGAAGAGGGTTTTTTGTTTTTTTTTTTTCAACATAACTATTGTTCAAGGCCTAACAGGATATCAGTCTGCTTGTGGGAGGTGGTGACAATTGCGCTAGCAACACTTGAGATTTTTGTTATGGGTTGGTGGGTTGGTTTTTTCCCCATTCATCTATTAAACTGCCTTTATCTCAACCATTGCACTTTCTCAGTTTTGCCCTTTTAATTTTCTTCTCCATCCCACTGGGACAGAGTGAGCAAGCAATTGGGTCAGGGGTTACCTGCCAGCTGGGGTCAGCTCACCACAGTCACAAAAGTGTAACCATCTGACAGAAATTTCCCAGCAGCTGTTTAGAAAAACTGCAAGTGGTTGCTCTTCTTAGATTACTTTAGTAGGGGTCACACAGAGTCTGCATCTGCTGTTTAGGAAAAACACTACTCCTTTCTCAACATTGGTACCACAAAGCCTTACAAAGCTCCACAAATCCAAAGTGAATGAGAACCCTGTCAGTGACCAGCATTGTGAGATGCCACTTAGCTTTCAATCTGTATGTCTGCTTCTGTCAGAAACAAAGTGAGATAAAGAAAACACAGGTGTCTTGGAATATTTCAGAACAGACAGATAATTTTCTCTTTTTGTTGAAAGTGTCTTATCTGTTTTGAGTCTCCTGCCATTAAAGTCACATTACTTAAAGTCTGATACTGTCTGAAAATCTTGAGAGTTTTATTGTCTTGTGTAATTGACTACAGTATACATTACAGGAGACTGTGTCATTAACTGCAAATAATGCCACATAAATGTAGTGCTCTTCAAATTACAAATGACATCACCTCCCACATTGGCATGTGACAAATAAAAAATTTTCTGGCAATCCATGTAACTCATGAGCAGCGGTCATTATGCTTTTCACCTTTCCTTTTAAGTACTATAGTTAGAAAACTGATTCTATTTCCATTAACTATCAGATTACAAATCTGTTCTAGAATTGTTCAAACTGTTCTGGAGAGTTCTTGCTTGGGAAAGATCCTACCAAAAATCAGTAAGGAGTTACTGTCCTGATATTTGGGGCTCTTTGGCCATTGCAAAGCAGTAAAAGTATACTAGCCCAGAGCAGCATCTACAGTGAGTTCATATAGAAGTTTGTGGATTTATTTATTGACACTAGCTGAAGAGATAACCGGTACATTTGATATGGGACAGCGACTACTGAAGCAATTCGCAGAAATAATTGTTAATGTTACAAGATACCTGTTAATGTTACAATGGCCATACTCCCTTGTCATGGTTTAACACCAGCTTGCCAGCAAGCACCACACAGCCAACTCATTCTCTTAGGTGGGATGGGGAAGGGAATTGAAAGGATAAAAGTAAATAAAAAAACGAAAAACAAAACTCATGGGTTGAGATGAAGAGAGTTTAACATGTAAAGCAAAACCCATGTGCACAGGCAAAGAAAAACAAGGAATTCATTCACCACTTCCCGTGGGCAGGTAGGTGTTCAGCCATCTCCAGGAAAGCAGGGCTCTATCATGTGTGACTGTGACTTGGGAAGACAAAATGGCATCACTCAAAACACCCACCACCCACCACCCTCTTCCTTCTTCAACCAGCTTTATATGTTGAGCATGATGCCATATGGTATGGAATATACCTTGGGTCAGTTGGGGTGCACCCCCAGCCTACTCACCAGCAGGATGGTATGAGAGGCAGGAAAAAACTTGACTCTGTGTAAGCACTGCTCAACAGTAACAAAAATATCTCTGTATTATCAACTCTGTTTTCAGCACAAGTCCAAAGCACAGCCCTATACCACCTACTGTGATGAAATAACGCTAACCCAGCCAAAAGCAACACAACCCTTCTCAGACAAATCCAGATTTTTTACTTCAAGTTATCAAGTTATGATCTTATTTAACAAAACAAGTCATTAACATTATATAAATATTTATTTAAATATATATAAATATTTGGTGCCTGGTGTTTTTCAACAGTTTCCACTGCATAAAACTCAGTCATGATTTCTGACTTGTAATTAAATTTTCATTAACATTGATCATGCTGTTAATCCCACTAAGTTTTAAGCCTTTTATGAATTGGAAAATGTTCAGAACTACTCAAGCAAGTAAGTATTTTGTCCACCCCTGTCACAGTATGAAAAGGACACAGCAGTTAATTTTATGTTATTGAATTATTGGGCAGTGTTTCTAACATAAGAGCAGAAAAACAGTAGAATGCATCAAGCTGGCTGATGACAGCTCAAAATAAGGATGGATAGAAGCAGAGCACCTGGGGAAGACAATCTTTACATAGATACAGCTCTTTACAAATTGAGCTAATTTTATTTTTCTTCTAATGTGTCTATTTTATCTTATTTTCTCTATGACTTCTCTGAAATTTTTCTAATTTGCCAACTCTGAAAATTTTATTGGTCATTCTCTATCATTTTACATTATGTTGAATAACTTTTTTTTTTCCTCCTAAAATTATCTTTGCAGATGTATTCTGCTCCTTAACTTTTCATTAATATCTATGGATATCCCTATGGATTTACTCTCTATATGTACCATTTTTTATGAGCCTCAGATTTCTAACTCATCTCATCTAATATTCTGTATCACCATATGTCAATGATGCCTTAAGATTTTTATATATTTGTAGATTTTAATATAGCTGTATAGTTTCTCACACTTAAGGCAGAAGGTGACAGTTTGTAAACCTCTTTCTCACAGTCTGTGCCACATTCTTGAAATTCTGTTTAACGTTATTTTCAAGGAAAAAGATTTTAGCAAGGACATCTGGTTTGGGACACATGCACCTGGAAGATAAGTTGTAGCAAAACAAGATAGAGGGCCCAAAATCCTTGGAGAACCTCCAAAGGAGCAGACCTGAGAATGGTTCTGGGAGTGGACAATCCTCAGACTGGATGTATCCATTAGATATGATAAATAATTATTGTTATAAATTTGCAAGAACCCTATACTGGGCGTGCACTTCCATATTTTGTTACACCTGAAAGCACTTTCATTAAGGGACCCTCTCTCGGTTTATACTAATATTGTCTGGAAAGATTTTTTCTCCCATTTTAGGCAACATCACAGTCAACAACGTCCAAAATTACCCCTTGCACTAAGATCAACTTACTTCTAGTTCTTCAGAAGGGAATAATGAATGAGGTTAACGCTCATCAAATATTCTTGATCTCTCTGTTACTGAAAAACAATCAAAAACTCCTTAACACCAATGTAGCATTAAGGTGCCATCATTCTTTATTCAGTGCCGGATGCAAGAGGGGATATTTCCTCTGAAATACTGTTCCAACTGAGTACAGAAAAGACTCTTGTTTATATATTATACTTTACATATGTATTCATTGGTTTTCCCAGAATGAGCATAAATATGATAATCATTTTCCCCAAATCATTAATGTGTTCCCTCCCCTTTACACGAGCTCTTCTGCCCCGGGGGTCCCTCTAGTGGTCTCTGGTGGTCATAGACTATGAAGCTATGCTTGACAGCTCGATCAACTGGTTTTACTTCCCAAATATGGAGCTGATTTGGCATACATAGGCTGGTTACTTTCCTGTTTCTATTCTTGCTAATGTTTAACATGATCCTCCAAAACAAATATTGTGTGGCTCCATAGACTAGTGATTTTTTAGGAGTAAGTATTATATTTTCCCTACCAGCTGAGCAAACAGTTCATCTGGCAACACCTCTAAAAACTAAGAAAAGAAATCCATTTTTGAATGATGCCTAAGGATTTCAATGTGTATAGATTTTTCAATGTGTGTAGATTTTTAAAGGGTTATATAAGATGAATGAGTTTTTCTAAGTTTCTCACATTTTATGTGGTATTTAGAAGTCACAGAGCACTTTTGCACACATTTACGGAGGACATGCTGTTTTGAAGAACACCTGCAAAGACTCCAACTGAGTCAATAAGATATCTGGTAGTCAAAACAAGAGAGTAAGCTCAGAGCCCTTGGAGCGGGTCCAAGGGGCTGTTCTGAGAAGTTCCAAGGGTGTGGCACCAGGGAAAATGGCACCACAGATTGGCTGTAGATATCACGTTAACTACTGAAAGTTACAAAAAAGTAACCTCAAGCTCACACATGTGCACATGCTTTTAGTGTGCACCTAGATACTTCTAATAAGGAAACTACTTTATCTATCTATCTATCTATCTATCTATCTATCTATCTATCGGTCTGTCTCAACTGATGCTGTTTTTTGCAGGATTTTTAGGCATCAGAACTAGCCAGGGCCTGGAAGTCATAACGAAATCCTCTAATTACTATTAATGTCTCTCATGTCTATTTGAGTGGACCACGCACACATCAGTGCTTATATATGTTAGTTATTTTGTATGTGATTTATACTTGGGAGACCTTACAAAAAATGTCAGCAATCATCTGTATTCAAGAAAAGTTTTACACCAAAAATGAACAGCTTAGGAGTATGTGAATCTTCATAGCCTTTTAAAAGCACTCCATGCATTTACACATCAAGACCTTTCCAGTTACTCTTCTGTTTAATAGTCAGATTTGTTGAGGTATGTACAAGTTTTATATGAAAATGCAATTAGATGTTAAGACGAGACTAATTATAGTTTTATGTTTAATGAGTCGATCACAATTGCATTTGTATAACTACAGTCCAAAAGACCTCACTTGCATTTTGACAAGATATTCATGGAATGAGATTAAAAAAAAAAAAAAAACAAACAAAAAAAAACCCCACAAACTTGGAGAGATTAGGAAGATATTATGCAGCTTATCTATTGGTCTCTGAAAGTTAAACAGAAATCATTCTTGCTTAAATTATTTAAAGATTTTTTAAGTTATCTCAGTTCTCAGTACCAATAACCTCAATGATTGTGTTTTACATAAGAAATGATAATATTGAATTTAAATCAATTTAGTCCATTGAATTGATATTTATTGTCAGATATCTGCCATAGTTTCTAAGATGTTTTTAAAACAAGGATAGTTTTTTCCTGAAGACTGTATCAATATATTTGACTTTTGATCTTATCTTGATCTCTATTGATTAGACGGTCTCTACTGACAGAGACTCCTCATAAGTTAAGAGCATATTTTCCTCTAAATGCAGTTTAGAGGTAACTGAAACTGTGCATGTTAGGATCAAATGCAGTAATGAAAATAGACAAATACATAAAGAGGAAATATTGAAATGCTGATTTCTTCAAATGAACTGTTTAAAGCTTTGCATCTTGATCTTCCCAGTTTCTAAGAAACTTGAAAAAAATCTGCTTACAATCTGCAGATAAATTAGCTATTACATTTCATATTGACTGAAACATTTTGTAGAACCCAAAATATTCTCTGAGAGAATTTTGTTCCTGTTCTGGAAAAATGTATTTTAGACTGTTCCAAAACTTTCACTAATGACATTTTCTTCAACCATAAAGGAAATATACTATCTGCACAATTATCATTCTTAAGTAGGTAGATAACTATGTATCATATCAAACCATATTAACAGCTCTTGCTTTACGTTCAGAAGGGCAATCCACGGCAGGTGTTTGTGCCCAACTTCCCTTAACAGAGCATGGAAGCAGCTACATTCTTCAGACAATTAACATAACCATAAATTATAACAAAGATTATTAGATCTAGCCTATAAGGAAATACTAAGGGAGCAAAACTGCCTTAAGTCACATATCCTTCAATTATTTAAGCCTCCCACCTTAAGAGTCCTCACTGGTCAGAATCTACCTGTGCTGGCTTTGGCTGAGGTACAGTTAGTTTTCTTCACAGTATCTGTGTTCTGAGTTAACCTTGGCATGGGTTGATTCTTAAGTCCAGTACTGCATTATGGTAGGGAGACAGAAGACAGAACTCAAAATGTTAAAATACATCTAAGGTGTATTTGACACCCATAACTTTTAAAATGTCTTCCAAATTTTTAACACCCAGAAAAATAAATAAAAATTAAAAGGAAATTAAGGGTGATACCTTTTCATTTCCAGTGAAAATTAGGCTGTCTGCGAGTATGTGATAAATGTGCCTTCTTAAATTTCTGTATATTTCTTTTGAAACACATTGTTTCGTTGTAAGGAATAATGAGATGTGGAGTAATACCATAAAACATCATGTATTTTAGGCTTGATTCCATCTGGGATAATGAGTACAAAAAACCATTTTCTAGTCAGTCTACTTTGTCCATGATTTTTTGTCAGTTTTTCAAATGGTAAACATGCATTAAAAGAGAGAGAATGAAAAAATAAAATCAAACCCAGTGGAAAATACCTACAATTATAGCAAAACCCATCTTTTCTTAACAGTGTGATTAAAAATTTTGGTCCGGACAGGAAAGTGGAGAAGGGCCGTAGAAGAGGAAGGAAGTGTTCAGACAAAAGGGAATATCCTAAGTAAAGATAACTGCATCAACACCTAATTGCATATCTGTCTGAACTGCTTTTAAGATTCCTCTTGAATCAGCAGAATTAAACTATTCCAGTAGATAGGTTTTTGGTCGGATTCAAATATGAAAGTTCATTAAGAAAATAACCACCATAAGTGAAACCAATCTGGGAACAACTCTGTGAGGTTCATTAGTGTTAAAAGAGTATGAGGTAATGCAAGGTGGTTCGCATAGCTACAGTAACTGTCTAACCATCAGGGAAAATATATTTGGCTGCACACCCCAATGTGTAAGATGTATTCATTACCTTTATGGGGAAAGTCATATATTCATAGCAACACCTTACTTACCCAGCTTTGTACAAAGATTCTTTAAAATTAATGCTGAAGTTGTACATGTAGCATCCTTTTTTTGTTGCATTAGTGGGGATGTTTTTTCAGCGAAGGTAGATTCTGGGCATTATTATTGCAGCTCAGTAAGGTTGATCTTCACAGTGGACTGCTACAGAGCAAGACTTCGCATTCAAAAAGTGTCTCATTTTCTCTGTCCCGTAGCTCTCTGTATCACAGCATGACATCATGGAAGATAAATCTTGTTGAAGTCTTATAAGCATAGACAGTAACATGGGTATTGTTAAATTCATTAATTCCAGGAAATTGTCCGTGAGTTCCAAAAATGTAGAGGAGCCTGTCTATGCTGAAATCAGCTGAAACAACATTAGAGCAGACTTTCTACGCCCACACTCGGCCTTTAATCCTTGCTGTCAACCGTATAAGGCCTCTCAGTACCTAAGACATAAATAACATTTTATGAGTAGGCCTTTTTATTTTCTCATTTGAAAGTAGCTAAAATAGTGAGAGGATTGTTACACAGCATACAAGAGTGATAATTTTCATACTACAAAACTGAGGTTACCCCCTGCAAGACTGGAGTGTGGCTTAAGTATATAAAAGATTGTTTGAAAGTGCTGAGGTGTCTGGGAATCATATTTGGTACAGCCTCATTTATAACACCTCTCAGAAGTGATCCCTACAGTGAAACAATCCCTAAAGCACATTTGGCCATTATCTTAGATAGATGATGGTTGGAACAGCTTGAGACAGAAGCAACGAGTGAGCAGGAAGCAAATCATGAAGAAGGAGTTCATCACTCAAATGTGCTTCCCTAGCCTTTTTTAATTAAGCAGAGTAAACATGTTTGCTCTACATTTAGAAAAGTCTTGTGAATAAAAGTGTTCAAAATACATTGCATAGGAAATTCTTAAACATTGTTTTCTCTTTTTTTTTTTTTTAACAAAACAAAAAAGCCTCTGATGGAAAAGTGAAAAATTTAATTTTTATTTTTTTTTTTTTTCAGTTGGTGAAATATTCCAGCACAGAAGGCTGTACATTTTATCTTGGATTAGTTTTCTGATATGTATTCTGTATACACTGTTCTGGCAGCTCCATTTTGGTTCCTTCAAAATAAATACCTCTGAATTTATGAAACAAACAAAATTTAAAACTGCAATATAATTGTAAGAAAAACAAATCAAAAAGGCTAGAATTAAAAACCATTTCAGATCAACAAAATTAAATCAGATATACAAATGAATCCCTCAGACAATCTGTAATAAGATACTGAGATCTTTATTTCAATATATATTTTTTTTATTAAGGATCTGTTAAATCCAGGAGCCCAATGGAGAAAAGACTGCTGCGACTTAACATGCCCATATCAAATGAGGCAGAAGGGTGAACATGATTTCCCAACGGGTATGTGCAGAAATAGGTATATACAACATATACATACAAAAATACATAGCTGGCCACATCATTCTCAGACAGATACACAGATAGTTCACATGAACATAATACAAACCACCTCATCCTTCCCTGTGGGACTCATCAGGATAAAGGCCAGTTAGTGGAAAATACGTATGTGTATATATACACTGTGTGACAGGGATCCCTCTAGCTCAAACACTTGCTCTGCCCAGTACTTGCTCCTGCATCCCAGTCTCCCCAGTTGCTGGAATGCGCACTGTGCCCCTACGCTGCAGCCCACTCCAGTTGCTGGTACAGACATCCTCATACATGTGCACCAACACACAAACAGACACAAACACACTTTGGATTCCTTCGGGAACTGGGATCTTGCATACAGTCCCTCTATCAGCTGGTTCTGGATCTCTGCTCTTCTACCATTTCCTCACACACAGATGGACAGACACACATGTTCATCTCAGCTGACCCCTCGGTCAGGACAGGGTTTGTCTCTCCAACTAAGTTATTTGACTTTCCTTGCCTGCCCTGTGCCACTGCACTCCTCTGTGGGTAGGAAGATGATCTTTTTCACAACAAAGTATTTCTGTAGAATAATTTTTTTCAGCCATATTTTTTCTCTTTCTACATATTACCAATGTTAGTTAGAAATGACATGTCAATGCTTCAATGCACTTAAAATAGCACCCAATAATTTTTGCCAAGACAAAGAGTCTATCTTATTGGATTAGTCTGAACTGTACTGATACTTATTAAATAAATAATGTCATGTTTTATTTCAAACTAAAGAGGCCATTAATTCAGGCAACATTAAACTGGAGAATCTCTGTAAGTGTAATAATTACAAAAAAAAATAACTTTAAGGGAAGTCCAGATAAATACTGAAGTTTAAAAAACAACTGAGAACTGGGAGAAGTGAAAAAGCATCAGTTCATGCAAAAATTGTATTAGAGAAGCTCAGTTTCTTCTGCACTTTTAATTATACCTTACTGTCAGGATCAGATCATCAAAAGAAAGATGATGTGCTAGAAGACTATGCCTTCAGGAAAGTGGGAAAAAAAAAATATACTGTGCTTTGAAATGAATTACTCTGTAAAACAGAAGGAAAGTATTTTAATGAACATATAGATGATTCATTACAGAAAACCATGGAAAATTTCAGGTAACAGCAGCCTAGTTAAGCCTCTTTTGTACTCACAGGGGGTTCTGTACAGCTTTTGTTTTTGTGAAAAGGGAAAGAACAACCTACAGCTCTCAAATGAGCAAAAATAAAATGCAAGTAAATAGAAGTATTCACTAAATGAAGAAGGAATACACAAGACACTACTGCAAATGAAATGTGTGACACTAGAACAAATGTTGATGCAAAGAGTATCTAGCAGAAAACAGAGGTGACATTTATGGTGACGAGAATTTGGATAATTCTGTGTCCTCTTAAACTGAAGCAGCATCTCAACACTGATGTGAAATGCATATTTCTGTTTTATTATAAAAGGAAAGTGGTGACTAACTTGGCAGAGGGTGCAGGCTGTCGAATGCTTAAAAGGGCTAAGGGAGTATCTCTAGGATACTTCTTATGCAAGGAGAAGGCAGACTGATGTTAAGACCTTTGCTCTTCTTGCTGTACTTGGGTGGCAACTCTTACAGCACAAAATTACAAATCATACTATTGGAATGAATGAGGACTCTGTGAATGGCAGTCTCTTCAAGTCCAACAAATGACTTTTTAGGGTCTCACGTGTGTCCAGCCTATAAGAATACAAATTTCTAAGTATCTGCTGGTTCACAGAAACTTCTTTAAAAAAACTCAATCACCATAAGCATAGGTGGATGTACTCTTTTGTTTGCCATGAGGAGAGATCGAGATAGCAAGCAACTTTGACCTCAAAACACTACAATTCTTTTCAAAGACATATGCACAAAGGAAAGAGTTAGGTGGTTACAGACTCTCCTTCAAATGACACTGACCAGTTCTGATTTGCTTCTTTGTCCATTGCCCTATTCTCTCTCTCTCTCTCTCTCCCTTCCCTTTCCTAAGGAATTATATGTGCATCACCTCAGGTATTGCAGAATTACAACATCTTCAGTATTTTGTAGCATACCAAAAAAAAGAAGAGATGATGCTTGCAAAGAATATCTGGAAGTCAACTGGAGACAGGTTACAAAGGGTCACTAGTCAGGAACTTTCTGTTGGGCATGAATCATATCATAATGGACTTCAATTGGTGGTTGTGTTCTTCACAGTATACTAAGGTAATAAAAATCTCAATACTAAAGATTTTGTAAAACAACTACTGCTTCAATACAAAAATCATGAAAGCTGGCATATATTCGGGACATTTTCATAAACCTGCCTCTCTGAACACCAGGAAAATTAACCCACAGTTTGTTTCATTGGCTAACATTGTGTTTTTCAGTGGCACTAGGAAAAGAGCCAGTGTATGACACTGCATGCCTGTAAAAGGCAGACATTGGATAACATCCACAGTAGCAGACCCATTAAAGCATCTTGAGCAGCTATGTAGCAAGGGGAGCACCTGTTAAAGATACAGACAGGCATAAAAGACCGGACCAGGCCTTTAAAATGTAATTATCTATCTCATTATTTTATTTTCATTAGTAATTTAGAACTATAGCTTCCTGTATGTGTGGCTTTTTTGCTCTTATTTTACTTATCATTACATAAAGATTATTTTAAAAGCTGTTTGGTAATTAAACTATCTTGTGGACACAGTTATGTAGGCCCCTGTTCTCTTATCTTTGTACCTTTTAGGACAAAAATGCAGACACTTGTTTGCTTCTTAACTGAATTTTTCTGTGAACATTCTGCTTTTGCTTCACCTAGTTGTTGTCTGAACAGAAATGCTTTCTGGAGCTTGAGAGTACTTTTAATTTGCTCCAGAAAGAGAACCCTTTAGCTTTAAATTTCCCTGCATGGCAAACAGACATTCCTAATAGAAGAAGGGCTTTTAGTGTGGGAGTCTCAGTTGGCTTGATGACTGGTAATGAACATAAAACATCTGAATGATCCTGCAAATCAACATACAGTGATGCGTATCCAAGGTGGTAGTCTAATTTATGTGATATGCTCTGTAGTGTTTAGGTGCAAGTTACACTGAGTCACAAATTCAACTTTTTGAAATGTAATACTCATCTCATTTTGTGTTTTCATACAAATTCTGTAGTGATGCATCCTCTTGCTATTTCTTGTCCTGCTACCTTCATAAGGGTTACATGTAATTTTTTTCCCCAACTAGTGTTCTTCGGGAAGAACACTTCTTGTGGTCAGTGTTGGTAGTGATGTTGCAGGACATTGACAGTATGTTTCCAGCTGAGTCAAAAATGCTGCACAAACCAGGCAAGTCAGGTACTTAAAAAATGTTGAAAAGGTGTAAGTGAGCTAGTAACAAGGTTGCACTTGAGTATTGTCTACTCTACATGTTATGCTTGATGCAATGTGTTGTCCTGAGTTTTCTTTCAGGGCACATTATATTTGACCACGAGTTTCCTGACCTAACACCTAGCTCAGTGTTCCAGTGTAGACATGGCTTAGAAACATCCTGCAAGGGAACCCAATATACATACTAACCTTCCTGTGCCCAGTACTAAAACCAAAATGTAAATCAGGTTTCCTTGGTTGTAAGCAATCTCCCCCCCCACCAGGTACAACAAATCTGGTAGAATGAAACCCGGTTGTCAGAACACTCATTAGTCTTGCAAGTTAGAAACTCAAAGGTCTTCACTTGAGCACAATTATGATGCCTAAGGATTTGGTGTATTTTTATGTATTTTTAGTGTGTATTTTATGGATCTTTATAGCTTTATAAGTAAGGGATTTCTTGCTCACATATTAAGTGGTGTTTAGAGTTAC
>JAWWEW010000001.1:70510872-70573086 GCA_035583185.1 Anabacerthia variegaticeps
AATAAAAAAAAAAAAAAAAAAAAAAAAAAAAAAAACACCACAAAACAAACAAACAAAAGAAAACCCCTTAAATTTCTTGATAGAAGACAGTTTATTTTCTTTTTTATCAATAGATACAGCATCATTTCATCTTCATAGTATCATAGAATCATTTAGGTTGAAAGAGACCTTTAACATTAAGTCCAACTACTAACCCAGCACATCCAAGTCCAACCAAAACTATGCCCCTAAACACCACAGCTACACATCTTTTAAGTACCTGTGAGGACAGTGACTCTACCACTTCCCTGGCCAGCCTGGTTAATGCTTGGCTACCCTTTTAGTGAAGAAATTTTTTCTTAATATCTGTCCTTAAACTCTTCCTGGTGCAACTTGAGGCAATTTCCTCTTTTCCTGTCTCTTGCTACCTTGGAGAAGAGACTGATCCTCACCTTGCTACAATGTCCTGCCAACTAATTGTAGAGAAGAATAAGTTTTCCCCTGTCTCCTTTTCTCCAGGCTAAACAATCCCAGCTCCCTCATCTGCTCCTCATGAGGCTTGTGCTCCAGACCCTTTGCCAGTTCCATTACCCTTCCCTGGACACACTCTGTCACCTCAGTGTCTTCCTTGTAGCAAGGGGCCCAAAACTGAATACTGGATACAAGATGCAACCTCACCAGGACCAAGTACAGAGGGACAGTATCTTCCCTAGTCCTGCTGGCCTTTTCTGAGCTCCTACGCCATAGTTCTAGTTCAACACCTTTTCCTGCAGACAGGCTTTACATTCTGTCAAACTGTGGATTTAAAAAAAATATCTTTTTCTTTTGAGATTTTCAACACTTGGTGTAACTAAATTAATACATTGGATTTGACTTCTAAAATCTGTTCTTTTTTAGCCTAACATTCTTTAAATCTAATGTCATGATTACAACTTCCAAGTTTTTTAATTGGATTGTCAGAACATGCTAATTTTAGACAGTTGTTTCAGGGTTGCCTCCACATAGAAATCTGGGCTCTCCCATGTGACTACTGCCAACCTTAGCTAACTATGTTGCAATGCTATTTGAACAAAGAGAGAGACTTTTAACTGAGCTCCTGTTCTCCAAATGTGTCTGATTTTCACAAAATGGTGTAACATTTTGACTGGTTTTGAAGATGCACTAGAGTCAGGCATTTGTGTAAGAGTGGCTGTAGAAATTGCAGACTGAGCAATCTGTATTTTTTAATGACACAAATTCTTCCTAGTAACATTGAATTTGTTGTAGTTTCATGTTATTTAGAAAAGCCAATCCAAATCCAAGTTAATCAACTACCTTCTCTATTCAGTAACCTATCCCAATCAGGTTGGCAGTATATTTTAGGGTCTCAAAAAATCTCAAAGCCCAAAACTGGTCCAAGAGAGGAATTTTCACTAAGACAGAGAAATTGACACAATTTTTGAGTTTTAAAATATACTGGTAGATGATGAAATATACTGGACTTATGAATCTTTTAATTTATTTGTTATCTATCTCAGAATATAACATATCGTCACTGTTTTCCCATTGCATGATTGTAAATGATAAAAACAAGCTGACTGGAAGACCATCAAAAAGCAGTGATGTAGCATAGATGTAGTTATCTTATATCTGTGAATTTTTAGGCTTCTTAGATATGACTTCTCTAGATTATATGTGTTTGACTTTCATACTGGAAAAATATAAGTTGCTTTTCATGGCATAATAGCATTGCTGTAGTTTAGATCAAAACACATAAACCAGATGAAGTTCCCACAGAGAGGCAATAGCTTTATTAAACCAATTTGATTTAACAAATAGATGAATTTTCAAGTAGATAAAACTTTTTTTTAATGCATGAAACAGGAAAACCTGACTTGAAAGATGAATAAATGTGCAGCCAATAATCTTTTCTGTTTGGCTTTGTCGTTTGACTTCGTTAGTGTTGTGGTTTAACCCCAGCAGGCAACTATGTACCACACAGCTGCTGGCTCACTCCTCTGCCTCCGCTGGTGGGGTGGGGTGGAGAATCAGAAAAAAGTAAAAACTTGTGGTTTGAGATAAGAACAATTTAATTAATTAAAATAGAATAATCATAAAAATGTCAATAATAATAATCATTACAATGAAAGAGGGAGATAGAGTAAAAAAGCCCAAAAACACTGAGTGAGTGATGTGCAACGCAATTCCTCATCCCACACAGACCAACACCCAGCCAGTCCCTGAGCAGTGACTGGTGACTCCCAGCCCCAGTTTAGATACTGGACATGATGTTCTGTAGGATGCAATATCCCTTTTGTCAGTTGAAGTCAGCCATCTCGACTGTGCTCCTTCCTGTCTTCTTGTGCACCTGCTCATGGGCAGAATATGGGAAACTGAAAAGTCCTTGACTTAGGGTAAGCACTACTTAGCAACTGCTAAAATGTTATTGTGTTATTAGCACTATTCTCATACAAAATCCAAAACACAGCGCTGCACCAGCTACCAAGAATGAAACTAACTCTTTCTCAGACAAAGCCAGGACAGAAAGTATAAATACTGGCAAAAAAAAGTTATGGAACACAGAAGATGTTAGTCATTACAAAGATAAATTCCACAGAGATGTGAGGTGTAGAAATGGAAAAAGATTCCTTTCAAAGGAGTCAACATCTAAAGTGGGTAAGACTAGGTTTTTTGGGATTTTTTTTGCAGGTTTGTTTGGTTTTTTTGTTGTTTGTGAAGTGTTTTGTTTGGTTTTTTTTTGTTTCTTTGTGGGGTTTTTGTTTTGTTTTGGGGTTTTTGGTGGGTTTTTTTTCTTTTTAATTTGAAAACTCTTACTTGCCTAGAAATTTGAGATCTGTCATGAATATGTACATAAAAATACAACTACATTTTCAGGTGTCCAATAGATGTGTGCATTTTCAGGTGCAAATAATTTATTATCAATATTAAAAATCAGACATAGAAAAACAAACTTGTGTTCATGTCCTGGAAGTAAAAACCAAACAATGTCTCATTACAAAAGCAGAATTAAAATAATTTATCATTAATGGCCAAGTTTCTGATATAACCATTATATAAATAATTCATCTGTGAGATATCATTGATTTTATAGATTAAAATGTTTGCTGTGTAAATGTGAAAATGGAGTGTTATGAATAATCTCAGACTTTAGAGAATCTTACAAACTTTGAATAAAATGTTTTATTTCTGAGTTGTGCATTCTCCAAGGGAACTGCTTTCATCAAAATATGGAAAACCTCCAAAGTCCATGAATTTTAAAGGTGTAACCTATTGCTTTAACATCTTACCCATTCAAAGACATGACGAATGTGAAATACTCATGTGGAGAATATAAGCAGATGCAAATAGATTTCAAATATAATAATTAAGTGATAGGCATCTATTTAACTGCAGGTGACATGTAGTAGGAGATAATGTGTTATACTGACAACTTTCAATATTAATGGTTAATCACTGTTTCATGGATGTTTTAAGAAACAAGAAATTTCTAGGTATGTAATTCCTAAGAAACTGTTTAGACAAAACTCCAGGAAGCGACTTCATCAAATTTTAATGGGTTGTAAAAACGAAAACCCTGATGTAAGTAATTTGTAGTTGACTCCTTTAATGAAATACATCTGTTTCTTCATTTAAAATTGTACCTCCCTTGCAATATCATTAATAGCAGAATGTCAAAAATGTTTAGTGAAAAATTTTGACATTGTATAGACTATAACTTTCAAGGAAGGATTTTGTTCTTGTTAAACTTTATTTAATAAAAAAAGCAACTAAATATATATATATAAGTAGGCATGTATAGACAAATTATTTAATCAGAATAAAGTCTCATGACAAAGAAGAAAGATTTTATGTGACCAATTCAAGCTAATAGTACAGTTTTTTTTTTATTTTATTTTTTTTTTTAAAATTCTGGTCTCTTCAAGTGATACTTAACACGGGATACAGCTGAAGAATTTTATCTCAGCATTTGAGTAATTTTCCATTACATTAGATGAACCTCTCAGACTAAAGACTCTCTTTAAAATGTGTGCATTTATCCAAAGAAAATTTAACACTGTCGTAATACACTCTCCTAAATTTGACCTTTCACATTGATTTTTAAGATCCTTATTCTACTGCAAAGAAGATTAATTAAGTCACTTTTGAATCAACAGGGTAGGCTATACGCTACAAGCTCATACACACACCCACAGGGGAGCTCAGAGAGACAATGCCAGGAGGGAGAGGACAAATAATATTCTGTCAGGGTACTCTCAGCTCTGTCACCATGGGAGTCCCAGGTAATTCCCATGTTACAGGTGTCAGAGCACCTCTGTGCCTCTAAGGCTGAGAGCACAGTAGGTTTTACCTAGGGGGATCAATAAGCCAGATTGGGGAGCAGCATGAGGCTGTTGATGCTGCTTCTGTTCACATGAGTGGTCTGAGGGTCTGCCTCTTCTCTGGGTGGCTGGCACGTGGCGTTATATGTGTGCTCAGTGTGCTTGTGCCTGCATCAGACTTCCTGCTCGTTGGACCTGAGGACTTGGGGCTCTGGAAGCCTCATCTTGGAGTGATATATTTTCCTCTTCCTCTAAATATATCCAACAAATAATTGCATAAGATACCTTCTAACTTCCAGGTAATCCCTTACTTGTGATGTATCATTGCAAGATTTCCTTTAAAATATTTTTGGTTCATCTGAGGAATAACAGAAATTAATCTTGAATTTAGGATTATTTTCCGATAATTAAAAATACCTAATAACTTACTGAGGAGAGGATTGGAAATAAGTTATAGGCAGAACCACATAAATTGCAGTTTGATATTAATAACTTTTATATAATTCCTACTCACTAGTTTTGGTTCATTCTGGTCTTGTACTCCATGACTTTTTCTTTGAGCTTCGGGATGAAATGAACTTTTCACTTCAAAGCAAGATTCAATCAATTCAGCTATGTTGTTTAAGCTTTCCTGCCCACACCAGGTGAAACTGCAAGGGGCTATTTGATACAATTCTATAATAGACCCATTTTGTTTCTTGAAAGATTGCTGTGAATTAGGAAGTCTGCTGAAGAGTTTCAAGCGTTCAGAAAAGTCACTTGCCCCAGAAAATTAGCCAAGTTATATTTTTCTAACTAACAGCACCAAGTGCTGAAGCATGGTAAATGTCTAAAATACTGGAAAAAAAAACAACACTAAAACCAACACAGTAAGAGGAGCTAAACACAACAAATCAGTCACTGGGTGAAATTAACTTTTCCTAGGAGCTGTTCAATACCTTTTGTACAAGCACTTTTGAGGGTTTTTTTCCAACCATTTTTGAAACTGATATTACATCCTACTACCAGACTAAGTCTGATTTGGGGGAAAAATCTGATTTCTCACCTTTCTTAACATTTTGTGATCCCCTGGCTGATTATTTTTCCAACATTTTTAAGTTCAAAATTGCTTATTTGGCCCGTATAAGATTATTTCAGTAAAATGTTTTGTATTGCCTTTTTATAGGAATTCTTTCTGAGTGTGCACAGTTTGACTGTTTGAATGTAATGCCAGTAATTATTTTTCTGTGTTGTTTGTTACATGTCATATTTACTCTCAGATTTCTGTAGATTTTGTTGTGGGTTTTTTGTTTATTTGGTTGTTTTTTGAATCCTGTGTGACATTATATTATATAGAAATCCTGAAATCTCTTTATTTTAAATTTAATTTTCTTTATGAATATACAAAAATATATGTTTTTGTTATTGAATGAACTGCTTCTGAAAATTCATATCAAGAGGGTTTGCAAAGTATCAGACATAAAGTATATGAGTGTCTTCTCACAACAAATTCACAGCATGACTTATTATGTCTCAGTTCATTCTTATGTATTTCTTGACATCCATCCTTGAGCAGGTTCCCGACAGGAGTTTTTTAAATAATAATACATTGTAAATAATATGGTAGAGACCAAATTAATGTTTACCTGTGACCTTAAAACCGATTAAACCTTTTGATTAGCTTACTGAAGTGCAACTGATGTTCTCAGAATTTTAGCATATGAGCATAAAAGTTATTGGCTCAAAATGGGGGAAAAAAAAAATGCTGGTCTAAAATCAAAACATTAAAAATTGACAGAAGTGCCATAAAAGTTCAATATTTTTTTTCTAATTAACACCTTGAAACAGTTATTAAGATGCTTCATAACATTTCATTAAGAATGCAACATATGGCATATGACACCTCTGAAAATTTTGCAGAAATCTACTGATAAAACAGGTTTTTCCAGACAAAAAGGTGGACTCTATACTTGATGCAATATCCATATCAAAAACTCTACATATATCAATACTTTATCCTCACATTATTGAATGAATTTATCAAGTATGGTCAAAACGCTCAAGTGTCTCATGCTCTTGAATTTTGTATTTCCTTAATCTGCAGCCTGAAATATCATCTACAATTCCTTCTATTCTAGCTATAGTATAGCTTTACCTGCCTCTTGCAGTAGTTTCTTAAAGAAATATTTTTAGCTTCACCATTGTTGAGACCAAAATTGTTGATAATATAGAAAAATAGTAACTTAAAATGTTAATATTAAGGATTTCCAAATACTCCTTGGGTTTATATCTGAAAATTCATTAAAAGGAAAGACAATCAGATTAAAGGCTTTCTAGCTTCTGGTAAATGCCGTTTTCATCAAAACAAATAAGGCTTAATGTGACAAAGTGGTCCTGGTCAGTGTTAGCTCTGTTACTGGGAGTTTATTCCTTCTGTTGTTGTTAGAAAGAGAATACGTAGGAATCAAAAGGATCGTGTTTTACAAAATCAAGCACTTATTATTTTTATCCTGTTTTGTCCTTCATTTAGATGCAGTTTAAAAATCTGGGTTTATTGTCTTTCATTGTAGTTGCTTAATTATTAGATTTACTTCAATTGAAAAAAGGGAAACAAACAATTCTCCCCTCCAACCTGTTACATTCAAACAAAAAAGCCTAATGTAATTCACAGATTCTCATCTATCCCTTGTTACAGTGTTTCTATACTTAATGAATTAACAATCCTAATTTAATTAGAGAGCTAGAATAATTATGGATTTTTTTCTTCAGTGCATGGCACAAAGCATGTACATTTCCTCTGCAATGTATGCCATAATAATTTTGAAGCCCAAAATGCTAAGGTCCCTGATAAAGATAAGTCTTTTAAATAGAGAAGAGGTAAAACATTCTTTTTGCATGAAAACAGCAGCATTCTCCTCAAATAATTCTGAATTATTATTTTCCTTTCTCCTTTGGTAACTAAAGATTAATTGTTATTCTGAGCATTTGTTTAGCTAAGAAATAGAAAATGTAGGAAAAAATGGAAAGGGAAAAATGTATTGACTAGATTTCTTACTCTGGCATTAATATTCTTAATTTTAGAAGGGGATCTTTTCCATCTTTCCTTTTATTTATGAGTATAATGACTAGAAAACTACTTATCATCCTGTGTGGGTCCAGTTTTGGATGCCTGCATATTATTTTTCCAGAATATTGCCATTTACATTCTTACATTTAAGACTTCATACTATTGATGGGTTCATGTTGTTAATGTCAGAAATTAGATTTCAAATTTTCAGAAGTCCAACTTGGAAGTTTGGTTACACTTTTGACAGAAAAATGATTCCTGAATATATTTATATATAGCTAACTTCAAATGGTTCACAAATTAGATATACATCTTTAGATATAGCCATTTCTGGTTTTGCATCTAAAGAATTTCCCATTAACAATAAATACATATGCAACTGGTACAGCTGAACTTTTACTTTTGCCTTTGTATCACTTTTTTTTTCTCATAAAATTTATTTCACTGTTTACAGAAAGTGTTTCTGAGGTATTAAATTCTGACAGCTCAATTTGCCAACTGAAAAAATGGCTTTGTAGATTATTTTCTTCAATGGTCTGCTGTGTAATTTATATAAATACGGATAGGAGCTGTCATAAGTTACTTCTTAATTGCTTATTGCTAAACATATTCCTACTTCTTCATTTTATTACATCTCACATGTCTACTTTAAATGCTGCTTGGGACCTCTACTGGCTTGGTCCTTATATTTCTTCCATTTACAGGTCATCACACAGTAGTGTCTCTACTTATGTCACTCTGAATAACAGAAAAAAGTTAAGATCAAGGTAACTGTTCTCCACTGGTTTTGGCCTTTGGCCTAGTGAATGGAATTAGTATTTTTATTTCTTGCAGTAGTTAAACTGATTTTTTTCTTTATTATTTTTTCATTTGTACTTAAGCCTTTCTCATATCTCATTACCATCAATCCATCCTTTTATTGCCTGTCTTTCCTCTTTGTAACACTTTTTTTTTTTTTTTTTTTTTTTTTTTTTTTTTTTTGTTACACCACTTAGTATTATTCTAAACTCATTGAGGAAAAGGCTTTTTTCCCTCAGGCTAGATTATATTATGCAATTACAACAGTTCAATTAAAGCTGAAGTGCAAAAGAGTGGTGGCATTCCATAAATAAAATAAGGACTAAACTGAGAGTCAAAACTCTGAAGTGGGGGAGAGGTATGTAACTTATTTTTTTTCAGAACAATGAGAGAAAAATTACTTTCTAATGATAACTTTCAGCACTCCCAAAAACATTTTTTAATATAGTATGCCATATTGGCTCAACCAATTTCCCAAAATAATGATGGGAGATGTCAAGTAGGGTAATATATAACACAAACAGGAAATTATAACATCACTGTTTTTTTCTGATTTTCTGACTACAAAGAGAGAAAAGTAAGTTAGTAAATTTATTCTTGGGCTAATCAAAAATCAGAAAGGAGAAAAGTTTGAAAACTATGAATTCTTTTGAAGATAGATCTTTTGTTCTTTTGATTGAAATTCCAAAAAAGGCTAATCACAGTCCCCAAAAGCTTCTAAGAGATCAACCAAGCTAGATTAGTGAGACAAACTTCAGAATTCATTGAATAAATTATGGGTATATTATGCAAGGTAGTATCAGTAATCACAGCTACTCAGATTTGCCACCTGCCTGGTTGATTAGCTTCCTAGGAGCCTCATCATAGTAATGTTTTAATAAGGGGTTTGGATGAAAGTCAAGTAGTGGCTTCACAGCTTTTTATGGGAACTCTTTTCCTACTGATATGTTTAACATGGAAGAAAATGACATGTATACAACTACTTTAAGGATTTTTTTCCCATCATAGCTGCCCTTTGTGCTAGTTCACTGTGGTGAAGCTACTCCATAACTCCCAGTTAAAGGTCTCAGTTTCCATAAAAAAACTAAAATAGTGTTACAGTGGGTATGTAAATACCTAGATTGGGGGAATTGCTTTTCCTTTTTGGTCTCCCTAAGAAATATCTCTTAATAGACTTTTTTTTCCAAAGCTGAACCAAAATTTTTCAGTGTTGGTGAATTTGATGAAGTGAAAATAGATCAGTATTTTAATGAATTCCTTGTCTCTTAGTAGCTTCAGGCAAAATTCAGTTCCCATGAGAAGTTTATAAAATTCATATATATATATATATATATATATATATATTCATCATAACCAGGTTGTAATGTTGAGGTTTCTGCACTTCACCGTAGAAGACACTCCACACCACAAGCAGCATGTCCTGACAAGACTCACAGACTTAATAGCTAAAATCTCCTTCCTCCAAATCTCTGCAGCCTCTCAGAATCTAATATAGCCCATAATGAATTCCTGCCAGGCCTACAATAATTCACTTCTCATAATACACAAAGGGTACCAATCAACACAAGCAGATTTGTGTTTTGTCTTACATTTTGATCTCTGAAGTTATGCTTGAAAAAAAAAAAAACAAATTGAAATGCATGGCACTTTTTCTGGAACCCATTTGGGGTTTATTATTGTAATGAGATAAACAGGCCAAGTAGGAACATATGATCTACATAGAACAATCTTTCATGTGGACCAGAAGACTGCTTCCACTGCTTAAAAGGATGAATGAAGATAAAGACAGTTCTAAGGGATAGCAGAGGGATATTATGGACCTCCAACAGTTAGCAGAACCCATTACAGGAGTAATAGAACAAAACAACACCATCCATTACCAAAACACAACCCAAACCTGTATACTGTTCTTGGAAACTAAGAAACATACCTAGTATTCTATAATTGAAGTTAATTTAATGGTTTCCTTAGAGTGCAACCACATTTGCTCTACCAAAACATACTATGCCTTGCCATTACCTGTTATTTTATCAGATACCTCACAGTGAACAGAACTGAGGTTGATACAACTTGCTTTCCATGCATGTTCCCTCTTTGATATATCACAAAATGACACTATTTCAGGACAGTGATAAATAATATAACTATATTTTTGAAAAGATTATACTGCATACATTAGATTTTTTTTTTAATTACAAAATTATGGTGGGTTTTTTCACAGTTTTATCATGATGAAACTTACCATACTGAATATTTAGAATAAGACATTAATAGATATGAGGGGTTGCATTTTAATCTGTGAAAATATAGATACTAAAAATCCTCATGCAAAAGAAGGAGTGTTTAGAGGATATGATATGGTAAACTTGGGGGGCTGTAAGAGAATATGGGAATGTTTCTTTCTCCTTTAGTAATGTATTGCATCATCAGTCCTGATATTTATGGAAAATTGGGAACTTCTCAGGACTTCACAACAGGTGATGCAGCAGTTGCTTGCAAACCTCCTCCACCTTCTGCCACAGTGCATTTGAGATGTTCTGATTCACCACTGTACCTCTTCCTCACTTCATTTTCTCACAAATGTAATACAGATAAATATAGAAGATAAGACATTTTTTCAGGTTTGTTCATGTCATCCTTTAACTTGTCATTGACAATCACTGTTAACAAACTCTACTGTCAAAATATCCAGGAAATCTTAATATACTAAATCTTCCTTGATTTGCACAGGACAATTTCAACTGATCTAAACAGAAGACAAAACCTTGAAATATTTTCCACGGAGTAGAGAAGAATGTTAAAATACCTTTACAGTTTGTCCAAGAAGAGAATTACCCCATCTTTAGGAGGAAGAGGGTGACTTCAATATTGAACAGGTTTTTTAATTCTCCTAAAAGGTCTACAAAAAGAATGCTTGTCCATGTTATACATTCAATAGATTTTTTTTTTCTATTTCTGCTTACGCTTGTAAATCCTCAATATATGAGGTTAAAAATAGTATTAATTATATAAAATTTCTGTCTAAGAGGTTCCTCTTGCTCAGATCTTTTTCCCTTTTAATTTACTTTTTTTTTTTTCACTTAAATTATGATAATTAAGTAAATGCAGGTAAACAGAAGTTCAACAATATACATTTTTATATTACTAGAAGGCAATTACTTAAAATGTATACAAATTTTCATCTCTAAGCAAGAATTTTAATTGCTTTATGGAATAACTGTAATAATACTCTGTGCTTTTATTTCTACATTTTGTCTTCCTAGTATATCCTGAGATAATTACATATAATATTCCATTTTAGGATGTATCTTCAAATTACCTGTTTGTTTTTTTTTTATTATTTTTTTTTTTTTTAAGTTCCTATAATCTAACTACCTTCAAGTAGTTAACATGTAATCTAAGAAATTGTTTTGGTTGCTGTTTTCATCTGTTTCAATGTCCAAACTGCTGGAATAATGCCTACACTGCCAAAGTAATTCTTAGACCTATTTATTATTTAAAATCAGTGAATGTCTGGACTCTTTCAACTTCCCTTTTATATGTCCTTCTAGGTGCATGAAGATTCTGAATATCATTATTTTTACTAATATTTTGTTCATTGATTTTGACACTTTGGGAACTCCCTTAAGTTTTGCAACAATTGGGCTTCAGGAAGAATCCAGTGTTTGCTTAGAGGGAAACAATATGGGCTGATATTACTCATGTGTTTACAGTTATCTGTACCCATAAAACTTTTGCTTAGATACAGCATGTTTTGTGGTAGGATTTTATTGTTGTTCATCTATTGCTCTTCATTTGAGTATAGTTTTCCACATACTGGAAGAAAAAGTACATAAACCAAACAAAACATGAGAGTAAAAATATGCATACAGCAGGTTTTCTGTACCCATACAAAGCAGGAACCTGTAGCTATTATATGGTACAATGCAACTCACAGCCAATATAAGCTGACATTTTTTTAAAGGAATGTAACATTAATTCTGAAGCCTGATTAGGCTAAGCTTTTCCATGTATTTTCTTAAAATAAATTTGCATTTTATGTTTGAGTGGCTGTCATTATGTTCATTGCCATGATTTTGTCTTACAATATAAAGAGTTATAGCCTTTTTTTTTTTTTGCACTCAAATAACTATGTTTTCATATTTTTATACTGCCTTTATATACCTTTATGTTTAGTGAATTCTGAATATTTCATGTCTCCGTTCAAGTTAGGAAAATATAATATGCTGAGCAAACAAACAACTCTTGAGTCACTCATAGTATCATCTTAGCAAAGAAGCTTCTGTTCAGTTAGCAAACACTATGACTTTTTTTGAAACTGTCAGCATTCTTGAGGTGCTACATTAATCTGTGTGACTTTAGTTATTTTTTTTTTTTCCAATAAAATACAGAGTTGGAAAAGGTATTGAAGTAACAAGTGATTTTTTTTTTTCTTTTCTCCCTGATGGAGGCTTTCTTCCTCATTTTTGTTTCGTTTTAATATGGTCATGTTCAATAAGACAGAGACTAAATGGTGTGAGTAAGAGGTGCTCATGCTCTGGCTCATGCTTCACTGGGCACTATTATAACAGTACTGTGGCTAATAGAGTGAAAGTGTGTACTTGAAATAGGAAACACAGAAAACATGAAAAAAACTAAAAAAAAGGTTCCAGGGTTTCATGGAGTCTTTCTCTCAGACAAATTGCATGTTACTTGTAATCCCAATGTAGTTAAAGATATAAAACGTATTTTCTTAGCGATGCAGTAAAACTATTGCCAGAGATGTAATGTCACCCGCCAACTCCACCTGTGTAGGCTTCCTTGGAAAAAAAAAATATTTAAGAGCAGGAGATGTATCTTGGTCCACTGCACAACAATGAGATCAAAGGCTTTTGTGTTCTCCTGCCTACAAAGGGTAAGCTGCAGCCTTTGATAAGAACAGGGTTTTGTGGGGCATCTCACAATTTAACATGCGTTCTATTTTAAGATCTAATTGAAGGCAACAATCAAGTGGCTTAAATACATTTGAAATTGCTGTTGAAAGAAAATTATTAAAATGACTGAGATGGGACAGTATAAAAAAGGAAGCACTTTCAGACAATGTGTGAAATTACAAGAGTTGTGACATACTCAGAGCTGTTGAAGTGAAAAGAGGTGCCTGTTTATGGAGACATACTTTAAGTGGTGGAAGGATATTTGATTTCGTATGGTAGAAACTTAAAGTGGGACTTATCTGATCACATGTAGTTGTGTTGTTGCCTTAAATTAGTAGAGAGAAATGAACACTTCTATAATCTATGCCACTTTATCTAAAAAGTCTTGCCAGAATTCTTCTTTCTTCCTAGAATAACTATTTTCACTGACTGTGGAGGAAAGCTCCTTTACACATCTACACTATTGGTTACTGTTTTAAGAAGGAAAGAAATCACACAACAAAAATATCTTCTAGTATGAATATCTATTAAAGAGATTGCAGTGTATGCATGTATATTAAAATATATATTTATTATATAGCATGTCTATAAAATTATATATTAAAATATAATTATGTAATGTGGAATGTGTATAACATGACATTTAATTCTTGAAATGACACCAAGATTCCAACTCAATATTCTTGAAATCAGAAACCACAGACTTAGTTGCAAAATTTTCCTGTTCGGTTCATAAAGTATCCCTTAGAAAGAGGATTCTTTTGTGAGTTTTCATCTCCAGCAACTTCAGAAACCAATGTCTGAACCATTTATTTTTACCTAGATATTGTTGTGGCAAAATAATTTAGAAGCAGAGAGTCTGAAAATACCCATATTTTTTCACAAAAGTTAACAATTGGTATTTCAGTGCCCATATCTGACAGTTCTGCATTCTGTTTACCAACTCACGCTGAACTAAATTGCTTGTCAATGAGAAGAAGTATTTTTCCTTTTTCATTTTGTTTTTAATTTTCTCAGAATAATAGGCTTTCAAAACCATAAAGCTGGAATGGACACACAGTCCTTAAAGGAAGAGTATTCTTTCACATAAAAGTAATCCTTATGCATAGAGAAAATAAATACACTTCCCTGAGACCGAATTGTAGATTTAGAAGCATTTTATTTTTATAGGGGAAAAAAAAAATAGTGAAGTGTTCCCTGACAAAATCAAATATATTCATACTTGCACATCGTGAGGTACCCTTTGTACTATAAAACACAATTTCTTTGTCGAGCCTCTCTGAGATATGACATAAAGCATGCTGAAATTAAATATTGGATGATGTCCATATATTGTTTTCTTCAGTAGCAACCTATTCTAAGATCTATACACAAAGTATACGCTCAAATGCAGAAATAAATGTGCTGTTATATCTTTCATTAGACAAAATATGCAGATTTAGAGTCTGTACTGCTAATTAGCAAGCATAACTGTGGAAAAAACATCCAAACAATATTTATCAAATAATGCGTCTTATTCTATTACCTTTTTTTGTCATAAGTAAATGTAGATGAAAAAAATAAACTGAATTATTCTCTTACATTAGAAATAAAAAGTTCCACAGACTCTGAATGATATTTGCACTTTCTCCCTTTCTTGAGGAACACAAACAGTGCATCACTATTGTCTTCAACAGTCCTCTATAGCAGTTCTCATTTCTTCATGAGTAATTTTGACAGTGTTTAGTCTATGTTTCTGTGGGATCTTCTGTTCTTTCACATCTCACGTTTTATTAATTCAAAATTATTATGTCTCTCTCACTTTCAGGTATAAGATTGCAAAATAAAAAAAAAAAAAAACCAAACCCAAAACCAAAACCCCAGGTTATTCATACATACAAACACATGTACCTATGTGTGCTTGTAAACACAGATTTATTTTAAGAATAATCTTCGAAGGCTACTTTGGTGACAGTTTCTTCTTATTACAATATTTTCTAATGCCTCCTTAAAAATTGATTTGTTATATCAGGAGTTACAAGAACAAAGGATTAGATTAGAAGAAAGAATAATCTGACAACTAAGCAATTTGACATAATTTGCCTTTTGATTCATGACTAGCCAAGAAAACTGGCCTGCAAGAGACAAAGAAAATTTGCGTGAGTTGGTTTTGATTTGTGTCCATGTGAAAGGAGGATGAAGCTCATCCTCCAAGGAGCATCTGAGGATGTTCCCGCAGTCATGTATAGTTCTGTATAGAAATGAGTACTCCCAGATGGAGACTCAATCCATCCCAAGCATTCATTAGTTCCAGAACTCTTAAAATTACTTGTTTCAAGACAAGGTAAGCAGACTTCTGTTTAAAGAAAATCTATGTTTTTCCAAATACAGATAATACATACCATTCTCTGAAATATTTTAATGGTAAATAGAGATAACAATAGTAAAAATAAAGCTTAAGCAAGATTCCATTATAAGATTGAATTCTGAAGACTTATTTTGTTTCCCAAAACTTCATAGCTTGTTTAACTCTGAAGAAAATTATATTCTAAGTACACAGAAGGAGATAATACAGATAAAACTGTATCAATCTGTTGTCATTCAAATGTTTATTTAAATAATCAAAACCTTTGTTATCATTATACAAGAAAAAGAAGTCGTGTTTATAATCTGCTGTTTTTAAAATTATGTACATTATCTTCATAGAACAAAACAGAGATCTTGAACTCTTGTGGAGATTGGAGAAATTTAGTAACCCTGAAGTGTAAGGGATACTAATTTTAAAAAAAAAAAAAAGGCTTCTTGAAACTCTCATAGAACAGGCCATTTTGCTTCTGGAAATTTCTTAGTTTTATTGAATCAACATATTCTTGTTATTATTGCTATTATAATTTGCTGAAGCATGTAAGATTGAAGAAAGCCATAACTGCACTTTATTTAAAAATAGACATAAATTATCAGAAGATTTGTTACATTTATAAAATATATATATTTTTAAAAATCTAAACTTACGATGTTGGAAATATTTGGAGATTAAAAGTATTATTTCATATTCATGGATTAATGAATTTCACCTATGGTAAACTAACAGTAGTTGGAGTAGCTATTCAAAGGAAATAAAGGCAATGGGCTGGAATTAGCAGTGAGGTATTGCCCAGTGTTGTCATTTATGGCACTGTATAATAGTAAATACTGAGTTGTTACTTCCAATAGTCTTTGCTAAACTAACAAATGAGATTCCAAAACCTGTCTGGCTTCATCTGGACTTGCTTTGGCCTTCTAGAGATGTGTTTTAACTTGTAACAGCAGCTATCTAATTACTAGCTAAATATTACCTACTATTTTATCTTTTATTGTTTCGTACACATGTGATATAATGCTTAACACTGTATGCTTTTAGTAACTAACGGATACAGCACACTATACTACCTGAGACATTAGAATAAAATGCAGTATTAAAGAGTGCCAAGATGGGATGACAACAAAGACCTTGAAAATGCAGGCACAGAATAATACTGGAGGCTCTAGACCTAAATGCCACTGCCTAATGTTAGTTACTTGTCATCAAAGAAATGTAGTCTTTGGATATGGGCAAAACAAATTTTTGAGGTAACAGAACCCACAAGGTTACATGTGTAAAGCACATGATATACAGATCATTTGGATATATTACTGACTTGCAGACCAATGAGAAAGGAACAAGGTGTTACACATGTTAGCAGACACATCAAAATGACCTGAGGTATATCCTAGTGTGAAGGAAGAAGGAACTGTCAGAGCCAACTATTACTCCCAGCAAAGGACTTAAGTTTCTGATGGTTCCGCAACATGTCCTTAGACAGAAACATCAGCTGAAAGACCTACTGCGGGCAAGGTAGAAGAGTGAGGACGAAAGCAGAGAAAGGAACTGATATTAGGAATTTATATATATCTTTATTAACTATAAATAAAAGTATTTATAAACTTATACACTTTTAAAACACACACATCTATTTTGGTGACATATAATTTAGTGTAAGTTTAATTTTGATGGTACTAATAACTTGCTGATTAGACTTTGATAAGACTAACAATAGGCCAGTAGGACTTCAAGTAACCTGTTCTGTAACTTCAGTGAAATAAATTGGTTACATATCCCCCAAATAAAAGTTCTGTCTAACATTAACAAGGTGAAAAAAATAAATCATTCCGGTTTTGGGTACAGGCCTAATGGATGAGAGGGGTATGAAATCCCTGTTATTTTCATTTAGGAATGTCTGGAACAAGACACAGAGGAATAAAAACTGCTTTGACAATGTTTTAAGAATGTTTAGGGAAGAGATTCAGGACTTAGTGAACTAATATTTTGAATAATTCATACTTTAGAAATCCCTGAATATCACAGACATAACAATTTTGTACTCCTTATCTATTATAAGTGGTAGAAATATAAAATTTCCCTTGATGTTCATAGTGTAGCTGGGTGAGATAGTGCAAGGTTTATTTTATTTTTTTTTTCTTCTGTGGCTAAGAGATGTAGTAGATAAAGTCACTAAAGTTAAATTATAATTGATTTGTCACTTATGCATAGTAGAAAGACTAACTGCATGAATTTCATGGCGTTGGAAGAAGTGTATGAAATAAAAGTATTTCTGTCATGGTAACTAGAAGATTACAGTTGTCATGTCATCAGAAGTTAGATTCACTTGGGTGAGACTAGGTCTTCTATGGAGATGACAGATGATAAAAAAACGTGGTGTTGACACTTAGAAAAGGGAGAAAATAACATTCTCTGTATATACATGCTAATGCTTTATTTCTGTATCAGAGAATTGTAGTGAATATTACCTTGTGACATATTTACGGTATCTGAGAAGAGAATGGTTGGTAGCACAGAACACGTAGAGGTAGGAAGTGTCAAAAAGACATAAAAAGGAACAGTAGAGGTATGAAGACATGTAACTGAGGAAATGTATGAGAAACTAAAGAAAAACAGAGACCTGTATCCAGTTTAGACACAGAACACAAAATTCAGGTTTAAGTCTTGAAATATTTGCATTAAAAGATATAATAACTGTCCTGACTTCAATAAATTGAGTTTAAATGAAGTAGGACCAGAATTGTTGATGCTATTCACACCAAAGAATTATGTGAGTTTTGACAATTTCTATTGTATCAGGCTTCGGTACCGTATGCATACTATTTCATTTTAATTAAGGATGTCAGCGGGAAGTAACATATTCCCTGCACTACCCCGTGGTTTTTCAATATTTTCAGGGTTTTGACATAAAAGGAAAATTGACTATGGTGAGCTGCCGGGCTCCCACCCAGCTGCTCTCCCACACCCACTCCTTAGCAGAACAGGAGGAGAAAATGAGAGCCTGCTACTCTATGGGCTTATCCTGGGCTAAAACTTCCTTCAGGGCATGTCCATCTGCTCCACAGTGGTTCTCTATGGGCTGCAGAACAGTCCTCCAGCACCTGAAGCACCTCCTCCTACTCTTCTCTGGTCTTAGTCTTCACAGGGCAGCTTCTTAGTTGCTCTGCGCTGCTTGTGCAACATTTTATCCTGATTTCCCCTAAATGCCGCAGTCATGACTGAGGGGTTCAGTCATGCTGTTGAAGTTGACTGGGACTGGCTGTGTCCAGCATGGGGCAGCCCTGGCTGCTCCTCGCAGAGGCCTTGCAGTCCCCACTGCCAATGCCTGGGCATCTGCACCCAGTTATACCAGGATGCTCTGTCTGGAGTAGGGGTAATATAACTCGAAAAATACTCTATTTGCAAAGCTATAAATGGTGAATAGAGAAGGGATTGTCATGCTGCTTTTGCTGTTGAAGAATGCTGAAAGCAGCCTGACTTACCCCAAAGTTGAATACTCTGAGGAGAAACAAGGAATGTTTCCACAAAGAAACTGTCACCAGTGAAGATGTAACAGACTTGATAAGTACCCAATAATGGAAAATACAAGTAATAGTACTGATTATTTTCTAAAGATGCTGAGTGGACACTGGCCTGGAGGCACATGGCTGACAGTAAATCACTTTATACTACAAAAACACATTCCCATGTTTGAATGGCAGGTTCTTCTAGCATAGCCCTTCTTGGGTTGTGGGTGTGTTCGTATGCGTGGATAACATTCATCTCTATTTAATAGTTGTGGAGTTTTGCTAGCTTTAATATAAGTGCTTCAATACTGCTTAAAAAATAGTGCACTATTCTATCTAGCTGCACCTAGGCTCATCTCTGAGGAGTGTAGGAAGCAAGGGAGCCCTTTCCGCAGCTCGTGACTGCTCTAATAAACTTTGTCTGAAGTTCCCATTCTGCCCATGACACCAATGCATTGACAAAAAAAATTGACATGAATTTTGCATGGTGAAAGTACTTCTTCATAAATCACTTTTTTTGTTTGTTGGGGTTTTCTTTGTTTGTTTGTTTGTTTGTTTTTTATTGCATGTGTCAACAATAAAGAATTACATTAAAAACTGATTGTCCCATGCTAAATCATTCACTGAGTTACTACACTGATAGTAATTCATTTAATCATAATTTGATATTATTATTTCTCTTATTGGCTCTGAAAAAAAAACCAGACTCTCAGGAGACAAATCTGAAGAACAAGATACTACCCTACTTCTAGCATAAAACAGAAATGAACCATTGCATAATGTATGCTTTTAGCCTTGGGGTATTTCTTGTGTTTGATGACCTCTTTTATTTGCAATAATTTCACTTTGAGGACTAAGAAATCAGGGCATATAAATCAAATAATACTCAAAACAATGTTCATATCAACATCCATAAAATTATATTTCTATAGAATGAGACAACAATGAAGTAAACACAAATCCCTAATATACTTCAGTGAATTCAGCTAATGTATCAGGTTAAGCAAAAGCAGAGTAACCCTGAGAAAAAAATCCTAATATAAACTTTGTGTATTGAAGCTTGTTATGGTTTTTATTTTTTCCTGGTTATATAACAATAATAGAATTAATATTCTTCAGGCTCAGTTTTTTTAATGTTGATGTTGGACAGTACTCTTGTGACCAACATAAGATGAAGTAGTATTTCATTTGAAATGAAAAAAACTAAGTGAAGCAAAGGATCCTTATGCCATACAGTCTGTTTTGTTTCACAGGTCAAGTATGATTTGTTTAGTTTCATTTCCCTTTGGAATTTCATTTGAGGAAAAGCGAATATTTACCTTAATCCTAAGGGCAAAATATGCATATGCTTCAAAAAAGATGTTTCAACAGAGTGAGTTCTTACTATGAATCAAAAATAAATAATTACTTTCCAGACACCTAATGCCAATGTGGAAGACTCTATAGAGACTATGTTATTTGTGAAATAATGAAGAGAAAAAACTCCAAATGTAACAAAAATAAGATATCCTGACAATTTTTGATATAAATCACTATTTTGTTTGCCTCACCTGGGTAAAAGGGATCTTTTCAGATCTTATGAATGGATGTGATGAATATAACAAGCATACCCTCTAAATGCTCTTTCACATGCAGATGATGGGCAAAACAAGTGAAAAACACACTGAAGCATTGACAATAAGAAATATTAAGTGTAAACCCCATAGTCAGGAAAAATCACAAGATAGAACAGTGTAGCAGTACTCATGAGTTAAAGAAAAAAATATAATTTCTACTTTCCTCTGCAGCATGTTGTGGGTAACAAGAAATAAAATTATTTCTTTTTCTTAATGAATAGGGAAAAGCCTATCCTAGGAGTTACTCCAAACTCTAGGAGTAATCTAGTAGTACTTAGAATTTGGACATATTTAAAGTTTGACCTAAAGTAAACCTCTGAGAGAATGTGTCAATCCCTCCATAACCAGTATTACAATGTTCTTTACCAGCTCTGACACTCAGGTAATGCATCTAATTCAAAGCAGAGCTGTCTACTTCCAAGAATGTATGTGCTTCATTAACTGGAAATAAAGCCATGGTAGAACTGTAAGAAGGCACTATCAAATAGTTAATAGACCACTGAAAGAAAGAAAAGGACAAGCAACCAGTCTGATACCACCTTAGTTGCAAAAAGGCCCAAAATTTACAACTTCTAAAATAGCAGCTGAATGGGGAAGATGAAGATCTAGAGTGTTTGACAGTGTCAAAGAACTAGAGTTCTTTCATATGGTATTCATCCCAGTTCTTCAGTTTACAGTGCTATCTCAGTTCTTCTCTACATAATGACTGCTACTGAGTGGGGGAAGCGCAAGAGAGGGACATTTTCTGGCTCTAGCAGTTAGGGAAGACAGATATGAACAGGTGGATTTTGCTGCTTCCTCTGCCCCCACAAACACACACTATCTAGGTTATACAGTGATTCTCAAAGTGGTTGAACAATAGGCCAAAAATGGATTTAAATTTGTGATGGACACTCTACAGTGGGTACAGCTTGGCTCATTTGTAGCTGTAATATTGTTATAGCAAAAATGCCATCAGACATGCTGTTCACATTCTCTGTACCACTTTCTTTGTCCCCTTCTGCCCCCAACAATTTTCCAATTATTTTCCAATATTGCAAATTTAATTTATTCTATATTTAATAGGTGATCTTGTTTCCTTTCTTCATTTTAACCTTTTTGGTTAAAAAAATAAGATTAATCAATTGCATATCTTTAAAGAAAAATGCCTTCAATGGGCTCACATCTTGAAGTCTGGGGTCTTGCAAGGATACATTTGCCTAATTCTAGTAATTTGGTGTCATCAAAGATGCTCAAAGATATCAGTTTTGTACAGCACCTGCACAGGTTTGGCAGATACAAAGCAGGGCTTGCAGCAGATCTCAGCTGGAAGTTCAAAAAGAAAATTTCTGAATTACCTCTCAGTAACTGGAAAGATATGTGTGCTTCAGCCAATCAATTCATTCCATAGAAGGTGAATATCTAAGACAGCTGTAGTGAATCATCTTCTAAAATGTCTACTTCATGCTTAAGATTATTCAAGGATGTATTGAAAAACACCTGGAGGACAATGCAGTTGTTAGTCACAGTCAGCATAGCTTCATGAGGCAACAGTCCTGCTTGTTGAACATGATTTTCTTCTACAACAGTGTAACCCACCTAGCTAATCAAGTCAAGTCAGTAGCTGTAATCTTTTTGGACTTGAGCAAAGCTTTTGATACCATCTCACACAGTATCTTTCCGGACAAAATGTCCAGCATACAGCCGAATAACTGTGTTACATGATGGGTGAGTAACTGACTTACAGGTAACATCAGACTGGCAACCTGCCACTAGTGGGGTTCCACAGGGTTCCATCCTCAGCCCAGTTCTCTTTAACATTTTCATTAAGGACTTGAATGGAGGACTTGAAGGGATATGAAGTAAGTTTGCCAAAGATACTAAATTGGGAGGAGCTGTCAACTCATTTGAGTGCCAGGAGTCCCTGCAGAGATACCCCGACAAAATTGAGAGGTGGACAATCACCAAATTTATGAAGTTTATCAAGGGCAAGTGCTAGATTCTGTACCTGTGATGGGGCAACACACAGGTTGTTAGTATAGACACGTTGTTGTGTGTATAGACTAAGGAATGAGAGGATGGAAAGCAGCCAAATTTGGCAAGCATTTAGGGACGGGTTTCCCAAAGCAGCTGTGGATACCTCATAGCTGAGAATATGGAAGGTGTTTTGAGCAACATAATCCAGTTGAAGACGGTCCTCACCATGTCAGGGGACTTGGTCTGGATGATGTTTAGAGGTCCCTTCTAACCCAAGCCATTCTGTAACTCTCTAATTCTCGGGTTTCTAAAGGTTTTTGCTAAAATAAACAGAAATGTAGGAAAAAGTGCAATAATGAAATCGTGGTCAGAAAGCAGTCTCATACATGCCACTATCTCCTGTAATGAAGCCAGGCAGGCAGGTCAATAGGGATAGCAATCGAATGCTTATAGATGTTAAAGAAGTCATCAGGAACTCTGGCAATAGAATTTTCATATATTTCTTTCCTAATTTGTAATGAAATACAGATTAATAATTTATAGAATTCGAACAATTAAAAAAGTAATAATTAATAAAAAAAGTACAACTTATGAAGTATTGTTAATCTTTGAAGAATCAAGTCCAGTGGAGTATTTTACAGGGGACGTTAATGTGGAGTTCTCCTATGTCGCTTATTCGTGATATCTCTCAAGATAATTTGAGAAAGGAAAAGGCATAGTGAAGTAAATGAAAACCACTGCAAGAAAAAATCTAAATGAAGATCAGCACTTTTCCTGCACATGTCTCCATTTAAAGTGTTACTAAACAATTTTCAAATAGAGAATAGTTATTAAATTACCATTTTAAAACACATATGTTAATATTTAAGATCACAAGTTGTCATGACTAAACATTGTTTTACATAAGCCTATTTCAAAATAACCTCTAAACATTCTCAATGTTTTATATCCAGATTTATTACGAAAAGCTTTCACACTTACAAAATGTAATCAAAATATTACAAAGTATAATATACTGAGTAGAAAATGACAAATCCATCATTTTATATCTATGGAAATATATTCAGAATTTGTTTTGTACAAAACAAAGTCCATGCTGTTTTCATTTACAAAAGGATGAAAAAATATTCAGTGTAGTTTTACCCTCTTCTTTAGATAGTGTGAGTTTTTTTAAACATTATGAACATATTTTCCTGTCCTTTCAATGCAGATGGTAAATCAGACATCCAACTTCACATATGCACATTTTGAGATATCATGACAGATTTTCTTCTAACCATTGAGCCATAGAAATCAAATAATATCAACTACTCTTTGTAATTAGGTGACTGATTATAGTTTTTTAGGATTGGCCGGTACTGTAGAAATTATATTTATAGACTTCATGAGGGCTCACTGCATCACAATAGCAGGTAGATACGTATATACTAAAAACTCATTGATTTATGTCCATAAGACAAAGGTCTAAACAATGTGCTTTCTCTTTCCCATCTTTACATAACATGAATGTTTTCTCATACACCTCAAGAAAAGAAAAGAAAAGAAAAGAAAAGAAAAGAAAAGAAAAGAAAAGAAAAGAAAAGAAAAGAAAAGAAAAGAAAAAAGAAAAGAAAAGAAAAGAGAAAGAAAAGAAAGGAACTCTTCCATGTTAATAATCTTGTATAACCACCTATATTAGCAAAAGCGAGGTATGGAAACAACATGTTAAGTATATCGATCAGAAGTCTATTTTGCTAATTTTATAGTTGACTAAGCAACACTATTGCTGCTTCTTCACCTCCCTGACACTAGCTATATTAAAATAGCAAAAGACTTCCAGAACTTTATTTCTTATACAATTTCTTTTATATATATCACATTAAGTTATGATGGATATTTTCCAATTTAATATTCAAGTAAAAAAGCAAGCCTCAAACTTGGGTTTGCAAAATTGTTACTTAAGTCATTGCAATCTTATATCTAACCTTAAAAAAAAAAAAAAATGCCATCTGTATAAACACGAATTTGGTCTTATCTGTCAAGGAGAAACTCATTATACTTCAATTAATCTTCCTTACTAGACATTTTTTTTTTTTTTCAGTTGTGATTTTTTTTTTTTTACATTTTGAGGCATACAGCATGCGTGGAAAGATTAAATTTTCATTAAATATATTTTACTCTAGTTAGTTTCAGTATTACTTATAGTATTAAATATATTAATCAATTTGAACAGGAAACAGTACGTAGTTAATTGGCATTACCATTGATTTTGCTAGGAGATAAACTCTGACTGTCATATATGGCATGCATTCCAACAAACAATATATTATATGTTTCTGCTGATGAGTTAGTCGTTCTAAAGTGTTGCTTCAAATGACTGAAGAGAAAGACCACAAGACTGTCCATTACTAAGCACTCAGCTCTGAAGCAAAAATTCTTTTTTAACAAAAATGTGAAAACTCCCACAACCTACATTTTAAGACCTATATCTATTGTATTAAGGAGCACGATCATGATTCAGAGCTAGCATAAGTCAGTAGCAGTATGGAAGCCACTTGATATAACAGGAAGGATATAATGTGCTAATTAAAACTGAATCTACTGATTTATCTACAACATAGTAATTTAGAAATCTTCACTGACAACAGAGAAACTGTAATTTAGATTTTTTTTCGTTTTTCATTTAGAATCATGGATAGCTGGAAATCATCTCTTTGAGTGATTCACCCAAACTACAACTACATAAATATAAAAGTTACATCAGGTTTTCCGCTCGAGGTCAGAATGTGTTCAAGGCTACATATTCCAGAACTTCTCTGGGTTACCAGCTCCAGTGTTATATTCTAATCCATATGTTCACTTTACTTTTGATTAATGTTTCACTTATATCTATCAAAAACTTCTCTCAGCACACGTTTTTGCCTGGTGTCTCTCAACTCTTTGCAGTGCTTCTCAGAGAAGATTTTAGCTCCATCTTCTCTACAGACATGCATTACTTAGCTGAAGACTACAATTAGGGTCCACTCATGATTTTCTTAGGGCTGAGTAAATCCAACTATCTGAAACTCTCCGTGAATATCAAGTGCTTTAGCCTTCAAAGGCTGACAGTGGTCCTGCACTGAATTTATCCGTGTGTGTCAATGGTTTTATTGTACTAAAAAGCACCAAAAATGACACACTACTCCAGACAGTTTCAGAAGTATTGAATACAGGGAAGAAAAAAAAAAACAAAAAAAAAGCTTCCTTCTGCTTGTTGAATAATTCTTTCTGATACAGCTAAAATAAAGCGTTTGGTCTTCATCATCTCAGGAGCACACTGTTGATTCATCCTCAGTTTGCTGTCTGCCAGGACTTTCAGATCTTTTTCTGCAAAGCTCATTTCCATACAGTTGGCATCCAGTTTATAATGTGTATGGGGTTACTTCATCGCTGGTACAGGATTTTCCATTTGCTTTTATTAAACTTCATTTCTGCCAGGCCATTTATCAAAATATTCCATGTCAACCCTACCCTCCCATGTATCAACTGTTTCCTCTTAGTATTTTCATTCTAAATTTATTAGTATTTGATTTTCTCATATTGTATCACTAGGTAATGGGACTTGGGAGACATGTGAGCAAGTATTATCAATAAAAGTATAAGAAAAGAAAACCTGAAGCACCTCATTGTTGTGTCCTCTTCTGACCTTTCCCTCTTTTATTTTTCCCTTGCCCTTTCTTTTTGCTGCCTATTCACTTGAAGTATTGCACCTGTTCTTCTCACCTTGGAAATGGAAATGAAAGATAGGAATCCACAACAAGTACAGACTGGTCACTAAAAGTCTCTGATAGAAAATGCCCAGCCAATATTTAGTTGTTGTTTCATTTTTTCCCAAGTTTTCACTGAGGTGTTTAGAAAGAAATCAATTCAAGCAGCTCAACTTTTTGCAGGAGAAATTTAATTTGTCTTTTAAGGTATTAGCATTTACACACTGTTTTTAAAAAAATTATGCTTAGATGCCCAAGTAAGATCTAATGTTCCTATGCCAAAAAGAATGCAGATCAAAATGACTAATCACATAATTTTCAAAAAAAACCCCAAATTCTATTTTCCCAAATAGTGACGTTAATAACTGTATGATTTATTGCTATTATTAAAAATTAGTTAAATACTAAATGTTTATCTAAAATTAAAAATATTCACTTCAATTCCAGTTTATACTCTGCATTGTTGTACTTCATAGAAAATTTTCTATTGACTTCACTGAGCTTTGTCTCAAGCCTCATTAAACACAATAGGTAATACTATAGCGGTTAATAACAATGTTTTAAATTAATAAAGGTGAGCAACCAACCTTTTTTGTAAAGCATGAACAGCTGCTTTGTACAGAACACAAATTGAGGTAAAATAATAACAAAAATTGTCATTAAAATGGAGTGGTAAGGCCTTGAGGAGAAAATGAAGACAGAAAATACATCACCTTGCTGTCTTCTGAGATGTTTTCATAGTGATACTAGATATTGTGCAGCCAAAAGAAATACATAATGTTCCTGGGGTAATCCAGACTGCAGAAATAGTTTGGTGAAGATTATGACTCACATTACAGAGCTATTCATCCAGGCTGTGAACAGGCACAGCGAAGAGAACCTATACTGAATTCTGTAACAGAAAACACAGTAATGTTCTTATCCAAATGTCTTTAGAAGAAGAAAAGCACTGATGATGAAAACAGGAAAACAGCTAAATACAATTTTGTCAAAAGTGAAAAAAAAATGTAATCTGTAAAGAGAGAGTAATTTTGAGAAAAAATCCTTTATGGGTTTCAGAACAAAAAACTTAGTAATAAGTCAAAGCACAATTCACAAATTTTAAATGCTAGAAATTTGATAAAAACAGAAAGCTTATGCAGGGTGTGTAGCAGATAAACTCTAAAAACTGCTACATTCATATTAAAAAGACATTCCTGCTTAAGTCAACAGTAACATGTTCTACTGACTTTTGCTTCTGTATCAGACAGATATGTATGTTTCAAGCCATTTGTAGAAGATATTCAGATGCATACAGAAATGTAAAAGAATAAAAAAATAGGCATAACAAATTAGTGTTGAACTACGGAAGATTTTCTAAAAACAGGTTATATTCAATCAGATACAGTCAAGAAAAAATATAAGGACACATCCTAACAATCTTATTTAGCATGCCTAAAATTCTTGTTACCACCGTTAGTGGTCAGGAAGATTCAGTTTCTCCTACTGTTTTGCACATGGGTCAAAACCTCGAAATTTGCTTTATAATATTTAATATAGCATACCAAGCCCTTTCAATTTCCAAAATAAAGGGAGAATACTCCAAAACCTTGTGTTTCTGTATTTTGGTTTTATACAATTCTTTATTTTTAAAACAATTAAGGACATTGCAACTAATCCTTGAAATATTGCATGAGAAAGGGAATTGTACCGATTTTGATAGTAGAGTATACATCAAGTATTATCATAAAGTCCTTAGGCCTTAGTTCATTGAAGGACATCAGGATGTATTTAGCTGATGTTGCCATAAGGGGAAGGAAAAAACTTTCCAAGACAACTTTATGTGGGTAAAGTAGTGACGAGTTCTTTTACTTATAGGGTTTTAGGGGTACAGAATATAAAGGAGTATAAAGGAGTATATAAAGTATAAAAAGAGTATAAAAGAGTACAACATGTGTTGACAAGTAACAGATAGAAAAGACCAGCGCTAGGTTGAATTCATGGCCTCAGGAATACAATGAGAGCTCTTTCCAAGCACCACTGCTTCAAACATGCAGAGTAAATTAATCTGAAAGGCATCCCTTTCATTCCCGGCTGTATTCAGCCAACCCCCGAGCCACTCTGCCATGTCTTACAGAAGCAAACAAGGAACAACAACCTACCCCTCCCAGGTGTAAGACCCTTTCACCCACAGGCTGGGAAACTGACTTTTGCAACATCTGGGCCCAAGTCAGATCACCTCCCAGTCCACTATAAACCAGGGAGAAACTCCCTTTTGCAGCTGCTTCCCCACAGCTCAGCTACCCCAGCAGCTCATGCTGGTACCCAGTTCCCATTACCGGTCTCGCCTTCCTTCAAGCAGGACTTGAGGTTCTTGAGGTCCAGTCCGGGAGAACAAGGGAGGGGAAACATCTTCTTCCCCCACCTCAGGAGAGCAAGAGAGGGAAAACCCCTCCTTGCAAGCAGAGCTCTTCCAAGCTCCCCCCTCCCCGCCCCCTTTTTGGGGTAGAACACAGGGCACTACAGCAGCTTGGGCAGCACAGAGTGTGTGTGTGTGTGTGTGTGTTTGCGTTTGAGAAATGACAAGAAGATGTAGGAGCTGGGAAAGCTCCCTCTCTATGTGGCAGCGTACTGATTTTATAACACTACTCAATTATCATATCTAAAGGTTGCATCCAATCTAAGACATGTCCATACCCAGAACTTCCCTTGGGACCGCCTCATAGCACTCCTCTCCTAGAATTAAGTTGGAGGCCTTAAGACCCTTACTTCATCATTTATCATCATCTTCACGCCACTTTCCCTTATTGGAGCTTTTCCAAGGCTGCTGGGCTTTGCTTTCTTGTTTTGACTAACATGGCATAGCAACTCTAAATGTGAGAAACTACATAGAAGTATAAAAATCTACAAATTCATGAAAATCCTAAGGCATCACTGAAAACATTAGTACTCTGACTTAATTCAGCAAGCCTAATTCTACAGATCTTCTGAGTTCCTGAGATCGAAATATATAAAAACTGTAATTGTTTTATGTTGAAAATACTTCATACTCTCTGCTTTGTAAATTAACCTAAGAAATCTAAGAATGGAAACTCAGTATCTTCTTAAATAAAAAGCAAGTATTCTGCCTAAATTTCATTTTACTTAGTTTCAATACCTTATCACAGGTCCAGGATAGGAGAAATTAGTTTTCTCTTACATTCAGTACACAGACATAGTCAGAAAGGGCAGGAGTAGTTACATGACTGCTACTATGATTGAAAATAAGGTAAAGAATGAATAGCTCTCCCAGTCTCACTTGAGAGTTACTGCATGGTAACAAACACCATGGTAATCAGTCAAGTCTGTTCTTCTGTCATTGAAATAAACATTTGCTGCAACTAGTATATGTGTGCATAAAATATTACAGAATTAGAGGTGGCTATGAAGGGAGTGTTTAAAAGACTGACAAATCAGTACTCTGACAATTTATGTCTTAAAAAAAATTTACTCAGTGAATCTACATATATTTGATGAAAGTCACTAGCTCTTACAAATTATTCATCATCAATTTTACATGTACAAAACTGACAAAGTCTAGCTATAATAACATAATTTAGCCATGAGTATATAGAACCATAAGGTCAACACTGAATGACAGTACTCAGTTGCAGAGTTCATAATGACCAGGTTTGAGGGCTCTTTGGTAAGAAAAGTCAGTACAAAAGTGAACTTATCTTTTATCTTCTGCATTTTTGTTCAGTCATTCCTGGGTTTGTTTCTAACCTATTTCCCAGAGAGGATATCTCATTTGCTCCCAATGGTGCTTTTCTTCATGATAGTTTTGCTAGGTATGCTTCTTCTGTGCTCAGCAGGAATTCTATCTATTCTAAATCGTAATCTCAAAGCAAGCCTTGTGCTTTTCTTGTTCTTCATGCTTCTTGAAATTTTTCCTTCTTCTCTGTTTATATATTTTCTCATGCTTCATAACTGAAAATATGTTTTAATTTGCCCTTCTGTTGATATGGTTTACACATTTATGTAAAATTATTCTGCATTGTGTCTGGCCGTACAACTACAGTGTTAAAAAATATTTAGATATTCTTGTTCCATATACTGTTTTAGCAAGCTTACATTTGATTTGAAAGTAAACTAATTTCACTTACATGCTGATTAATGGACTTTTAATTTATAAGGTCTGGATTTTTTATACATACTAAAGGCTTCTAATTTTCGTTTCATTAGAACTAAGCTGTCTTAATGAGTTATAGTCTTATAAGCATGCACTTCTTTCACAGAATTTCCTGGTTCATTCCTAATATTTCTCCAATTCAGTAGTTTTACAAGCTTTTCTGGAGCAGTTGTTGACCAGGCATACATGTGTGTATGTTTCTATCATATAAAATTAAAATATTGTTCTTATACTATTAATTAAAACTTCACATGTTCAAAAGTGACATTCCAGGTGATGGGAACTTGTCAGACTTTTTCTTATCTTTTGTGTATTTATGTCTTCTAACTGAGTGCATATACATGAAATACAGGGTTTTCAAGGCTGCACATCTCATAGTAGTGAAATTGCTATCCTAAAAGTTTGCAGCTCGACTCTACTTTCCTAGTCTGTCTTTTTCATTTCTGGCAGGAAAGCCGGGCATAACATTCTATGATTTTATGTTTGTATGATTCTAACATATAGATTCCCTTTACTCTGTCTTCTGTCACAGGGCTGTAGGGTAATAGACCAGTTTAAGACCCTGATGACCATCCTGTTTGGTGATGGGACACACCTCAGCACCTGGAGGGGGCATTCCCAGAAATTTATTATCAGAGGATAATGGGTTACACAAAATGGAACAAAGAGACCCCAGCGACTTCCCGAAAGTCCTCAACAAAATGAGGAGACTTCCCAGCAAGAGACTGCTAGGATTAACAAAGAACAGAGTGCTATGGAAATAGCATGGCCTTTCTTTGCAACATCCTAAGGGAATACAGAAAGCCGACACTCAGACCTATGCCATCTGTCTATCACGCCAAAAATTATTATTGACTATAGTTACTCAAACTGCCTAAGGGGAAAAAAAACCAAAAATACACCAAACAACAACAACAACAACAAAAACAAAAACAAACAAACAAAAAAAAACCAGTATAAAAAGAGATCAGACATGAGGAAAACTGGGGAGAAGTTCCATGATTTCTGTGGGGTAACTACTGAGCTGCCCAGTCTCCTCCCGCTCCTTTGGACACTGTATGGGTGAGCAGCCATTTACTCTGCTTTTCTTTACCTTGACCTTACCTTATACTTTATGCTCTAGACCTTATGCCTCATAGATTTCCTTCTTTCACCTTTACTCCATAGATACCTCATTTACTAATTGTACTTTGCTACTCTGATACTAATTTTACCTTGCCCTACACCTTGTAACTTACTGGGTATATATGTGACTGTGTATGCTCTTTGGGTTTTTTTATCCTTGTACTTTATTGCCAACTCATTTTTAATAGTTTTGCTTTAAAGTGTGCAGTTCCTTATCTTAGTGAGTTAAAATGTGTGTTAGTGGGAAGTGGCTATTTTTTTTTGTTTGTTTGTTTTTTTAACGAATGTGTTTAGATTTTGCTCTAGTCTTTGCAAATTGGTCTGTGATGGAGGAGGATTGCTTGAGTTTTCTATTAAGGCTTAGGTAGTTGTGCTGTGTTTTAGACCGTGTTTCTGGATTTTGGGTTTTTGTTTATTAGTTAAGTCCAATCATGCAGCTAAATGTTATCACTTGTGACATGAACCCTACAGTAGCTTGTCACATATTTGTATTAATAAGTTATTTTGTGAACTGCTGCTAGAGTTAGTCCAATTTGTTTCTGGTGCTAGCATGCCTCATTACTTGTAGGAGAACTTTACGGAGAAGGTATCCCTTGTTATTAAGTGCAGTCCCCCTATAAGGGTATCAAAAATCCTGCCCATCACAGTGAATCTGTCTAGCGAAGGGTCTCTTGAGGTGAGACATGGACAGACTGTTTTGGGCTTTAGAAGGCTTTGATATTCTGGGGACACTGATAGTCAATCAAAAGTATATTAATATAGACGGGACAAGAAATTTGTCCCCATTTCTGCCCCTTTTTCATGTGACAAGTGTCAAATCATAGAATCATAGAATATGCTGAGGTTTTCTAATCTGCCCTTTGTTATTCTTCTTATTCCTTCATCATGTTCATAGGCATGTCTGTATTTGAAATTCATGATACCTCTGCAGGGTTCTCCAGTCCTGGTGTGTATTATTCAAACTCCACTCTCTTAAACGCTGCCATCTAGAAAATCCTCTTTTATACCTGTTTTGATTTCTGTAATGACAACATATCACAATATATCTGCTCCATCTGCCCTTATACACTTCCATAAGTATGTGCTAATCAGATTAAATATATAAATACACATCTAAATATGAATAAAATATGAAGTATAAAGCTGTTTTCTTCTTCTATATGTAACAGCAAATAGGGAACAAATAGAGACTTTAAAGCATACCAAACAAGAAGAGAAACAGCTCTAACAGTCTTGAAGCACAATACAGCTTGTTTAGGTTGAGATCAATAAGAGTACACATGATTAAGGCCTTTTGAATCATCTGGAAGGAACCTAATTAAAGCTTGACCTTAATTAAGTAATCCCTACCTAGCAAGAATATACTCAATTATGTGCTTAAGTCCCAAGCTTACATATTTTGTTAAATTGCACAGTGCCAATGTACATGTGTTTGGAGAGTAGAAAAGGATATTTTTAATGAAACAGTTTTACATCATAAAATGTCATTTTTTTCTGAATCATATGTTTACATACGAAGAATAAAACAGTTCTGATGAAACAATAGTTGGAAAAAAATGCTCTGAAACAGATCAAAGCATCCTAACAAAAGGGAAGCCTGTAAAATGAATATGAGTGGATACATCTTGGTGTGTGTTCCTTCTCCCCTAGCCCCCATTGGTTGCCTTCTGGGATCCCTGCAGGGAAGAGTGGCAGGTGCCCCGCCCCACACCCCCCCCCCAAAAAAAAAAAAAAACAAAAATAAAAACCAAAAAAAACCCCAAAACAAACATGACAGAAAGGACTGTTGTGTAACTTCAGTCTCCAGTCACAGTCTGCCTGGATGTTGTCACCAGTGTAAGTTGTCAGCCGGGGGAAGGGGAAGCAAATCTGCTGCAACCAACCCCAACCAGTCAATGCTGCTCTATCCCTCCTCAATCCCAGACCCGAGGGAACCCTGCCCTGCAGTTACCAGGCTGTGCCACCATTGTCACGGCAGGAGTGAGTGAGGATTTGTGGTTCTTTTAAGAATTCTCCAGGAGCAGTGTACTTAAAATTCTGCTGGTCAACCTTTGACACTTTCTTAAGTTTCCATTTTCCATAAAGAGTTCTCGAATCTATTTTCAGTGCACACAGATCGAGATTCTAATACTTTGATTAAGTACTTCACCTCCAAAAATTAAAAAAAAAAAAAAAAAAAAAGAGAAAGAGGGGAAGATGATGAAAGATATTTCCTGATATACATTATTCTTAAAAAAAAGACTGAGTACACTTGCAGTAAATTTTGATATACATAAAATAGCTGTAACACTACAAATGTGGGGGAGGGGATTACAATTAAAACACTTAACAAATCTTCTGTCTCTGAAATTCATATTCTCTGTAGGTCTTCTGACTTCATGAAACACTTGGTGAAGGAAGTGAACATTTTACTCTCTGAAGTCTTAAAAATGAATTAGTGGTAAAATGCCTTGGGGAAACACAGAGTCCAAATAACTATTACCCATCCAGAGATGAATCTTTCTTATCCTGGAGATCTTTTTGAAAATTATGTAGTTTGGATGTCTAGAAGTGCCAAAATATTTCCTATGTATTTGTTTTTGTTGTAAAGTCACTTTTCTAAACCATGTCATTGGAGTCTTTACAAGTATGCATAGGAAGTTAATTGGAAACCATATTGCCCATTAAGAAATTCTAGTTTTAGACTTGGATAAAGCTTCCTTATTTTCAAGTGGATATGATCAGTGATTCACAAACTCATTCAGTCAATGCCTTGTCCAACTAGGATTTTCTTTAAGAATGCAGAAAAAAAAAAACATTTCAGATTTGTCTCCTGAAATATATAAAAATGTCTGGTAGTGTCTAGGTTAGAAGATAACTCTTCCCAAACAGACTTTTAGAAGATAATTTTTTTCCCTCTTAACCTCAGAGCATCATTTTACTGCTATCTTAAAATCCTGCATTGGTATCTTTGAAGCTTCATGAAAGTTTTGTTATAGTCCTGAAGAAATATTTTGCTTAGTTACTATGGTAGTTTATAAATAGAGATTGTTTAAAAAAAAATTACTTCAAATTCTTCCATGAGCTCTGATTCCATTTAAGATTCCCACAATTGTAGGTGAAGATATACTGGGAAAAATTGACATAGTCAGTCTGCAAACTCATTGTATCATTTCATTATCAAGGCCAAAGTAATGTTAGTGTTATCCTGTCAAGGCTGGTCAGCAATAAGTGTTTTATACTGAGCATCATAGGAGGAGTCAGATGCATAGATCTCCTAAATGAAAATGTGGTGCTTTACATTGAAATGAGCTAACTGGTCAAAGAGTCATAGAAGTAAGACAGTTTTGTCATATATGAATATGAATAATTTTCTTTTTGTTCAGTCAGTGTGAAAAGAAAATGAAGCAACACAAACCCAGACTAATCTTCACAAAGACAAGGATTAAAACAAGTTCAGTAAAAAGACATGACTATGACAGGTACAGACTTTATAACAAACAAGTATTTAAGAAATAGGGCATATACTGAAAGCTTAGCCTGAATCAGAAATCGCAGAGCACTGTAACTCCATGCATGTTTGTCTTCTCTGTAAGCAAAAAAATTGACGGTCTTTTCAGAGTAAACAAATAACAGAAAATAAAGGTTTCCGTGAAGTTCACGTGAAGCCTAAAGGGATACTATGTTAAAACAATCTACCTTCCATTCTTTACAACTCTGACTTGTATTCCACAGAGATTTCTGCTAAGTTGTGAGTAAAAATAAAATGTGAAGAGACCCAAACTTGTCTACAGATTCTACTTATTATTAATATCAACTCTTACCATAGAACATGCCACTTGAGACTGGTATTGTCCTTAGAGAGAAAGGATTTCAAGAAAGTTAATTTGGGGAATTTGAAAAAAGTCAAATCTGGGGTATTTTATAAAAACCTGTTATCTCCATTACCCATTCCCTCTTCCCTTTTTCTTTAAAGAAACACTCCATTTCTCTGGTCTCTTTCAGCAACGGCACTTGCCAACTTTGTTTGCCGTGGAGATAGTTTTAATTTTTATGTTACTTCTGTAACTTTTCAGAAAAATATAGTTTGGAAATTTCTATAAGTTAGTTCAGATCAGAAAGAACAGTTACTCTACATTATAGCAAATGAATAAATGTATAGTTGACAGTTACTAACAAATAAAAATTGATGCCCTAAAGGAAGAACCTTGACAAATGCTAGGGAAGGTTAACTATATTTGGAATATTAGAAGAGAGTCTGACTGACATATTATAAAACTATCTTTTATTACTTGAGCATCATCTATTTTTTTTTCCAAAATAATTGACATAAAAATGTAATGCATTAATGTGTGAAAGGCCCTGTGTTTCAGGGAAATAAAATGGGCTGAAAGTGGTAATGAATGCATTTTCTTAAGTGTTTATCTGTCTTTGCTAATATAGAAAATGTTTTAGGTAATGATTTTAAATTAGCAGAGGGAAGGCTCTTACAGGATTAAATTACTCTCGTTCAAAAAAAGTGTTTGAAAAAGTCGGACATCTGAAAAAGAAAAGAAATTGCTAGAAATATCAGTCTGGAAAAATACCAGATTTTTAAAGTATAAAACAGAATTATGAGGATAAAAAATGTCACTAATCAATTGAGCTTGTGACTCATACTTTGTAATTTTGGGGTTTAAAAGCTAGTTTCCAAATGTATTTCAATAAAAACATTGAATATATCATGTACCTCTTAATGACATTTAATGTACTCAAATAAAGCAAAATAAAAACCCAACAGCATTGACAAATTTAATATCTGCTTATCATTTCAGATGTGTAGAAGACATTTGGACCGGAAATAAACTGTGCTTGATTCTTTTTTCCCTTCACTGTCTGTAATTCCAAAAGTTTACTCAAATATATGACTATAATCCTGTCTTCTGCAGTGCTCAGTAAACCACTTCTTTTTGTTTTTTTGTTTGTTGGGTTTTTTTTACCACCCTTGTCTCCTCATCAACAATACAGAGTAGGTGATATTCACAGTGCTTGAGGAAAAGTCCAGCCATTAGGCTTGCAGTATCTGGCACCTTTCTTCCTCTCTTTTCATAAGGGGTCCACTTGAGCCGGTGAATTGGGGACTGACTCCTTCTATTCATTCCTACTGTTAGTTCAGTGTCTGGTGTAGTTACCTGGGACATGACAACTGCAGCTTCTAGTCCTTCCAGTTATAATCAGATGACCATCCATGGCTCCTACTCTGTGTGTGCTTTAAACCTACTGTTTAAAGAGGTTATCAAAATGCTATTACTGTATTTTGTCAATGCAAGTGTATGTTGTAGCAAAAAAGCTTTTATACCTTGTCAGTGTAGTGTTAACCAAGATGTCATCATGCTTATTGAAACACATCTTTCTGTGACTTTGGTATTTTCTTCTTGAACTCCAATTAACATTGACATTTTGTTGCAGCTTTACTCCTAAATACTTGAACTCAGCTATTTAGATTGAACATCTATGTTTGTATGCCAAGGAAACTTTCTGTCTATGTGGAAAAAGATTTATTCATTGCAGGCTTCCACAACTTTATGCTGCTGGACTGCTGTTTCTGCTGCATCAGATATGAGGATATAAATTCTTCCAGAATTCTTTTTTTTTTTTTTTTTTTGCATGTATTAAAATGTAAGAATATTCTGATAGTCTAAATCTTCAAGTATTTCTGTATCAGTTGATATAGAGCATCTAATCTTAATAAATGTAATTAAGGACAAGTGTCAGTAACAACAAAAAAAGTAGCTACGACAGTATAATGACGTGATACTTATTATTTCATTTCCGCTTTATATTTGTCATTAAGAAAGAAGAGTATCCATAACCAGTTTAAACTGCTGTGTAGTAAAGTGCAGTTTTTATTCACTAAGGAGTTTACTTGACTTTTTCAAAAGAAAAAGAATCTTGCATCTTTTTGTTCATTGAGCTGTCTTAGAAACAAGAATACATTTACTTAAATACATATCATTAACTGTTCTGAAAGTATGGCTATTTAATTTGTCTGAAAATACTATATATATACAACTATCTAGATCTACAAATCTGCAAGATGTGATAAAGTAGAAATAGTGATTAAAAATGTATTTTAAAATAATTTGTGAATATAAAAATAAAATTTCGATGTTGGTCTCATGCATTACAGGAAAAATCATGATGACTTTATTTCACTCCATTGTCTGTTTTCTTCCAATGTTTCATAGACTGATCATTATACTGTTACTTGGAAAGCGAATTACCTTAGAGTAACAGATTATTTATGTTTAATTGGAGACACTATGTACATGGATATATATGTGTATGTTTTTATAGATTTAGTAAACCTTGTATCCCACTTTTCTTAATAGGTATACTCAAGAACTTTTTGTTTGTTTTTTTTTTGTTTGTTTGTTTTTTTTTTACTTGTTGGATTAAAGGATTAACAATTCAGTGCACTTGTCTTCTAAAATCATTTTGAGTTAGGAGAAAAAAATAATAGACTAAAATACATCCTACTGTCTTCTTCTTTGGAAACTATACAGGGAACAGCACACACACACACACAAAAAAATCAGTCTCTTGTTTGTATGTCCAATTTTTAATTATGATGTCAGGATATAGAGATCTTATTGCAGGTAAGAAAAATAACCATATTTTCAGTAGCTGATTCATTACACACAAGAAGGTGAAATGCAAGATCCCTCTTGTTAGATAGAAGCCGAAAAGTGAATCTGTGTAGGTGGGACTATGCATGTGAACAAAAATGAGAATGCAGTCATCTCTCTTATTTAGATAATTTTCTATGGGAAAAAAGTATTTTTGTTTTCTGCCTTCAGGCATGAAGACTTATTTAGCTTAAAAAGTAACAACAATTTATTATAGAAATATACCTTCTTTGAACTAGTTGAGCGATTAATTTTTTGTTTTCTTTTCTTTCCTGGCAACTTTACTAGATCAAAGGTAGAGACTTAGTTCCTTCAACTACACACGAATGTCTACAGATAGTCAGAATGTTCTGGAACATTCTGCCACTCCTCTAGTTGCCTTTCCAAAATGCCATAGGTCCCTTATATCTGCAACCTTCTTGGTAATGTCTCAGACAGATAGAGGATTGCAAGAGGTACTCATATTCATGTGACTGAACAGGGGCTTAGTCTGGTGAGGTGAGTAGCTCTTCAGTCTGAACAGACATGAAAATATGGACTGTGTGTGTATATTGTGACTATTATGGGAACTCAGGCATCTGGATCACTTATAGATATCTAAATCTGACTATCTGAATTAAATTGAATCAAACACTAAATACCTGAAGCAGCTAACCATGACAAAATGAGGCAACTTCTTCCCTAATTCCACTGGGAGCACTTCTACATAAGCCTCACTGTACCCCACAGGAAAAAATCACAGTTGGAACTGCCTGAGGGCGAACTTTTTTCACATCCTTTAAATTAGAAGTTCTGTTTTTGGAAATGTAAGTAAGTTACCTTCTAGTTTATATACATTTCCTTCTAAACTTGTAATTTGCAGGCAAACACAACTAAAGAAGTTGGTCACTACTTCCATTTGTAAGGAAAATGCACTTTTTTTTTTTTCTTCAAATTTGAAGGTTTCCCATGTCTTTGGAGCTTTCAAAGTTATTCTGGTATCCAAAAGAACAACAACAAAAAAAGCCCTAATCTATTTTCAGGTTTTGAGAGATAAATTTGGACTCCAGAATAAGTTAGGAAACAAAGATACAATGTTGGGTTATTTAATTTAGCACAAAAAAATCCACAGAATTAGTTCTTTGACCTATTTGGATGCCTCTTTTGAAACGAAACAATCCCTTTGATGATGAAAAGTACCGTATCATAGATCAGACTTTATTTGGCTTAGTACAGGTAAATTCCTTTTATATCATAGTTTTATCTTTTAAAATACAAAATGTAAAATATTCATCTAATTTTCTTAGACGGAGTAAATCCTGGGTCATATTGACACAAGATTCTTTTTTCATAATAAACATTATTTTAGAATATAAGTATTTAAAAATATATGGCATGGTGGTAGTAAGAGGTTCAAATATCTGGCTATCTGCTGGAAAATAAATATAATCTAAACACAGTCTAACAGTTCCTGAAAAATGCCTTGATTTCTAAAAGAAAAGAAAGTTTTATGGGATTAACTACCTTAGGTATTTTTTTTTAAATCATCTGAAACAAATTATTCAACACCTGAAGTTGGAAGGAAAAAAAGAAAAAAAGGTATTACTATGCAGGAAAGCAAAGGTGGGAGCAGCAAAACAAGATGAATGAATTGCTAGCAAAATATCCTATTGCTGAGAAAAGCTGTGAGGCATACTGAAATAAAATAATGGCTCTGTAATGAGCTTTGTAATGACTTTAAAATGCATTAAAAAAGGAATCATATAGCACTGAAAATAAGGACACGACTGAATACTACTATAAAAGAGTAGGTCAAGCATGCAAGGATTGTATCAGAAAGATATAATCATGAAATCAGTTACAGTTACATGGACGTTAAATTAAAAAAAAAAAAGTTTTATAAGTGTATTTCAAAGTAAGAAGATATTGAAAAGAACAATTGAATTTATAGAAAGGCAGGAGGGATAGGAGAGAAGGATGGCTTTATGTGCTATGTAGCAGTTTGTGCAAATGAGGGTTTTCTGGGAGATTTCTGGACTGTCAAGATATTTCCTTGACACAGTTGTTGAGTATGGCAACTAGGATAAAAATTGATGCCCATTTAGAGTCACTGCTTGCAAATACCCAAGAACTGTTTGGAGATGGGTCTGCAAATAGCAGCTTTGGCTGCAGTAACCCTACATTTTTAGAGGTCAAGATCTTAAGCGACATGAGAAAGTAATAAAATAATGAAGATCACTGACTTCAGAAGAGCAGACTTCAGCTTCTCCAGGGAACTATTAGTAATGATGCAAAGGGAGCTTGTCTTCAGGCAGAAAAAGGACCTCAGGAGTGCTCTGAGATTTTCAGGACAGCATTATGAAAGTACTAGTGTGATCCATCCCTATGGCACGCTAAGAGAGCAGCTGCATTTGTTTTTTTGTGGCAAGGATTTGGCATTAAGGGACTACAACGGTGCCAACCATGAGAAGGTGATAGAAGCTTCCTCCATGTCCAATATGGATGCTCCTCAAGTAGGCTGTGGGAAGGTGTGAGACAACGGATTACATTAATTATTGGGTCAGAACCAACTCAAGTGCCTGTGTCTGTGTGGAAAAGGGATAAGCTGAATCTGATGGAGGTGAGATAATGCTTTATCCCACATGGTAGCCCCTGTGAGCCTGCTGGGACAGCCTTGGGACAGGCTGCCAGTCAAAGGCAGCCTGGGAACACTGCTCCACACCATGCACCCTGGAGCCCCTAATCCAGCCTCAGATTGGCTGACACACCAGGAGCACTGCCCCTCACCCTGCCCTGGAGCCCCAGAGTGGCCAGTGGGCTGGAAGTCCCACCTGGGAGGGATGGCCACAGCGGACCAGAGCACATAAAAACAGCAGCATGCGGTCATCATTTCACTCGAGACCTGCCACTTACTTCATGGAAGATGGACGTGCGCAGGACTCTCTGGTCTCATCCTAATCTCTTTTCTCTCTCCTTCTTTACTCCTTTTTCTTCTCTCAGTCTCTTTTCTTAATATTTTGGGTACCTTACAGCCAGTGGGTTGGATTTTGATAAATTGTGTGGGTTAGCATGTGCTAAGTCATAGCATTGTGGAATGCTTTGTTTTGATTGTATGTTCCCCCTTTAAACTTTTGCCAAGATCTTTTATTTTCTCCTTTAATTTATAAAGCTATCCATAAAAGTATCTCCTGAGAAAACATGTGCTGTGTCTTCTCTTTACACTACCTCAAGGTATTAAAGAACCAAGAGCTCTTCAAAATATTTGGTGGGCAAAATTTTGGAGCCTTGTATATTTTTCAAAGTAAAACTCCTTGGTGAGCTCGTGGCTTCAGACCTGGGGTCTTACAGAAGGCTGCACTAGAGCGGGCTGCTGGCAAGACCTGTGAGGGTGTGGAAGGACCCCATGCCAGATGGGGCTGGCAAGTTAGTTACAAGTGACATAGAAGAGGCTGGGGTACTGAGTGTTGTCTTCATCTAGGTCTTTAAAGGTAAGCTCCTGAGTTTAAATGCCAAGAAAAAAATGACAAATCAAACAATGCACCACCAACAGTAGGGGAGGGTTGAGCTCAAGACCATTGGACATGTGGACATCAATGGGACTTGACAGAATGGATATGAGGACAGCTGGGATTAATTATTTTAAAGCTATTCTCTTTCATTTTTGGAAGATCACAGAGATGAGAAAAGGTCCCAGGTGACTGAAACAGCATAAATATTGCATCCATCTAAAGGAAAAATGAAAATGCAGATAACTAGAGACCGGGTAGCTTCACTTCAGTCCTTGGGACATTTATGGAACTAGACTGGATGGAAAATATTTCCACACACTTGAAAGACAGGAAGGAGATTGTGAAAACCTAGAATTACCGAGTTAAGATGTACTTAACCAACCTGTTGCCTTCTCTGATAAAATAGTTTTTTTCAGTGGATGTAAGGGAGCAGTGGACATCCATCTACCTCAAATTTTACAGGATGTTTGACATGATCTCTCTTAACATTCTGGTTGAAGCTGGTAAAATATGAACTACATCATGAATGAAAACTGACTCAACTGTCCTACTGGTCATAAATGACTCAGATTCCAGCTGTCAGATGACCTAGAGGGAGGTACGTCATGGGTTTGTATTAGGTCCAATACTATTAATTCTCATTTTAAACTATCTGAATAATATCAGTCTGTGAGGAGAGGTGGATACACTGAAAAGAAAGTATAGAGACATACCTCAACAGGCTGCAAGATTTACCCAAGAAGAATTGCATTAGACTTCACAACTATCAATGAGAAATTCTGAGCTGGACTAATCCCATCCAGCTGTATAGACTGGGATGTGGTTAGCTAGGAGTGCAGTTGAACAGTGAACTGAACATAACCTTTCCCAGCAATGAAGGCAAACCATGTCCTGGAATACATGAGCAACCATGTAGCCAGCAAACTAAAGGGAGGTGATTATTCCATTCTCTTTAACACATGCTATGCTATGTCCTAAACAACAGGCAGAATTAAGCATTACACAGCCACTAACTCACTTCCCCCAGTGGAATCAGGGAGAGAATTGGTAGGGGAAAAGTGAGAAAACCCTGGGCTGAGATAAAGGCAGTTTAACAGGTAAAGCAAAAGTACACATGCAAGCACAGTAAAACAAGGAATTCATTCACCCCTGCCCAAAGGCAGCCATGGTGTTCAGCTGCCTCCAAGAAAGCAGTGCTTCACCACACATAACAGTGACTTGGGAAAGCAAAATGCCTTAACTCCATATGTCTCCCTTTCTCCTTCTTCTCCCACATTTATAAGCTGTCTTATGGTATAGAATATTCCTTGGGTCAGTTGGAGTCAGCTGTCCTGGCTGTGTCCTCTCTCGACTACTTGTGCACTCCCAGTCTAACTCACTGGTGGAGTGATGTGAGAAGAAGCAAAGGTCTTGATTCTGTATAAGCAGTACTCTGCAGTAACAGAGCCATTCCTGTGTTATAAACACCACTTCAGTATGAATCCAAAACAGCCCCGTACCAGCTACTGTGAAGAAAATGAACTCTATCATAGCCAAAATTACACAATGCTACACAAGGGATGCCAGCTGGAATACCCAAGGATATTGTAAAAGTTAGTATTTGCTTCTGTATGACAACTGAAGAAAGCTTTCAACACTCTCCATAGTCTTCATAATAAAAAAAAAAAGGAGCATACTAACTGGTCCCTGACTTCTTCAGATTGAAGAGACACAGTTACTGCTCTCATCCCTCTATATTTACTTTCAGTCCAGGTCTCTTCTATACGAGATAACACATATTTATATGGATACAACATAAAGCCCATATTTGAACATCATGAATTTTAATATTTATTAGAGTGAATAGATTAGAATTGCGAAGTCGTATCAAGAATTAAATGCAAGAAGATGAGGATTGCAGACTAGTATCAGGAATTAGATGGAAGAACACTATGCAAAAGTTTTACTTATCAAAATCAACAGTCTGACTCTGTTTGCTCTAGAGTACTTAAGAAACTAACTGAATCTTTAGTGTTTATCAAGGACAAAGGAAGCACAAAAGAGTGTACAATAGGGTTTGGGTCTTTTTTTTTTTTTTTTTTTTTTTTTTTTTGACAAGCATAAAGGGTTAGAAATGACCAATATAGTACAGCCAAAAAGGTCTGCTAAGTAAATATCATTTATTTCTGTGATAGGATACCAAGTAGATAAAGAGAAAATTGCAAATTACATACTTGGAGGCTTTTGTTGTTGACATGATGTTTTCTATATCATATTTGTATTGTTACCTTTGTATTAAAGGAATAACACCTATTCAGTTAGTATATGAAGACCTACAGTTAATCTATCATTTATTAGCTATCTTGACATATTGTTTGTTTACTGTTAGTTTAGTAGAACTAGTTCACAGCATTATCTCTTGGTCTTGCAGCACTGTGATAAGTTGTAAGCAAAATCACTCAAAAATCTCCCTTTCAATGAAGCATTGCATCCACTTCACATACTTAGAAGACTGAACTGGCCTAATTGTTTGGTAGTTTTTGAATGTGAGGTATGGGTTAGTTCCATAATTAAGATATTAAAAGAAAAAAAGAAAAAAAGAAAAAAAAGGAAAAAAGAGAAAAAAAAAAGAAAAAGAAAAAAAGAAAAAGTGCCACAGCAAAGCAAATCAAAAAACCCACAAAAACCAAAGACAACCCTTCCTAAGAATCTGAAAGTGAGTAATAATATATGCAAACAAAAGAGCATGATGCAGCTCAAGTATAACTAGCCAAAACTATACAGTTTGAAAGTCAGTTTGATTTTTGAAGATTCTTCAAAACAAAGAAAGAAAATTGATCAGGGGATATAATACACAAGCTTTAAAGAAGAACAAGTTATGTGCCACCCTCTGGATCAAGAGAGCCTTATCAAGATCCTCTCTCCAGAAACCTTTGACAATTCCCCAAATAACTCTGAAATCTTCGAGAATACTCACCAAAGTCTACAGCTGCTACCAAAACCAAAAATATGACATATGCAAGTCAAATATTTACCACTACTCCAGGAAGCCCCTCTTCCTACTACTGTTATGAAGCAAAGCCATTTGCAAACTGCTCTATTTTGTGGCCTCTATTACTATCCCAGGACAAACAAACAAACAAACAAACAAACAAAAAAGATTTTACACAGTCTATTTTCTATCCTACCATTTGTGTTGTTTTTTTCATTGATTAGTATTACAGTTCACAATTTCTTTGGGATTCTCTATGTTTCTTAATACAGATTAAAATTACAAGATCTTACTCATGGCTTCTTCATAATTAACAAAAACTGAGCAGAAATATATGCCTTATTCTAACAGATTGTGATAAAAAGACACAAGATACTTGGTTCAGTTGCCTGACTTTATGTATTTTTATGCGCTCTAGGGCTGTCCATCTAATTTATCAAGCTGGCACTCCAGAAAAATGTGGGGTTCTTTCAGATATTCTATGACATCTTAGAGAGCACTAGAAGTACATAAAGGCTACTAAACTGCGTCTTTAATTGTCATATCTTAAAGCAGACACTACATCTGGTCAGTTGAAAAGATCTCTAGACTCTATTAATTGTATTGTAGATACATTTGCAATAATCATCTGATTTTCCTTTGTGCTGATATATTGGTGTTTTAAAACTACTTATTTGAATCTGAAGGCACATATCTTAATTGACTTAAGTGACTCGTACTCCAGAAATTATTATTGTAAACCTCTAGGACAGAATACAGTTGATTAAACATGGGCATCTATTCACACTTTCTGTGCTCTAAGGCACTTTATAGTTACAATACTGGACCAATGGGGCTCTCACATGCTTCTTGAGCAGCAATTGGAGATCATGCAAAACAAGAGAGATTATGCTCAAATTGCACAACTTTTCTGTTTTTTTTGGCAACTGGAATCTATCCATAAAGATAAATGAATTTCAGCTAACCTGCTTTTAGTAACAGCTCAAATTTAATCAAATCTAATGTTTACTAAATAATAAGCCAATTTTTGTTAATATTTGATATGTTTGAAGATTACATACTATAAGACTCTGATGCTTGTGGATTTGAAATGTGGTAGCTTTCTAAACCACATGGGCTGTTACTGACGTGGGTTTTTCAGTACCTTTATGGAGGTGACTATAAAGGGTTTGGTTTAAGCTCACTTCTTTGACTTTAACTTGAAAGAGAGGATATGCAATCACTTTCTCATCATCTAGCCTTTGTTGTCAATTGGTAACAAAGATCCAATGGTAGAGATGACATCTTCCCAAACTACCTTTCAGCTGTAACTTGCTGTTTAAACTGCTGTTGTACATAAAGTTTCAGGAGAGTGACCCTTAATTTCTGAGGCAGCAAGGAGAGATATCACTACATCCTCTGATACAGAAAGGATAGTTGACTCAGGGATGTATCAGGCTGTGAATAACAAATTAACATGTTTTTAAATAAAGTGTGAGGTACAGTGACACGGAGACAGTAGGTTGAATGGAAAAATATACCCTCGTGCATAGAACAACATAACGAATGCAAATTAAATTATAACTCAGTGATGCAGAAACTCTTCACTTTCCTGATAAAGACTTCTCTTTTTGTTCCAAGTTCAAGAAACATATAGAACCTGGAGGAACTCATGCTGTTGAAAGGAGACCCTGGGCTTCACGACTGTTTTGGGGTTCCTTTTAAAAATACTATGATTTTCAAAGTCTGTGGTTGGCTTTTTATATACCATAATGAAAACATAAGGCATTCTGCATTTATATCTTACTAAGAAAGCAAGAGATCTGAGTAATAGCTGTTGTTGACCTTTAACAAAGAAAATGTTTTTCAACTCTGACCAGCTTTTTAGTGTTCTAATTTTGTTAGTGTTCTTATATTAAAGATAAATAAGAAGTATTGACAGTCATGTTAACCATGTATTTATAGTGTGGTTTTGTTATGTATTTCTTGAGGTAAGCTCCTTCCCTTAGAGTAATTAGGAATTTACTTTATTAATTGTGCCTTATAAATCTAATAGTATTATACATGTATATATCCACGTAACTACAACTTACTTATTTAATATGTTTAAGAACACATAAATTTTATAGTGCAAATGTGATTTTATTCTGCTTACTCTAAAGTGTTCAGAAGCAAAAAATGCTGGGTTTGGTTTGATTTTTTAATCCTTCTTTTGGAACTATTCTTTTGTAATAGTATTCTAATAATAAATATGTATTTTCATTCTGTAATAACTTCCACAGCAAATATTGTTTGATTTTTTTTTTCTTAGCTTTCTTAATATCCACAGAAAAATATTGATCTTTCTGTTTCCAGGAGGAATTCAAATTCTGATTGTTACTCTGATTGTTATTATGTCTACTTAGGAGAGGAAGCCCTTTGTTAGCAAAGAAAAATAGCAAGATGGTACTTTGTTTTTTTTATATTTTTTTTTAAATAAAGTAAGAAAATTCCAGTGAAATAAAGCAAAATCTAAATGTCATGTTTGTTCAGTTTTACAGATGAGGACGGCTTAGGATTTAAGACAGAGGTTCCACTGCAATCTTGAGCTATGTATGAGAAAAAAAAACAACCCTGTTGGGTTGTTTGTTGGTTTTAAACAACTACATGTATTACATGCAGATGGTTCATGTATCACAGAATAACTTTTTTTGCCTTCTAGGCACTATACCTCTTTCATGCTTAGTCTTGTGAAATGTGACAGTCAGAAGAAACTAACAGCTAAAATTTCACAAAAGAAATTAAACACTTGATACGATCAGACCACTACCCATCATAGCAAGAAACAACATTGACAATGCTCTTGGAGCTCACCTGTCAAACTCCTTTCCCTGTATGGATTAGTCCAGGATAGAATTTTAAACCTCTTTCAGCATAAGTTAATTGATAACCAATTAGATTAAGTTAAATGATAAAGCTGTAAGTGACAGTCTAGGCATTATGCAAATGTTTGTTCTGGTGGTATTTTCAGTACTCCTTTTTTTCCCCAGCAATGAGAAAAGTACCCAATTTATCAATAAATAAAGTTTTGAAAGTGGAGCTGAAATTACTGGTTCAGCCATTTAATATTTTGCATCTGTGAGCTTCCTGCTAAGTAAAACACTCTTCAATTGCTGTCACATAATGTTGTTCTGCTGATTTTGGATCTTAGTGTAATTTATAAAGATTATTTTTAACACTGATCAACCAAGTTTTGCATCTCCTGCAAATTCAATTTCTGTTCCAAGAACACCATCACACCAGTAGTTATTACAACACAGCTGGCATGGGCTGGTCTCAGTGGGATTCTGTTTAGTATGTCTTTCAAACCTACCTTATTATATTCAAGAAGAATATTCTTGGGACCAAAACACATGCATAATAGTAACTAATGTTTGGAGCTATGATTTTACACCACTAACTCTGGACTAAGATATATTTCACCAGAGGAAATCTGAATGAATCAGCATTTCATAGAATCATAGAATGACATGAGTTGGAAGATACCTTAAAGATCTTTTAGTTCCAAGCCCACTTTCATGTGCAGAGATGCCACCCCCTAGATCAGGTTGCCCAGGGCCCCACCCAAACTGGATTTAAACACTACTAGAGAGGGGGCATCCACAACTTCTCTGGGCAATCTGTTCCAGTGCCTCACTACCCTCTGAGTAAAGAAGTTCTTCCAAACATCTTATCTAAATCTCTCTTCTTTTAGTTTAAAACTGACATTTTGTAATTTTTTCTTTTTTTTTTAAATATTCTGAAAGGTAGAATTCTCTGTAATTCTCTCAGCTTGGTAGGAATATAAAAGCTTATATCAAAGAGAGTTTTGGTCTTAACTTTGTTAAAAAAGCAGGATAAAAAGGAAAACAGGTTTTTTTGTTTGTTTTTGTTTTGTTTTTTTCTCAGTTGGACATTATGAACAAAGTAGAAAAATACAGATGATCTGACATACTCTAAATAGCTCCAGGCCAACTAAACCAAATTGCTACAAGCATAGAATAATCCACTTATCACGTGAAAATCAGAACAAAATATAGCTTTTTCCTTTAATATTAAAGAAGCATAAAGCTGTTGTTTAGATTAAATAGCAGCATCTAAATGATTCTATATTTTCTGAAAAATGTGCCACAGCATTTCTTTCCTGAAATAATGTTATTTTCAAAGTAGCATGTAGGTAGGTAAGTTAATCTTTTAATGATCTTTTGCAGCGATAGCTGAGTACTTTTAAGTGAAATTAAAGTATGCCTGTGTATATTAATTTTTTGCAAAATTCTAACAGGACTCAATAGTGTCAATGCATGATGAATGAATAATTACAAACACCTTTGCTATGTGATTTTTAACATGTTGTTTTGAAAACCCACTATTTTAAAGTGTGGTGTTTCTTCTTCATTCATGTGATCTGTGTTGACGTGACAACCTTGAGAGAGTATCTGCTTTAAAATAATTATTAATCTATATTTGTGATGTAGTCCATGAATTTTATGGCAGTCCCTTTAGATATCCAAGAATACTGATATTCCTACAGAATAGAATAGAATAGAATAGAATAGAATAGAATAGAATAGAATAGAATAGAAATAATTTCAGTTCGCAGGGACCTAAAATAGGCCAAGTTTCTGACCAAGTCAGGGCTGAACAAAAGTTAAAGCATTTTGTTAAAGGCATGGTCCAAATACCACTTAAAGACTAACAAGGCTGGGGCATCAACCACCTCTTTAGGAAACCTGTTCAGTCAACACTGAGTGTCCCCTGATGAATCTTTGAACCATTCCTGTGCGTCACTTCACTGGATACCAGGAAGAAGAGATCAGGACCTCCCTCTCCACTTCCTCTCCTCAGGAAGCTGTAGAGATTAATGAGGTCCCTCAGTCTCCTTTTTCTCCAAACCAAACAAAGGCAGAGTCCCCATCTGCTCCTCATGGAACATTCCTTTCAGCCTTTTCACCAGCTTTGTTGATCTCCTCTGGATTCATTCAAGGACCTTCACATCCATCTTAAACTGTGGGGCCCAGAACTGCACACAACACTCCATGTGAGGCCATACCAATGCTGAATACAGCAGGATAAATTTTATAACAGAAAATTTTTCTATCCTTCTAACTTTCAGGCTTTATTCCGAAGAAACACTAGGACAACACAATTAGTTGCTGGCTATTTAATCTTCTATACAAATGTCATCTATGTGCTCTGTTGCCTGCTGTTAAAACCCATTTTCCTTTATATTTCCTATTCTTTTAAACAAACTGTGGTGAGTATTATGAATACACAGAGCCTGTAATGCTCCTTCTAGCCTCAAAATCTCACATAGGTCTCTTGCAATCTGAACTTAATATGGAAAGAAAAATCTGATATTTTGAAAATTGACATTTTTTTCTATAATATGCTTTCATTTGGAACATTGAAGTCTGCTGTTCTTGGTGCACATTTAAAGCAAGCTTTGTTCCATAGAGCATGTTTTGCTTGTTATATGAGCAGCACACTGAAATTTTCCACTTTTAGTAGATGACAGATTTCAACGGAAAACCTTTTCTGTAAGAATATTATCTTTTTTTTAAAAAAAGAAGAAAACTTTGTCTGCAGAAAACTCAACTAAAAAAGACTTTTAATGGGCAGTGCTGAAGGTTTTATTTGTAGCAGTCTGTAGTGCTAATGGAGGAGGCACATACACCACTGAAGCCAAAAGACACCATGTTATGCGATAACCCCATCTGGCAACTAAGCCCCACCTTGCCGCTTGCTCACTCTTCCCAAGTGGGATGGGGCAGAGAATCTGAAGGGTAAAACTGAGAAAATTCATAGCTTGATATAAAGACAGTTCAATAGCTAAAAACAAAACCTGTGCATGCAAGCAAAACAAAACAAGGAATTCATTCACCACTGCCAATCATCAGGCAGGTGAACGTTCAACCTTTACACGTTGACAGTGATGTGGGAAGACAAAATACCGCAATTCCGAATGTCCATCCCTTTCTTCTTGAAAAGGTTATATATACTTTATATAAAGCACAGTTTCCTGGTACTATGCAGGCAAGAAAAGAAACCACCTGATTTAGACTAAGAAAGCATGGGAGGCAGGAGCAGAAGAGAATAAATATTTAATATTATATCTTTGCTGTACTGGGCATATTGATCAACAAGATCTTTTCATACTGACATATATCTCTGTGAAAAACTAAGACCATTCTCACCCAGTCAAATTTTCTGCAGTTTTAACTGCCTATGTAGGATAAAATGTGGTCTAATTTTAGGCCCCAAATATCTAGTACATGAAATAGATGCCTTTTTAGTCAGTAGTTTTCCTTCCTCATGTTCTCTTTTAGTGATTCATATGCCCGCTAATGTTTGAAGCACCACAATAAACAATATTATGCAGTTACTGTGTTTTCTATCAAATCCACATTTAGTGTAGTTCTCATTCCTCAAAGAATACACACAAAGAAGTGTACTCCTGATATTTCCCACAGAGTCTGTTAGCAGTTTCACATACAAGAAAACATTTTTTTTTTTTTTTTCCCCACTGGAGGGTGGCTGAACACTGGAACAGATTTTGTCTAAAGATTGTGCAGTCTCCACCCTTGGAGATACTCAAAATTCATCTGGATATAGCTCTAGGTGGTCCTGCTTAAGATGGGGGTTTGGACCAGAAGGTCGCTTCTAACCTCAGACATTCTGTCATTCTGGGATTCTGTAAACTTAGGTGTTCTGTCTATGTCACTAGAATAGATGTATGTGTTTAATTGTCTCCTGTGCACTGCTTTACTTTTTTTAGTCTTAAGTTCCCACAGATTCTTGTCTCTGGTTCTCTTACACAATGAAAGGTATCATCTCTGTATTCATATTGTCTACTATAGGTCGATCTAACTTCACATATTCTCATATTAAAACTTCCTAATGACATCTTTTTTTCTAATAGCCAGATATGTCTTTTTTTTTTATTTTCTTTCCCCCCCAGGAATTACTCTGTTGGTTTGTGCTTTTTTTTCTCCTTTTATCAACAATCCATTCTCTAAAATAAAAGCCAACAGTAGTGGATTTGTGGATTTTTACTTTAGAAAATTAAATTTAGAAAGATTCTTTGTAACACTTTTGCACTTTATTTCCTTCAGTCTTACAGATGAGGGGTTTGGTTTGTTTTAGACAGTGGTTATATTCTGTCATAACGCAAACCTGTTATTTTTTGTTATTGTTCTGCTTTGTTTCATGTGTTATGAATCTGAGGAAGTTCTGATGCAAAATTTCTTTCATATAGTTGAGTAACTGGTAAGATCATGAGACAGAGTTTTCCACTTGTTCAGTTGCAGGCTTGTTAGAAATTTAGGGTTTAAAGGGTTTTGATCTTTTATAAATATTAGTGCAGATACCTGTGTTTACAGACACACACACACCTGTGTCTGAAACCCATCAGCACTGTGACACAATATGTAATTCTGTGTGAAATAGTTTTGATAGCAATCAACCTTGGTACATATACAAGCAAGAAAGAAGACAACATGGAGTCACTGACTCACATGTAAATGTCTAATACTATTTGCAATGTAGTAAGGCTTTTGAAAGGTCTGAAAGAAGCTGTGACACATGACCAAAAGCAGGGTACCAACTACAAGTGAAACAGTGTTACAAATTACATTAGACATCTTTGTAGGGAAAACTGAATTTAGTACACATTTTATGAATGAAAAACCATCGATAAAAATGTTGGTTCACTTTGTCCTTGTTATTTAATTAAAAATATCTCATGTTCAGCAAGCTGTCAAAAACTCCTAGGCAAGATTCCAAAGTAGTGTTTGGAACTGCAGATGAGCTTCCTTACTGAAGCATCTGCTCCTATGGTGAGAATCATCATGCAACTTCAGACATCAAAGACAACTCAATTGCTCAGAGAGAGTCTTCTACTGTCATTTGAAAGATCCTAAGCTATCCAGCATGGGACTGTCTCATAATAAAATACCTCTATAGGTCCCAAACTTTCTGGAGTAGCATGTGGAGGCCAAGTGAAATATCTCTGGATGCTTTTGATGACACTGCAAACCTATGATTAAGGAAGATCAGTTTTGTCCTTTGTCCTTAGGAAGCATCTGTAAATGGTAGAGTATCTGTAAAGAGCAATTTGATTCACCAAAAGATGTTCATTGAGTGTTTGAAATAAATAAGATTAATGCCATCATGAATGCATTTCCCATGAAAATTCTAATGCTCCCTGGAAAAGTATACTATCATTTCCTACAGTATTTTCTGATTAAAGATTGAAGGCACATGGAGAATTGAAAGTATGTATTATGGCCTGATTCTGTAATGTGTAAAATCTGTCACATATGGGGATATACAGACTCTTTCATTTTCCCTTTTAATTTTTTACTCTTTTACAAGAGAAGACATTGCATCTCTAGTTTTAGGGTTTCATTTCAATGAAAGTCATTACAGCTCTGAAGGGCTTAGTAAGATTTCCTCTGGTATCTAAGGCATCCATAGAAGATTCATCTATATTACAAAAGAACTGCAGGCAACCTATTCACTTCTGCATGAAAAGAATCCATAAAGCAGTAGATGGCTATGTGATGAGAACTGAATCCATCCTAAGTTTCTAATATTGGTCTTTATGTTCATGAAAATGCTTGGAGCTTTTTAATGTTTAAGAAAGAGAAGTAAGATTGCAGTAGTGCATTTCTGTTGCTCTTATTTGGCAGTCCACACAACAGCCCCAGGGTAAAACAGAACTTCTCAAAAATGCAGTAAGTCTTCTGTTGTTCCGAGCAGAACTTCACGTATTTATAGTTATCACAAACTTTAATTTGTTTTAATATCCATAGTGGCAAATGCCTCTAGTCTTGGGGAATGACTTTTCTCACTAAATAGTTGAAAGTTTCATAACTCCAGTGGTTTTGACTGAGCATAATCCTTACAGAGAAGAAAGATATTTTATTGGAAACAATAAGTATGACAATATGCACTAAAAATAGGCAACATTGAAATGGATGGATTTATTTAAGGTTATTTAGTTATTTAGGAAAATATCTTCCTATTGAAGTTTGCAAAATATTGTAAATGTATATTTTATGAATTTAAAAAGTCATTTGATCATTTAGTGATAGAATTTCCTAAGGTAGTCAAGAAAATGAAGAATATTCTATCTATGTATCTATAATTGCCTGGTAAAATTAGATGCACATAGTAAAGACTCACCGAATTTTGACATTACCTTTAGCCAAGGTCATTATTACTAAATTCCATTTCTTACTTTTTATTAATTTTCAGTGACTCAGTATTTTAAACAAATACATTACCAGAGATACAAATGACAATTAAGCTAACTACCTACCTCAAAAATCTATCTGCTGCTAACTTTCTCTGATGACCTACTGTTAATGTGGAATGAAGACTGATGGTTTACAGATAAATTTTTATCTAACTTACTCAAATAGATCTCTGGGCACAGAGATAGAGCCACAAAGTTGAAAGCTAAGGCTAGAATGAAACAAGGCATTGTGATGTTGGGTAATGTATTCATTGACTAGAGGTTAGAAAATTCATTACAAGAATTGAATTCACAGTGCAAAATTAAGCTTTTAAAATTTTTATTTAGATTACATGGGAGAATTAAATGGCACAGAATAGGGTAAAAATAAGCTTGTAAAATGGAGGGAAATGTGTCTGAAAGTGTATCACTCTTCTATCTAGGAACATCACTTATAGTTGCTAGGTGCCTGTGTGAAGTCAGAACCCATGGCACACATGGTTCTTATATTTTCTGTAGAAAATGATCTTGACTGGCTGCCAGGTGCCCAGCAAGCCAATCTATTACTCCCTTTCTTTATGAACATGGTGGAAGAATATATGATGAAAATCTCATGGCTCAAGACAAGGACCAGGAGATGACTCATCAATCCTCATGGGAAAAACTGACTCAATTTAGGAAATACTAATTTAATTTATTGCCATTTAATTAGAAAATAAGATTATGGGAAATAACAACCTTCTCCCTGTCCCCCCTTTTTTTTCCAGACTCAGCTTCACTCATGACTCTCCCAATCTCCTAAAGTGGCACAAAGAGATGGAGAATGAGGATTGCAGTCAAGTCATAGCACTTCCTCTCTGCTGCTCCTTCCTCCTCAAACTCTTCCCCTGATCCAGAATGAAACCCTTCACTTAGGACACAGCCTTTCTCAAACTGCTCCAAAATGTGTCCTTCCCAAGAGCTGCAGTTCTTCAAAAACCACTCCTGCATGCATCCTTTCCAAATGGACAGCTCCATTGTGTCCCCCACAGGGTCACAGGTCCTGCCAGAAAGCCATGGTGTTCTCCATTGACTGCAGGTGGATATTTGCTCCACTGTGGTCCTCCACTGACTACAGGGAGACAACTTGCATCACCATGGTCTTCTCCATGGGCTGCAAAGGAATTTGCTCCAGCACTTGGAGCACCTCTTCCCCCTTCTTCACTGACTTTGGAGTCTTCAGAGTTGTGTCTCTCACATTTTCTTACTCTTCTTTCTCCCAGATACTGCACAGCCCTTTCTTAAATATGTCTTCTCACTTTCTTAAATATGTTATCACACAGATGCCAGCAGCAGCGCTGCTGCGCTCGGCTTTGGTCAGCCACAATTCCAAATTGGAGATGATCGAAACTGGGTCTGCCCTACAGGTAACATATTCTGGTGTCTTCTCACAGAAGCCACCCCTGCAAGTAAAATGACAGATGAGAGAAAATCTAGTTTTGTTGCCTGACAGTATTCCTAGCTACCTGAAATTCAAACAAATTCCTCAGTTCCTTTTCTAGAATTACTAGGGGGTGAGGGGGTGCTGTTCTTTGATGTAGTATTTTTTGCTTATCCTATAGTTCTTCTAATATAAAGCAAAGATAAGAGAATTCAGGATTCCATTAGAGTGATTCCTTCAGATTTTGGAACCAAAGCCTTTATTAAGATTGCCATTTATTTCTAAAGATATTTCAGATCTGTTTCAGTTATCATTGCTGTTTTCATTAAGGTTATTTATTCATAAAATTAAGAAAAAATCAATGAAACAATAACACATCTGTGTGTAAAACAGGAAAACAATGCAATCACATAAGACACTGTCTCAATGCTTATCCAGAAGATCAAATTTAACAGGCTGAATAATTCAGAATTAAATTTACATATAAATTACACTTGTAAATAACCATAATAGCAATAACTATAATTAATTGCATCAATCATAAAAGACATAATTATATGTTTAAATAAAATAAAGACTATACCTTTAAAACACACCTGGATAATTTTACATGAAAGAACAAACAAGACATTACTTTAAAAAATCTGGCAATGAAGACTCTGCATTTCTGTCTCACATACTAGTAAATATTTTTCAAACTGCTGTCATACAACCTGTTTGTAAAATACCAACAAATAGAGAGACCGTTCAAGTTTGGGTCTACTATTTGCATATATATGACTATACCATTAAGAATTTAACCTTTTGTTTATGCGCACTTTAATTTGAAAATGCACTGAAGTTTCTTAGTAGAGTGGCTCTTACTATTTCTGAAAAGGGCAGTATGGTTTCTCTTTGTTGCCAAAGATGCTAGTAAATATATAAAAATAATTTTATATGTGTATATAATCTGAATAATTATTGTGAAGAAGTACAAATTTGAATAGACAAGGCATAAAAGAAACTTCTTCTTTTCTGTTCAAGAAGCATCTGAATCATGCACTTAGTTATATGATTTTAATTTTAGGTAGTCCTGCAAAGAGTAGGGAACTGGCCTCAGTGTTTCTTATGGGTCCCTTCCAACCTGAGATAAATTTATTATTCTGTTCCTTGACATTATATAATGGCTTCAGAGCTGTTAGAACTGGCTGTAAAAGTATTCTGAAGTGTTCTGGTCTGAAGTGATGGGATAATGCTTACTGGCAGAACAAGAATTTGTTGCATACTGCATAGAAATAATACTTCCCACAAAAAAACCCAAACCAATTCAAAAAACAACAAACAAAACAAAACAAACAAACAAAAACCAAAACAAAAGGCGAAGCTTTATTAGTGCATACCTTTGGGGGTTTTTGATATTTGGAGTTTTAGTTTCATATTTGAATGACAATGATTTAAAATATTTTTACTGCATAGAAAAAGTTATTTTACTTTCAACGAGGCCTTGATCCAGGTTCACAAACAACCGCATTTAATGTTCTCATTGTAGCTGTCAAAGTTCCAGTTATTTTCAGTGGAGATGGAGGACTTAACTGTTGATGTGGGCAGCCATGAAGATGGCCTGATTAGAAGTGGGAAATTACAGAACAGAATAAAATGCCTGCTGAAAAGTACTGACAGAAATTGTCTGCCAGCCTGGGAGCTGTTAGTCTGGGAACCAGTGCTGGGAACCAGGCATGTCTTTGGAAATTGTAGCTGGCATCTTTGAAGTACAGCTGGGTACTAGAAACGAAAGATATATTGAGATACCATTGATAAGTGCAAACCCCAAGAAACTGTAAAGAAACTTATCAGCTGAAAAAGAAATTCACTTGATACCACTATTATATACCAATATAAGAAATCCGTCAGAAGTATGTCTGCTATCATATTGTTGGTAAGTTACTTCACTAATTATAAGTTTACAGTGACCTTTAATACTGTATGCCCATGTAGTTGTTGCTATATGACTAATTGCTACTGTTACTGATTGCTGACATATTAGTGATTGAGACAATATTATTGATTAATGATAGCAATTTGTAATAGCTTGATAGATAGATAGATAGATAGATAGATAGATAGATAGATAGATAGATAGATAGAAAAATTCACTTCATTAATCACAGGCATATTTTCTTGTCCTGATATTTGAGGTGTTATGCTGGTTAGAGGTATTTTTTGTGGTATTTATGATAATCTGTAATAAAGAAGAAAAATTTAGAAGATAAAAGCTGCCATATACTTCCGTATTATGGAATTCTATGAGCCATAGTCATTTTCTCTACACACCTGCAGTCTTCACAGCCCTTTAGGCTCTGACATTAATTAGTGTCAGAAGTGAGATACTGTAAAGTACACAGGTCAGGGATGTAGGCACTTGGTAGGATGTAGGAGAAAAAAGTAGAAAGGTAGTAGATCATGAAAAAGTGCAAGAAGCCCTGCAAACAGAATTTCAGGAGTGGCAGGAAAGTATTGGGCTTCTCACAGAGATATATGCAACTTCAAGCACTTTGCTGAGAACTGTTAAGCAGAAAGCTACATTTGGGGAATGTTAACCTCATCTATATGTTGTGTACTCTATGGGATGACATCTTGCATGCAGTACTGAAAATCCTACCTAACAAAAGTGAAACCCCAAATTACCCTCCCAAAAAAATCCCAAACAAGCCAACTACAAAAGAGAAAAAAACACTCAAACCAAAACCAAACCAAAACAGACCAAAACAATCCCCCACAACCTAAAACACCAACAGGAGAAATATTATAGTGAAAATTATAAAGACATGGGGAAAGAGGAGGGTGAGGCATGGGTAGTGTGGGGATCAAATGTCTGAGATTAAAAATACAGATTTCTTCCATGAGTGAAGACAATTCACTCTGTAAAGCAAAAAAAGAGAAGACAGTATTTGTAAAATTTTCAGGGTACTAAAGAAAGATTAAACGAGTTACAAGATTAAAGAATTTTGCATTATTTTTATTCCAAAAACGTGTCATTTTGCTGATGTGATTTGTTATAAGTACAGCTCAGGAGCAAACAACAAGCAATTAGCAAGCAACTAAATTCATAGTTAGCAGCCAGTGGAGGCCAAATAAGCTCATCATAAAAGTAGTGGGGGTTTTAGATACTTTATTTAAACAAACAATTTTAGCATGCTATCCATCCACAATACTGAGAACTAGTTTAAAAAATAGCATCAATGCACAAGACAACATATTTAGTACTTTTCAAGGGAAATTTGAATATTGATAGGGTTTATGGTAATTCCTATGTTACCTAAAAGAATAATAATAATTTAAAAAAAAGGTAAGAAAGATTATGTAAAACTAAAATGGAGAAAGTTCTTAGCAGATGATTTGTAAATTATATATCTTTCATTTTATTATTTCCTTGTACAATAGTAGACCTGATTTAGTAGCTGTGCCATTTTCATCATAAAACTGAAACAGAAAATTTAAAGGAAGCATCTGTAATTTAATTTTTTTTTGTTTTGAAAATTATATATATATTCACTTGTGTCATGCACTGTTTCATAAGAATTTTTTACCCATGCCTCAGAGAGCTGACTGTGTCCATTAGAGTGACATAGACAAGGAGAAAAGAGAAACAGATGGAGGCCTAAAGAAATAAAAATGATGAAATGTTACACTACTTCATCAGAAGAATGTACTGATGCTCTTCTTTGGGGAATGATGTGTCAGAAAATGAGGAAGAAATAACAGAAGAACTGGTTTTGAAGAAGGACACTACAGTGCAGGCAAATAATTCCATGTGAAGGAAAAAGGGGACAAAGCACACACAGGTTGACAGTAGCAGTGGGAGGAGAAGACAAATAGGCTAAAAAGATGTGCAGAGCATTCAAGACACAAAAAGAACAGTCCCGAAAGATCATATGCAAGGAAGGAATTAGGAATTGCTCATTGCACTGAGAAAAGTGAAGTTGGAAATAAGAAAGAGAAGTGACAGTGAAAAATACTCAGGCTGAGGCTGTGTAGAGAAAAGGCCTTATCACAGACATGGGAAGAGAAGAATGCTGTGGAAAAATGGAATGGAGAAAAAATGTGATGATTGATAAAAAATAGAATATGAGGATATAAAAACTGTGACAAAGTTGACTTTTGATTTGGGGAAGTAAAGAAAAATGTGTTCAACATCAATCAACAAACATTCAATGTGAATGCTCAGGGACATTTTATGAAAGTGTCCTATTATTTTGTTAACCTGGTCCCAAATTCTTTGGAACATTAATTTGTGGGTTTTAACCCTTACTCATTCAGTTACTTTCAGTAAAGTATGCAAAATAAATTTTAGCCTTTAATATTAGGACCAAATTCATCTAAAGAATACTTACACAATCCCTCTTTTTTTTTGCTTCTACCACTATCAATCAGTTTGACATTTACACATAGCAGCACCTGACAGCTCACACCAGGGTAAGATACTGGTCCTCTCTGATTAGTGGACATAAGTACTGCCACCTGGGGGAGATGAGTCTGTCAGTAGCTGGTGATGCTGTTAGCTGTAGGTTAAGCATGATCTGCCATCTTGTATTTGGCTACATCTTATTCATGTAGTCAACCAAATTCAGTGTAAATAGGTGTGAAGTCTATCAGAACAAGTCAGTAAACTGCAGTTTAGGAAGAAAATTGCCCTCATGTGAATCCCAAAGCACTCGCAAAATAAAAATTTGTGGGAAAAAATATGTATTTCTGAGCATCAGGGAAGAAAGAAGCCTGGTTAATTTGATGGTTTTTCAGCTCTATGCTGAGACAATTAGAGCCTTCCAGAAGAAATATGCCTCCTCAATGAGCACCAAGCAGAGGGAAGGTTGAGACAAGTGGGGAGACAGCACAAAAGGAGTGCTGCAAGACAGAGAAAATATGAGCAAACTGAGAGAATGCTGAGAATAGCAGGGTACAAACAAATCCAGGACTTAGATAACAGGCAGAAAGCCTAAAATAGCCTGTAGGAAACCACTGAAATGCAACTTGACTTAGTGAGCAACTAAAATCACCCTTATCATATTACTCTTCTTTAAAAGGGTGAATGTCAGCCCTTTATGAAAAATAAATACACAAATAAGAAACTTCAGTCTTATGTAAGATTTTTGTCTTGCTACTGTTTCTTTTCTCTTTTTTTCCCCTCTAGTTCATCAAGTCTGTAGTTTACACACTGTAATGCTTGAATTTTGTTGCTGTATTCAAATAATCATACAAATATACTAGTAGTAAAGAGATCCAGGAAAAAGGCAAGTAAGCTATATATTACTTGAAAGCTTAGTTGCTGTCCTAGATAGAGAAGCCGGAACCAGTTTATCAATGTGTGGGTGTAACCAAAACTATGTATTCTACACCCTCTATGTCATTTCTCATGAACTGTTAATAATAGATCGTTTGCAGCAGCTGCCCAGGGCACACCTGACCCCTCAGGCTACAAGTTGGATGTAAAAGAACCCTGTGAGGCATGGCAATGCTTCTGTCTTTGCAACACTGACTCAGCTGTAATAACTCCCCTGTGGGGAGTCATTAGCAAATTCAGACCCAATCTGATACTGGGCATTCCCACCTGAGCCTGAGGATATATAATCTTGGGGGCTTGGGATTTCTGGTACTACTCATCAGATCCAGAGGAGGACCAGAATCTCAATAGGATTGTGACCATCATCCTCACCAACAGGTTTTCCTTTCCTTTTACTTTGTACTGAGGGGGACCACGTGGTGCTCAGTACAGGGGCTAATGAACACCATTCTGTTCATGATCGAGGGTGATGGATTATATATCTGGGTTTTTTGTGGGTTAAAATCAATTTTTCTCTGTATCATTGCATTCATTGTAATATCTTTAGCAAATTGTAACTCTGACTTATAATCTCTTTTGAGTGAGGTTCATTTCTCCCATTGGTTTACCTTTAAATCAGTACAGTTGCTAGCTGTAACTGATATTTGGAAGAATGTACAAAATAAGTATGAGTCAGCATCTGCTTTTTGATTAACTGTTCACTACAGGTCACTTACAATACCAGTTACCTCGCTAGGTATGTCTCTGATTTGACTAGTATGTCTCTTCTTATGCTAAGAGAGTCTTCATTTACTGCTGCCTCAGTAAAATTTGTACTGTTTTAAACCAAGCAGTTACATCTTTTAATAGTGGGTCCTACAACAATACAGCTGACATGCCTTCCTACTGATTGACAGTTCAGCTGATCAGTCCAGAGAAGTAAGATATTTTAAGATACTAGTGGAAAAATCAGTAAAAAAAGATGAGTTCATTTTTAACACTGTCAGCTTGAATAGCTCACCATGCAAAAGCAGAGAAGGTTGTTTAAATGGTGTTGATCTTAACTTGCTTTCAAGAATAAAGAGGAATGAAATCAAAATAAATGCTTTTCTATTTAAAGTCACTAACCATCTTCACTAGGTCAAGTCCATCTCTCATCTTGTTACCTACTGAAAAGTTAAATTGCATGCAATTTGATTGCATGCCCAATTAGATAAGCAATTGTCAGTGGTGGCTGTGACAATCTCATCTTTTTGAAAAGGTAATGCTAAGAATCAATATAGGACAGAGATAAAACAGATAAAAGAAATATGATTTAGCTATATATTTCATTTATTTACAAGTTCATTCCCAGTTTATGCCCTTACAAAGCAGTATTTTGAAATGGTATTAACAACATAGTGTGAGAAGATATTTTTTAAAATGACTTAAAAATACATCTAAGTTACAGACCATTTTCCTTGAAAACTCTTGTGATAAATGCATTTCAACCAAGTGGAAAAGATATTCCTTTTCCTGCTGTGATTGCACATTTGTACTCTTGAGTGCAGGCACATGTATCTGCAATTTCTTCCTGACAGCTTGATTAACCTTGAAAAGTTGCAAAATGAAAAAAAAAAAAAAAAAAAAAAACCTTCATAGTTAAATTTCCAAATATTCTTTAGAAAAAATAAAAACCTAAAAGTC
>JAWWEW010000001.1:70574137-70713149 GCA_035583185.1 Anabacerthia variegaticeps
CGAAGGCAGGAAACCCCCTCAGTATCTGCTGCCCAGGGCTTGCTGGACAATCCCTTCAGATCTCCATCTGTTGAGAATTGTTTTTCTTCCTCAACAGTAGAGGAATGATGGAGTGAAGTTGAGTCTAGAATGAAGAGGTGATGTTTTACCTCAGATGATAATTAGCAAGTGATCTCACATGAGGTTTTTCATCTTATTTTATTTTCCCATCCTTTTGAAGAGTGGAAAAAGAGAGTGTCGATAGTATCTGTGTTGACAGTTGGCCAAGTTCAGCCCACCACAGCTGTGAACTGAAGTATCCTCAGTACTGATGTGCAAAGTTAACCCACAGAAAAATAGATTCAATAAAAGTTTTATTTAATGTTGATCTTAGTATTTATTCTTATGTTTAACTGAGATACAGTAACAGAATGCATAGAGAGAAAAATAAAGTATGTCATTAAAAACTTAAACCAGTAATAGAAAAATGTAATATCTTAAATTTCTGTATCTGTAGGAATTTTTATTGTGACAATGCACAAGTGGGATGTATTGTTGTGCCAAAATAACTATATCAAAACACACCCTAACCTAAATATTAAAGGAAGATAAGTGAGAAAGATTAAATGACATCAAATAAACAAGTTATTGTAGTGAAGTGCTCAAATCAATGCAAATTACTATGTTCCTTCTGTGGTCAGTTGGTTGATCAACTTCATTAAATGCATGTACATGAAATCTATCACATATGTTTCCGTAAAGCTGCAGTATAAATAAATATTTAAATTTAAACAAAATTATTTGGAAAACAGTGTGAAATCTCACTGTTCAGACCAGAAGATAAAGACTTAAGACACTAATTCTGACTTTCATTAGAAGGAAAATAAAATATTTATTGAAAGTTACAAAAAATATTTGGAAAACAATATTTGTAGGATAGGTGTCAGTTCTAGAATTTTCAGAATATTTTACTGGCTGCAGATAAATTTACTCCATGACCAATTGAATTTCTCCTCTCTGAACTGTAATGTTTTCCATGAGTAGATTGACATATTTAAGATACTTAATATAGAGCTTTAATCTTTTTTTGCACATGAACAGCTGAGAAGTGTTGTTACGTTTTCTTACATTGGAAATTGTCACATATAAAGTAGGATTTTGTTATAATCACCTGCATAGACCTAAGTAAATTAGGCCCTAAATGATGTGACTATCTCCCTCTGCTTCCTTCCTTATTCCAGACTTACATGTGTATATAGATTCATTTTCAGTTTATATAAAAATCGAACTATATTATTGAATTATGCCTGTTCAGCTTTCTCTGTTGGTAAACTATGTTACTGCTCCTAAACAAAACTCAGTCTTCTGTTTCCTATCTAATTCAGCTTCTTTTAAGAGAAAATGTCCTCTTTAAGAGAAAATATTAAGAAAATTGCTATATTATTGCATTAAAGTTTGTGATATTGTTACAAAAACATCTGCAGTTTTATTGACTGCAGCACCATAGACAGAATTACTTCAGCTTACTTCCTTTTTCACATGCCTATGGATGTTATATTGTCTGCAGTTATTGATGGTGTTCCTAACAAGCCCATGTAACAGATGTTCCCTATTGTTTTTTTTTGACAATCAAACAGTAATCTGAGTATTTATGGACTGAATTTATTCTGTGAACCATTAGCTCAATGTTACCCAGGGCATACTTGAGTAAAGTAATTGTGATGCACTGTAATTATCTAAATACTTGAAGGTATTTAAGCACTTGACTGCAGTTATCTTCTAATTTCAATGAAATTAGTGGTGATAAAAAATTGGGTGCTAAACCACTGCCACACCCTCCCCCCAGTTTCTTTTGTAGTGCAATCAGATTAGTAACACCAAAAAGTCAATTATGTATGTGTTGTAAGAAATACATGTTATACGTCTGTCAGAAAAAAAACCCAAAAAACCAAAACAAACAAGAAAACACAAACAACAAAACCACCACCACCAAAAAAAACAGACCACAAACTCCCATGTTTCAATAGTTAGGTCTACAAAAAACAATCACTTGCAATGCATGTGCATGGCATATATCAAAATTTGTGAAAGGCTGATGTTCTAGTGCAGTTGACAAAAATTGGTTATCATGATAGAAATCATCTATTCCTTATGAAATTGACTTCCATCTAAGCACAATAGGAATTAAGAGCGGAACATACCTTTTTGACTCTGGATTTTGAGTTGCAAACCTTAATGGGGACACACTGAAATCTGTGACTTGAGCTAAGCAAGAACTTTATTCCAAGGTAAACTTTAAAATCAGTGAAAGATCAGGGCAGTATCTTTTAACACAGGTTTGCCCTGTCTGTAACTCAATATTTAACTGAGACACCTAAAAGGGAAATCGTAGAATTCTAGAATGGTTTGGGTTGGAAGGGACCTTAAATATAACCTATTTTCAGCCTCCCTGCCATGGACAGGGACATTTTCCACAAGATCAGGTTGCTAAACCTCCATCCAACCTGTCCTTGAACACTTTCAGAGACGGGACATCCACAACTCTGGGCAACCTGTTTCATTGCCTCACCACCATCATTGTAAAAAAATTCTTCCATATAGATAATCTAAATCACTCTTCTTTCAGTGTAAAAGCATTACCTTTTGTTTTGTTACTACCAGCCCAGGTCAAAGTCTCTCTCTGTTGTATAAGCGCCCTTTAAGTATTGAAAGACTGCACCAAGACCTCCCCAGAACTTTTTCTTCTCCAAGCTGAACAATCTCAACTCTCTCAGCCTTTCTTCACAAGAGTGATGTTCTAGCCCTCTGAACATTTCTGTGCCCTCCTCTGTACCTGTTCCAAGAGGTTCATGTTATTTTTTGTGCTCAGGACTCCAGAGCTGGATGCAGTGCTGCAGATGTGGTCTCACCACAACAGGGCAAGAGAGGCAGATTCCAGGTTCTGTGTGGATATAGACACTTCTGCAAACCCAGTCCTTGACAGTATAACTTCCATAAGTGACAAATAATGATTTAATATCTTCACATAGATAAGTTCCTGGTTATTATACACAGATGTTGCAGTCCCTGAGTTCCATGGCCACTTGCTCACTTTTTGTTTCCCAGGCAACAGAAATTTTCTTGAAGACCAAGGAATGATCAGCTATAGATTATCCTGCCTGTTGCTGTCACATTATTGGTGTGACAGCAACTGACTAAGATTCTATTTTTCAAATTTTATTGTGAATCTACTTCTTAAATGAAGCTATTACTATACAGAAAATTGATTTCAAATTTAATTTTCTTAGGTAATTTAAATAGAAGACTGCATTCCTGTCATGTCCTTTATCATCTTTGAAAAGTGAGACTTGCATGCATCTGAATTTTTAAATTTTGACACCTGAATTTGGATGAAATATGCCTACCTTCACCCTAAGAGTTTTCACAGAGCTTTATTTTCCATAAGAAATTATTTTATGACTCGTGTTTGTTGCATCATGTCTTTTCTGTTGTTTTCTTCATGTGACGGCTTCTGTGAGCTCTTCCTGGACACACAGCACTTGCGAGCATGAAGTACAGATTCTACGTATGAGACTGTGGAGTATGGATTTTTCTGCAGGCATTGGGAAGGACAATAGATGGACACTGCAATACTCATTATAATAGCTACTTATCATAGAAACAGTCTTTTATTTATCACTTGCTTTTACTTTCCCAAATAAAACACTAATAGTGGGCAGAAATTTTGAATGGATATATAACCAGAGAGAGCCAGTAAGGGCGAATGGAGTATTCTAATCATCTAATTAGACATCTCATTCTTTTGCCTCTCAAATGTACCCTGTAGCTTTCCTACACAGTTCATTTGGAACAAATTATGCCCTTGATAAGTGAAGGCTACCAACAATGTGGAATTGTAATACATTACAAACTAAATAGAATTTTCTATCCATTAGTTCATAAATCTTTGAAGTACAAAATAATGAATCTTTGTACTAGGTTCCTCATATGCCTGCAAGTAAATAATATTCCTTAATATAGGTAGATCTTTTTGCATTAAGCTAATCATCCTTCATTATTTTATCAATAATAACAAATATATACTAATTAGTTGAAAGCTGTCTTTGTGAATTACATTGTCAAATGACAAGCCAAATCAAGTTCTACAAAAGAGAATAAAAGCTAAAAATTAACATATTTCTTCAGCTGCTAGAAGTTTCCTGTGAAAATAAAAGAGCCTAAAGAGAGTATGTGAAGTTAAAGAGACATCAGATACTAAACTTTAGCCTTTGCTTCTTCTATATTTCTTCCAGTAATCCAAATGTCAGGAAAAAAAAAATCTTAGTTAAATTGTATTAATTAAATAGGAGTTAAGTCATTGGAATAATACATAAAATACATTAAACCCCATAGCGCTGAATAGAGAATAATCTCCTTTTGTCGGTGGTTTAAGCCATGTTATACAACAAGGTATAAATAATTTAATAGTTCACTTCCTGGATACTTCAGAATATTATACTTGAGTTACTCTCAGGTTACTTTTTGCATTTTTGCATTATAGATTACTACTAAGGGGTAAGCAATATACTCTGAATGAAAATAGCCCATTGTTGATTAACTAGAAAACTACATTTTACTCATGATTTCATGTCAAATTTCAGAAACAAATTCAGTCAGTCAGGTGTGCCAATTACAACTATACCATCAACTAAAAGATAATAGAAAAATGAAATATAAATTTAGTGTGGGTTTTTTTTGTGAACAAAACAGCACTAACACTATGCCCCAATATAATTCTCTCCATTACAGAAATCTTACCTATCTTCTATTTAAGTATGTATCCAGAAAATAATTTTATCCCTGATTGTGCTGTGACTAGCCGTGGAACAAGTCTGAATACAAGGAACAGAATGACTTGCAGCTGCTAAGATGAATTTATTAAACCATCTTTTCACTTTCTGTTTCAGTCATGATTTTGCTGCTGCCAACACTTTCCCTGATGTGATGCTTAGCTGTGACAACACCAATTGGCGTATATGCAGATATAAATATGTGCTTGAGAGACAGGGATTGAATAGAGCAAGTAGATTGCATTTGGTAAAGCCAGGTTTATTGACATCTGTTTATGAGTGGAAAGGCCTAAAGACTGAAGTCTTGTGATAAACATCAGATAAAATTACTGAGTTAATTTGTTTTTCCCTGGAAATTAATATTCCTCTAAATCCAACTTAAATATTTTGAGCTGTCTTATTATGGATTTATATCTATCAAATACCCTGAGTAGGAGTGATTTTTTGCTTTCTTTTCCTTCAAAAAAGTACCTATTCAAAGGGTCACAAATGAAACACCCTCAAATATAATTCAATAGATTTTTTTTTTACTGAAGAGAAGGTTGTGTACACATGCTATCTTTCAAATGTAGTAACTGACTACATCATATATTACTTTTTACTACCTAGATTTTACTATATCATTTGTTCTCATGTAAGTTTTCAAATTGCAGTAGAGCTGTGAGAAAGCAAGTGAGTAAAGACAGAAATAGCCTGAGCAGTTTAAGGGGGGATATGCCTACTGAGGTTATATGAACCATCTCTATTAGAGCACTGTCCTGGAATTTAGAGGGATCTGGAAATTAATAATTTAATAATTGTATTAGTTTAAATGAATGTAGTCATTAAAATTAATGTCAAATATCAGAGAAAAGAGAAAATAATTAAAAAGGAAGAAGAAGAAGAATGTACAGTAACGGTATGAAAAATGATTATGTAATTTTTAAAAAAAAAAGATAAAGATTTGAATTTTACATTTTTTGTATTGCTATTTTTTTAGAATAAAGTCATATAAATCTACAAAAATATCCTGTTGCAAATGTTCTTATTTTAATTTATTGAAATAACACTCAAATCAAGATATAAACTAGCAAATAACACTCAGTCCATAGGTGTTAAAACATATGTCATAAACCTTCTAATTATTCCATCTCATAGGACTTCCAGAAACTGAATGCATACCTCTGAGAGATAAATATCCTTCATGTTTCCAAAGACATTTCTAAGACCTATGGCATTTCAGAAAATAATATTTCTTTAATTTCTTAAACGTAGATATTTATATGAGAAACTTAAAGATAGATAATAAGTGGAATAACACTTTTTCTTGCAATGTGTAGCAATCGTATTCAGTGAGGAGGAAATGGGAAGCAAAGATGGACAAACAAAAGGCTGCAGATTTTTTCTTCGAGTTTTTTTTACTTTGTTTCTTTTAGGGTTTTGTTTGTATCTTAAGTGGGATTTTTTGTGTATGTTTGTTTTTCTTTTTTTTTTTTTTCCAAACAGAAGCACACTAAAACCTTAATGCCTATTAATAAAATTTCACAGAGTTGGTTTCATATGTCTACATTCAAACCTTTTTCTCTTTTTCTATTTTTTTTTTTTTTTTTAATTCTCTAAAGTGTAATTTCTTTATGATTGGGTTAACATTCCAGACCATGCAAACAAATATATACCTATTTACACTTATATTTTAAAATTTCAAATAATTTTTTTAAAAAACTTAAAAAATGTTAGGTTTTTTGATATTGTATTTTTCGCACCAGCCATGTCAAAAAAAGAAAAAACAAACAAATTCCCATGTAGCCTTCCCTCAAAAACTTCAGTGAATTTGTGCTTTTTTTCCTTATTCTGAGCTATGAAGTCCTTGAGCAGACACAGCGCTTTTGTGTTTCACCACCAAAAACTGTAATGTTTGTTCTTTGTCTTGTTTAGATACATAGAGCTTAGTTTACGTCCTGTTTGTTTGACATCATTTATCGAATTCTCCAGGATTTCTCTAAGAGTAAATTGTTCCTTATTTGGGCATTCGTGTATACTATGTGTAAAGTTTCTATTTCTCCTATCAGTCAAACCAATTTCCCTATGAAGCAGTTATCACCCAAAGGAAGGAAGGAAAGTAGATATTACAAGACTTAAGCTTCTAGTTAGAAGATAAATGTCTAATATTCTAATATTGAAATAAAGGAGCAAACATCAGTAAAGAGAGAAATCTATTTAGCAGTAATCTGTTCTGCTGTGTGTCTTCAAGTGTGCCAATGTGTTTCTTTGTTATTCTGCCCACATTTTCCATTCATGTATGACAGATTTTAATCAAGAGGAACCTCTGAAGCATTAAAGTGAATATTATTTATTTATAAGAAGTTCAAGATTATGTGTTAGACGCGAGATCAGCAACTATTGGATCAGAACCACCTTGTGGCGGGAATGCTTGTGTGTGTGGAGGGGGAAGGGATGGGTCAAACCTCATGGAGGTGAGGTGATGTCCTATCCCTTATGGCAGCCCCTGGAGCCCACAAGGGATAGTGCTGGAGCAGCTGGCAGTCACAAACAGCCCAGGAAAACTGTAACACCCCACAGCTCCTGGAGCCCCTGACCCAGCTTGGATTGGCAGAGACAGTGAGAACACAACTCCTCAACCTGGCCTGGGACTCTGGAGTGGCCAGGGGGTCAGAGGCCTCGCCTGGAGGGTTTGGCTCTAGAGACCAGAACAGATAAAACCAGATGTATATGTTTGGCAGGTGTTGTGACCCTGCCATCTGGATATTTGAGAAGCCAGTCTTCCACAAAGTTTCAATAATGGTTCTCTCTCCCTCTTTCTCCTCTCTTTTCTTGCTCCTTCTATTTCTTTTCCATTACTCCTTTTCTTGATCCTTTGAGTGGCTTGGAGATGGAGGATTGGGTTTGAAACAAGTGTGGAGAATTGGTTGAATATTGCCTCGTGTGTTGTTGATTAATAAGTGCTGAGTTGGTATTGTGGTGGAACATTTTGCCTAGTTTGTGGATTGCCCTTTTTGAACCTTTGCCAAGTTCCCTTATTTTTCCCCCTAAATTAATAAGGAAACTCCCTGGAAACAAGTCTGTGGCTTATTCTCTGGACATTTTCATAAGGTATTAAAGAACAGTATATGTATAAATATTAAAGTAATATTCTTAGCAGAGCACATGAGCCTGCAAGCCTGCAGCTCCTGGGCTTTAGTGTTAGATTATGTACTTGTCATTACTTCTTAATATTGTGGGGTTTTGTTTGTTTGTTTGTTTTTGTGTGGGGGTTTTTGTTTGGTTGGTTGGGTTTTTTTTGTTGTTTGGTGGTTTGTTTTTTTTTCCATTCAGCACCTCTTCTTTGGACCTATTGCTAAATGTTTCACGTTTAATGCAGTCATTATGTTCCTAAAAAATTCACAACTGAAAAAGAATGAAGAAGATATTTTCATAAGTTCTATTGTATTTAAGTTTCTGTATTTTTTTTCATTTTTTTATTTTTAGTCCATTATTTTAACCGATACATGTATGTTTTGTTTGACTACTTCATAATAATTCTAGATTGTCCCTGAGGGACACTGCAAGTGTATTTCAAACTTAAAATACTCAAAATGTACTCTGGTTGAAAATTCAGTTTAGTGCTATCAAGTTTCCACAGTAATCAGATAGCTAATCATAGTCAATGATACATAAAAGCAAATATCAAGGGGAAAAATTACTTGCCTGAAACAAAGCAGATTATGTGAAATTGTATTGTAAAACAAAACTGATTTTTTTTGTTAGCTGTTAGGAGCAGGGATGCTGATGGGAGATTGCTGTACTGCCCTCAGAGAGGCACGGGGTTGGTGCAGTCATGCTCTGTTTATAACAATGCAGGTAATGGGAACCAAGCCAAAGGACTGACTCACATGGTGATCAAAAGCTGAACTTTACTCAGTTGACTCAAAATACATATAATTTTTCATGCCCCCATATATGCTAATAAAATAAAACTCATGCATGCTCAACATGTATGACTAAAGTGTCTTAAACTCCACCTAATCACAAAATGATATCAAATGAAAATTTATCTTTTCCCCACCCTTCAAGGAAACAATGTATATATACATATAACTAAAGAGGGGAGGGAGGTGAACAAGGGAGAAGACTCTACCTTTGTATGCTGGGATGGTTGATGAGCTCTACCCTTTTCCTCCCTGACAGGGACACCTTACCATCAAGTAAGCTTTATTCTGCAGTAATGCTGTTTCTTATGCTTTTTTATATCATTGCATTTATCAGCTGAAATATCTGAATCTTATCCTGCCACAAAAATCAATAGATCACAATGTTTGTGAATCTGGAATCTTATTGAATGTGTCCACACTTATAGTTCAACCCACACTATTTGTGTATCTGGGACTGTGGTTGTGACCAGATTTACAGTGTAATCACACTGTGCATCTGACACCTTACCAGACTTATACTGCCAAATCACATACTTTACAACAGTATTTGTAAAGGTCTTCTGGGGACTTGTTCAGACAGATAATACAACTACTAAGGCTCACTACATCTCCTGATAACCCAGAAAGTAAGAGGACTCCCTCTTCCTAAATTTTTATGTGACACTAGCTTTCCCTTCCCATTTGCTGGAGGATTGATGTTCTCCTCGGCTATCAATGCCTCTGGGCTTGCTCAAGTTCTTCCCATTTCCTTTCACACCCTTTACCAGTTTCAATTACAGATGAACTGCGATGCTCATGTGCTGCGTTTAAACTCCTCAGTAATCTACAATCCTCAGTAATCTGTGTCTTTTGCACCTCCAATCCACTTCTTTTTCCTTTAGACAGAGTTAGACGTTCCCTTCTGGGCCAAGCTGAGGTTTCCTATTGCTGCTTGTTTTCTTGCTATTGAGGATGGTCTGCTCTTGTGCATTAAGGACCTTGTCCATGAAGACTCCTTGAAGGAATAGGTGGAATCACCATCCCCAGAGGTGATCAAAAAGCATGTGGTTATGGCTCATAGGGAAATGGTTTAAGGGTGAACACAGCTGTGCAGGTTAACAGCTGGTCTTGATGATCTTACAGAGATTCTATGAGCTCTCCTGGGCTCCATTGCCATTCAGGGCAACCCACTTAGGAATGGAGCATTTTGGATCTTGAGAAAACCGATATCCATCTTCTTGAGACGCAGGGTCTTTGATCTGTGTTTTGTTTTCCTGAGGATGTTAAACTCTACTGTGTTACAGTCACAGCAGCCAATTGACTAACATATCCTTGGCCAGCTCTTTTTTCTTTGTGATTAGTAGGCTCACTGATGCACTTCCTCATTTTGGACTTCCTATTCAATCCAGTACCTGCATCACATATTTGTCTCCCAGCCACTGGAATACACCTGCCTTGTTTGAGCTCACCACACTCCTCTCTGTGCAAAATCTGGACTTGTCAGTTTCCCTTAGAAGTCAGTTTCTGTGAAGAGATTTCTTCTCTTTGTTTAAAAAAACCCTAAAAATACCATCAGGCCTCAACTTTCTTCATCCTGTTCCACAGAGACCTCTGATGACATTTGACATACTCAAGATTTTCCTTAGCACTTTATTTGTTGCAAAGACTGGTGGTTTCTCTACTGGACAAAATTTGGTAATCTGTCTGAAGTGTCCCAGGTCCAAAAGATTGAGCAAACCTCTAAAGATAGCAGGTCTTTCAAAAAGGGGCCCACTTTTATGTATCACTTCCTCTTTGTCTTTAAGGTTTCAGTCAGGCACAGCTGGCCCAAATGTATTCCTTAGCACAATTTACTTTTAAATGTGCATGTAAATTTACAATTTACATGCTCCTCTTGTTAACAGAAGTCAGAAGACCTCTTGTGAGTTCTTTAGAGCAGTTATTGCTGAGACAGAGAGAGGAAAGATTGTTAGCTATGAATGGAGGAGAAGAAATATAAAGGTTGTTCATAATCACGTTTAAAATATCTCTCAGATGTAATCTTTTGGAAATAAAACTGAAAGCTGGCATGAAGTTATGTGCTATAACCTCCAAGACCTTGCATTATGAGCAGGCCTATCAAGTTTCATTTTGGGGCGTTAAAACTTGGTAAGGTAAAGTCACCTCATATAACTGAAGCAAACTTTTAATTCCTTAAGAACTTAATAAGTATTTGCTGACAAAGTTCAAAGGATATTGAACTTTCCAATTACTGAAATGTGAAAAGGCAAGAAGGTAGGTCATTATAGTAAGACTTCAAAGCATGCTGTTTTATTGGATTTTCACTTATTATTATACTTTTGGTCTTTTCTACTATGCGACTCATGTGAAAGACACTGTGAGTCATACAGTCTCCCTCTAATGTAAGAGTAATTAGACAGTAACACATATAGACAATTAGAAGAGTTCTTAGAAAACTTAAAGGTCTTATAGCCATTTCTACTTTAAAAGAACGTACTATGTTCAAGTCTAATTTCTGTTTGGAAAGGATATTGAGATATAGTTCTGAGCATATGACCCCTTACTCTTAAAATGCTTAATTTAACATTTGTAATTAAGTGTTCATCCATCTCATTACAGAGATAAGAAATTAATAAACATAACTAGACTTTTTCTGTCATCTCTTGCTTTATAGACCTAGGGGGTTGATTAGAATTGTCTTTGTTAAAGTAATTCATGTACTTGACTTCACATTCTAGAATTTTTCAGTGAAGTTGAAAACCTTTTTATATACTGACAAAAAAAAAAAAATAATTTCATTCATATTACAGAGTAAAATCTTCTGTATTGAAAACAGTAGAAATTACAAGACCATAGAAGCACCTGAGTTGGAAGGGACTTACAAGGATGATTGTGTCCAGCTCCTGGCCATACACAGGACAATTCCAAAGTGTTGTCCAAACAGTTCTTCAACTCTGACATCTTGGTGTTGTGACCACTTCCCTGTGAAGCCTGTCCCAGTGCCCAGACACTCTCTGGGTGAATAGCTTTCTTCTAATCTCTAACCTAAACCTGCCCTGACACAGCTTCCTGCCTTCCCTTCAGTCTTACTTCTGCTCACCAGACATAAGAGCTCCTGACCCTCTGTTTCCCTTTATAAGGAGGCTGTAGACCACAGTGTGGTCTCCCCTCAGTCTCCTCCAGGTTGAACAAAAGAGTGACCGCGGTCAATCCTTATATGGCTTCCTCTCCAGGCTCTTCATCATCTCCATGGCCCTATTTGGGATTCTCTCTAGCAGCTTTTTATCTTTCTCGTACTGTGGCACCCAAAACTGCACACAGGACTCAAGGTGAGGCCACACCATCACGAGAGTAGAGCAGGACAATACCCTCGTATATATGGTCATGTACATACACACAAATCATATCATATATCGTACCATATCTTATCATATCCTTTGTGAGTAACTGAAAAATAATATTTTATTTATTCAGAGAAAAGGTAAATTAGAGCAAATTGGCTATTTCTTCTTCACATACTGCTTATAGTTCTTCCATTTTACAATAAGCATTTTACTAGTCAGAGACAAAATTGTATTCTGTAGTAACTTTTACTAGAGCAGAAACAGACCTTCACTCACACCCTCACACAGGTTTTAATTACAAATCACTGTATATACATTACATTTTGGGGAAGTATTATAATAACATACTATTAAATGTTAATTATATGTCATTATAATAATATAAATAACATATAATATGTTTCTAAAAGTTTAATTTGATTTTAATCTCAGAGAAGGAAGTCACAACTCACTTTATACTTAAGACTGAACAGAAAAAACACACACCAAAACAACTCACCACCACAAAAACAAACACTAATCAGATAAAAAAAAAAAGTCTCTTTTTGGAATAATACAATTAATAGCCAGAGAAATTGGCAGGAATACTTTCTATTCTTATTGATCTTTAAAAACTTAAATATTAATTTATAAATTATAGATTAGTGGATGCAGATTTCATAAATGTCAACATATTTTTTTCCATTTTAGAAAGGATTAAAAATTTTTAATTGGCTAAATATTTGAAAGAGTTTTGAGACCATATAAATTTATAGTAGTGTTGTTTGAAACTCTAAAGGTGTTTGATTAATAGTATTTTAATACTGAATAATAGTCTTTTGATCTGCCTAATGGGAAAAAAAAAAAAAAGGCATATCAGGTGGACTCTCTGAAACTAGTTTTTTTCCCAAAACATTAGTAACTAAGTTGAGTGTAGAAGTTATAGCCACATAGCTCTTATTTCTTCATGTTACATTACTAGTGTTATGATTTACTTCTGCTTAGATAAGACTAGTAAAAGGAAAAGTCTGTGCAAGTGTATTATTTTTTAGTTCAGAAAATCCTAATATCAATGTGATTATTGCAAACTTTTTTTTTTTTTGAACATATAGGTATATGTACTTTAAAAATTAAAAAAAATAGGCATTTTTAAAAAATTGTGCACTGGTGTGACTCATGCAACTTTTATATAGACACTACAAAATATGCATTTCTATATAGATTGCTTCTATCTCCAATATATACCATATAACCACTTATCTATTACATACATATTTATATACATACACACACACACACACACATTATAACTGCTAAATTCAGTCTGTTCCAGTGGTCCATCGTCCTCAGGGTAGAAAAGTCCAGGAAACACTTTTTTTACTGTGAGGTTTATCAAGCAGTGGCACAGGTTGCTCAGAGAAGTTGTGGAGCCTCCAGCTTTGGAAATATTCAAAAGCTGCCTGGACATGGTCCTGGGCAATTGGCTCTAGGTGGCCCTTCTTGAGCAGTGGAGAGTTAGACCAGATGAGATTCAGAGGTCTCTTCCACCCTCAACCCTTCCATGATTCTGTGACTCATGGCAAAAATACTAGGTTTGGAACAAATAGTTGACCCAGAAATAGCAGATTCTTTTGCTATATAAATGCTTACTTCTTAATCAGATTTTCATAAAAAACATTTGGGCCATCCTCAAAGGGAATATTAGAACAATTATTTTCTCAACTGAGGAGACCTGAAGGGAAATTCTAAAAGTTGGAGTTGATAGGAATTGTGGTTAACTTCATGTTATCAGTCCTCCATCGAGTTTTGTTTTATAAAAAGAGTACAGATATGATTAGATAAAAACATGTTTTTCTTATTCAATAAAAGACGTTTAGCATGTGAAAGCCATTTTAATGCTTGCAAATTTTTTTTATTTTATTTTTTTTTTTTTAATAGATCTAGAAAAGGTTCAGAATTTAGACTTGGAGAGGTATCCCAGTAAAAATTCCTAGGAAATCAAATGAAGAAATTTGTTTTCTATTGAATTGTACTTAATTTTTTCCTCACTATCTTTTTTTTTTTTTTTTTTTATCCCACTAGTTTGTGTGGTCTTTATTGCAAATTCATGAGGATCACCATCTTAAAATTTCTGAGTAGTTTCACACAAATGCTCATACAGAGCATCACATTCCCCAGTAGCTGGCACCTGGTCCTACTTACTGGCTGGTCCAGTGTAGTATTCACACACAGAGGCTCAGAATAAGAAGGGCATTGACATAGGAGACAGTTTGAAACAGGATTTAGTAAGAGTGTAGGACAAACGTACTAGTACTCAGCATGACAAATATAATGATCAGCTTCTGCTAATAGGCAGTCTGTATCTTTTATCCCCATTTTTGCAAACTTATTCTTTCTAGGATGGTGTTGATCCCTCCACCATTCCATAAGAATTGCTGTATGATCCCCAGAACCTCTGCTCTGTTCCACAATAGCTGTTGCCTGCACCCCATGATAAATCCTATGTCCCTCAAAGCAGCATCTCTCCTAGTTTGCTTGGATTTGCCTGCTAACAAACTTTGCAGGTAATACAGTGGCTTGCAGCGCAAATCTAGAGATGAAAGATTAGATTCAATTGTAATGGGAAAATGAGGTTGTGACATTCATTCTCTTTGACAGTCCTTAAAAGAAGTGTTATACTTTAGAACATGCATTTCAGAACTGCAAGACCAAGGCAGAGTTCGGTTACGATTTTGTAGACCAAGTATGATTATTTTGAGCACCACGACTACTCTTTCAGGAGCATATTTTATGAAAACAGATGCCTGCAACATCCATAAAGTAGCAATGCACTAATCAGAACAGAATTCTTGCTTGCCCTGATCTCAAACGGAAGTATATTATGATAGTGTTAGCAACACTATATAGTATATACACTATATAACAACAATATATAGATAGTTTGCAACACTGTGACGTCAAGTTTAGTAATGATCTATAATCATTTTACTTCAGTTTGTGACCTCTAAAAGGACAAAGATATATACACCTCTGTTTAGCAAAAGGTAACTGTATTTTGAAATACTGTTGAGACAAAAAAAAAAGAAAAAAAAAGTTGTATTAAAAAAAACCTCATAATAATTAAAACCCCTTTTGAAATACTGGTTAAAATTCTTGTGACAAATTTGCATTTCAAAAAAGTGGTTTAACCACAAAAGCTGAATTCAGATTTAAAGAGGTATTAATATGTGGAAATGGGAAATGCTTAGTCTTTAGTACAATATTTTTTCTCTGCAAATTATGGAAATACTACACTGAAATATTCTCAGATTAAAATTTAAAAAAAAATATGTGTTCCTATTTTTCTTTACTTATTTTCTAGGTCTTGCTTATGAAAACTTAATTAGATTTATAGTTATTATGAGAAAGAGAAAATTGTCATTTATTACCTTTGTTACAGTTGCTTCAATTAAAGAGTGTAAGAATGTAGCAAAATACTGAGTTTTTTTGATTTTGCAGGTGACATTAAGCTTTCATGACATAATGATATTTGTTTTCTTGTCAAGATATATTACTCATGTCTTGTCCTCAAAAAAAAACACAAACGTTGAAAATTGCTCTTTTTAAGAAAAGTCATATTATCTTTCAGTAATCTACAAAAAATACATAACCTAGATTATCAAAAATTAAAGAAATGAGAGTAGTGCAGGCAGAAAGTTTAAAAGAATAATTTGAATCAAAATTAACTGCATAAGTTGTTGACTTTATCAAAAACTATGCCATGCCTTGTGTCTATTGACAATCTCTCTCAAAGCACTTTTTTGAGCTGTCTGAAAAACACTCTCCTAGGTATTTGTATGCATAAGCATCTATCTAATTGATAGAGGAAAAACAGAAGCACTCACTGTGTCCAGCACTTTATTTGGTTGCTCTTGTAGCATCACTAGAATTTACCAGAACAAACTATCATCTAGAGAGCAAAGATGAAGCACATTTCTAGAAGCACCCATAATTAATGAGCAGATGTGTCACCAAGGCAAGTTACCACGCCCAAAGCTATAAATAAATCTTCTTTTCTTTTCTTTTTTTTTTTTTAAAAAAGGCCTCTGATAGCTCATTTTTATGCAAGACCTAGAGAAACTGAGATTGCTACCATTTCTGAAGGCTCTATGGCCTTAACTGTGATTAAAACTGACAACCAGCTTTCCCTCTCAGCTGTGTGCTGAAATGACCTTACTGCAGCATTCCTGTATACTCATATACTTGCACTGTTAACATTGCTTTGCAGAGATTATTAGTGGTAATTACTGTCTGTAGACTTTCATGCCAGAAATGTAGCTAAATATGCTGTGTTCCTCAATGTTTAATATTGTTTCTGTTGAACATAAGGGATCATGGGCGCGGGGGCGGGGGGGTGGGGGGAGGTGGATGTGATCTTTCTTTTTCATTTGTGCCATTTCCACTTGTTCCTGACAACATATGCCTTTGGTTATAGAAAACTAGAATCAAACAAAAATGAAAAATACTTTGTGGTGACACTTATTCTAAGAATACTGAAGGCTGAAAGAGCATGAATATTCATTATGCTGTAATTATAAACTTTTATTAAAAAAAAAAACCAAACAAAAAAAACCCCCACACCATTTTATTTTTCCTCTTCTTGTATATGGGAAAAAGCCCAAACAAAGCATACAATCAACCTGCTTAGCAACAGTGAAGAGTGAATTAATTCATGAAGACATAATGAGATGAAACAGAAATCTGTCATGATTTACTTAAGTACTTATTACTTTCATTTTTCATCTCTATAAATCTACCTTAAAACCCTATGTAAAATCATAACTATAAAGCAAAATTCAGTCTTTTGTACTTGTGCTTGGACTTGCAATTTCGAATGCACTATTTTATTTTTTATTTCTTTTCTCCCAGCCATTCTTTTGCAGTTATTTTTCATCCAGATCAGTTGCAGAAAGCTTGAACTTACATGTATGTATGCACATAGAGGGAAAGCACAGACAATATTCAGCTGACTGGGGAAAGGCACAAACTTATTAACACTGGAAAAAATCATGTCCTGCAGTCTGTAGTTACTACTTCTCTACCATTCTACCATTTAGACACAATGAATGTAGTACAGTCTTCATATATATTGTGGGAATGGAAATCGAGATTTGTAGCTTCAAAACCTTGAAAATAATTCAGGGTTATATTCTTGAATTTCAAGGATTTAAGGGTTCTCTTTAATCATCCATCTTTCAGTCTCTTCTTTCATTACCATGTTAATATTTTCTCATATACTTCTGAACACTTTTGCCTTGACCAAACCAAAAAACTCTAGTTCCTGTATATCATTCATCAGCTTCTGTAGAGAAGAATCAACAACCTTCTCCCCACTGAAAACAAGACGAGCTTCCAAAACAGCAGACTAATTTTTGCCATCACAGAATTATCAGCTACCAATTGCATCCCATTTATATATTTTTTTCTGTAAAGCTTTATATATTCTAAACTGAAACACAACTGCTTTAAAATGTACACATGCAACACTTATTATCCCAGAGATCTACATATGCAACATGACATTAGATAATTTATTCCTTAAAGGTCTGTTAAAAGTGCTTGATAAAAAATGGCAGATCACTTCATTATTATTACTATTCAGATGAAACACCCTCTTGAGGATACTATTTTTTTGCATTTGGTAGTAACAAAAATGAGTATAAACATCCCAGAAAGAGAACAACTGGGTATGGAAATAATTGCCTCTATGGCATTACATCAAAAGAGTAGATAAAATTTATTCAGTGTAATTCCCACTTTCTATGGTAATTTCACCTCTTAAGTTTCTTTGGCTATGTAGTGAGCTGTGCAAAAGTGTGACTTCTGTTAACTCCAACTAAAAACAACTACTTAGAAACATAAGTGTTCCTGCCATGGAGTAAGTTATGTGAAATTCTTTTCAGAACTCTCATGTCATAAAGCTGCTAAACAAATAGTATTTTCAAAATGGTTTGCGCCAGATCCACTGCAAGTGTAAATCAGTATGAATTTATTGAAATGGTATATTCCCATCTAGTTCCATAATAAGGCCGTGTGACAGTACATAAAGCTAAATGGGAGCTGAATATGATGATGCAAAAAATCTAAAATTAATTTTTATATATACTTATCCATAATTTGTACTTTTATCCATAGTTTATTCAAGAACAGTCTGGTCACAGTCCTGTGCAATGTACTCTAAGGAAGATCCTGCTTGTGCAGGGTGATTGGACCAGATGACACCACTGATGGTCTCTTCCAACCTTACCTGTTCTGTGATTCTGTTATCATTTTTACGGATCTAATAAAATAATTTCAACATATATTCAACACAGGAGTGGTCAATTGCAAATTTTCTCCTTAAGGAATGACTTGCTGTGAATGTTGTATGCTGATGCTGATCACCCAAGAACTTTGCTTAGCTGGTTAGTATAAGACCTCAAGTCCTAAGCTGCGAGCTCCCCAAGGGAGTTTTACTTGAAATATGTACAAGGATCCAACAATATCCACACTCCAGGTGTACTGGAAGAGCCCTAGGTTCTTTTAACACCTTAAGAGAGAGTACATAGGAGAAAAAGCTGCACACATTTTCTCAGAGGGTACTGTTACTGGTAAACTTTAAGAAATAAGAGAACTTGGCAAAAGTTTAAAGTCTAATGTACAACCAAAATAAAGTATTCTACAAAGCATTGACTTATCACATGCTAACCCATACAACATCACAAAATCCAACACATCTACTATCATGCTACCCAAAATATTAAAAAAAGGAGATTAGGAGACAAAGTAAAGAAATAGACAGAAAAAGAGAAAATATAGCTACCACTGGGATCCTGTGAAAGCCCAGCTTCCACAAATCCAGGTGGCAGAGTTCAAAAAAACAAGGACAACCTGTATTGCTGCTTTTATTATTTATCCTGTGGCCACACCCCTCACCCCCAGACTGGACTTCCAGTGTTCCAGCTGATCAGAGACTGGGTTAGGGGCTCCAGGATGTGTATTGGCTGTGCTCCTGGTCTGCCTTTGACTGACAGCTGCTCCGAGGGTGCCCCAGGAGACTTGAAGGAGCTGCGATATGGGACAACACATCCCTTCACCTCATGAAATTCAACCTCTTCCTCCCCCCATGCCCCACACACACACTTGAGTTCATCTGAGCCAATAGTAAATAAAATGATCCAGTGTCCCACAATTACTTCTCTTTGGAAGTGAAGGTGGTGCCAGATTTTCAGTTTTTCTAATCATAACATGAAAAAAAGAAAAAAAAAATAGCAAGAAGTCTTTTTGCGCTTGAATAGCTTTGAATAATCTTTTAATATATATGCCAGATAAAATAAAAAATAACCGAAAGGAAGGAACACACTTTAATACTGATGAAATATTTTTATATATAATTTATTTAGGTGAGTGACATATTAAAAAAAAAAAAAAAATCACATATAAAATCTAACTAAAGTGGAATATGGATAGTTTAAGAGAATATGAATAGGCCGTGTTTCTTCTTACTTTTAGCAGCTAGTTCTCAAAGGCAGGGTACCAGAAAAACCCTGTCATTTTTAAGTGAAGTAATACCTACAGCTTTTTTTTTTTTATCTATCCCTGCTATACTGTGTTGAGCGTATCCTTCTTTTCCTCCTCAGCATGCTACATCTGATGTTTCTAGCTTTGCTAAAAAAAAGAAAAAAAAAATGGAAAGGGGAGGGTCCTGGCAAAGCTACAGCTTTTCAATTTCTCACCAGAATAAGTTAGAGTCAAAGAATCACAGAATCATAGAATGTTTTGAGTTGGACGGCACCTGAAAGATCACCTAATTCCAACTCCACTGCCAGGGTCAGGGACAGCTTACAGCAGGTTGCTCAAAACCCCATCCAGCCTGGCCTCAAACACTTCCAGGGATGGGACATCCAAAATGGTAGTGTTTGATGATTATCAAGTGTTTTCTTCCCTCTCCATCTAGGTTATATTTGGAGTTGGATGTTTGTTATTAGTTTCTTTGTCAATTAGCCCCCAGACTGGTTTTGTCTGATTTACAAGATGGCATCCCTTTAGTGATCAGTATAAATGTTGTGCTGTTTCTTTCAAGGTATCTGCAATAATCTGTTAATTTGGCTGGGAGGGCACTGCTATAACATTCTTCTGTTTTTCCTCAATCACCTGCAAGGTCTGATAACTATTACATAACTAACGATTTTTTTAGCATAGACTAGTCAGACACATGATTTTTCAAAAGTCTTTAAATACTTTATAAGCATAAGGACACATTAGAAGAAATATCTTTATCTACAGAGAGATAGGATGATTAGATGTCTATTTGCTATTGATATCTAGGTACAAAAATATCAGTGGTATATTACCAAAATTACTTTACAACAGCTAACTTTAAGCAGTACTTGAACAGCAAGTGATCCTCTCTAAGAAAAATATCCGATGATATTCAACAATGTCATATAAAACACAAGTAAACTGATTTTTTTTTTTCTTTCAACAGCAACATCATATGGCCAATAAAATTTTACTGGGGGTCTAGAATTAATTAGTTAATCTGTTTTGGAGATGTATGGCTGATAATAGGAATGAAGTTAAATTTAATATTACAAAGAGGAATTAGTTTCTTTTGGAAAATGCAAAGTTTTCTTGGTAAACTAAGAAATAATGAAATTTGAAATGTCAGAGCAAGAGAAAATACATTTTGTCTTGTTATTGAATAACTATATGCCACCAGCATGAAACAGTGTGTAAAGACTCTTCAGATATATTAGTTGAAGCATTTCCAGCATGAAAAAATATATACATCCTTGTTGAATATGATAAAAAAGGATATTGCAGATTAGTACTGGTCAAGAGACAATAAAGTTGAACAACACAGCCTGTTTTCTGGAATTATCAGAGAGTGAGCATATAGAAGTAAGGATTTAGAAGTGAAAGTTAAACCCGAACAGAATGGTTCACATAATGAGAAGAAAATCGGCTGTCCTATTGTGAATGATAATGTCTAGAGATCTATTCAGTAACTTTTTCAGAACTAGGCCATGATGATTTTTATAAAAAAAGTATACTAATAAAAAATTATTCTGCCTTGTGCTTGAAAAGGCATAGAAACACTTCAGTCTAAGTACTTTGTATCCTGATTTTAACTGCGATAGAGTTAATTTTCTTCCTTGTAGCTGGTATAGTGCTGTAGTTTAGATTTAGTCTGAAAATAATTTTGATAACACACAGATGTTTTAGTTGTTCCCTAGCAGTGCTTACCGTAATTTGAGGACTTTTCTGTTTCTCATGGTTTGGCAGTGAGGAGGTGCACAAGAAGAAGTCATGAGTGAGAATGGCCAGGACAGCTGACCTGACCTGGCCAAAGTCCATACCATATAATGTCATGTTCATAAACTGAGAGAAGCTGGCCAGGAGGGGCTGATCATTACATGGGAATGGGATGAGCATCTATCACCACGTGGTAAGAAATTTTATTGTGCATCACTTTTTTTCTGCTGGGTTTTATTCCTCCTTTTCCCTCTTTTCATTCCCTATATTATTAAGTATTATTATTTTTATTATTATTATTTTGTTTCAATAATCAAACTGTTCCTATCTCAACACACAATAATTAATTTTTCTTTCCAGTTCTTCCCCCCCAGTGCAGGAGCAGGGGTGAGAAGGTGACTGTGTTGTGGTTAATTGCCAGCTGGGATTAAACCACTACAGGAATAGTCCAGAACATTGCTTTTGTTATTGGTGGCATACAAACAAAATAGAACAACAAAACCAAAACAAATCCAACAAAATAGAGAAAGAGGAAAAGTTAGGTGATTTATTCTAACTGTAGCCCCTTAGATATCAAAACATATGTGCCTGTACATATATAAAAACAAAACACAACTGAAGACTTAATTTCAGTATCTAACTTTCTCTTATTTTAGGATCCAAGTAAAAGATCCTTGAAGAGCATAAGTTTTTCTGTCAAGACAAAGTTGTCAGAGAGAGGTCATCACCTCCTATCTATGGCATTTTTCTATGTATCTAAATTTAGTTGAACTGGGTCTCAGCTTTATGCTATAACTGAGATTAAGAAAGAGCAGAAGTAGTCAGGTCAGATCAGCACAAATAAAATGGACATAAAGAAGACAGCATTCATTGTAAGTAGAACTCTCGTTAGAATACATTGGTCCACTTTTTAAATGTGATTATATTATGCAGAAGAAAAAGCCTTTACTTCCACTGATGCTAATTTAAGCATATAAAGTCACAGATTGAAAGAACTGTTCTGATCTCAGTGTGTTCTAGAGGTATACCATAAAGCTTCACAGCTTCATCTGCAAAACAAAACAAAACAAAACAAAACAAATTTTTTTCTATATATGAGATAGTAGTGCTGGAAGATAGTTTTCGTATTTACAAACTTTGAGATACTATTAAATGATGAAGTACTTAAAAGTTTGCAGGAATATTTCTAAAGAAAAATTTCATAGAGATTGCTTCTGCATCTTCCAGAATCTCATATATGCTAAGATAAAAGGTCACATAGGAGATATTTTGTTATATGCTAATTATTTAAGACAACAGAATTGACCATAGAAATGAAGGATTTATTCATGTGCACACCTGTTCGAAACAGTTCCTGCTTATCTGTGAAAACTGAATCCTCACAGGAGGAATTCCTCTCTACTAGCTTGGAACATTTAAAAATTGCACATCCACATTTGAGTTACTTGTTATTATTTAGAGCACATGAAGAGGAACGTGGCTGCTGGCAAAGTGATTCCTGTGCTCCTGCTCTGGTGCTGGAGTAGATCACTAGAAGGAGGAACTTGTTTGGCTATAAAGGAGACCTCAAGAGGCAGGCTCAGACAAATTCCTTTTTTTATGGTGCCCTGGAATTGTACTAATATAAAAATTATATGGAAAAAAAATCCCTCCCTGGCTCTCAAAATCATTTGACTTTTTTTTTTTTTTAAATTATATGAATTTTTGGGCTACTTTTCACTATTTTTTTTTTTTTTTTTTTAATTCAGACAATGCCAGCATTAACTTGTACACTTTACAAAGGCAAAGAAGGCCTGTAGTTTTGTTCTCAATATGAATCCACATTAGTACAGTCACCTTTTGGCAATCTGAGGGCAAATTGACCAGTTCTCAGATGAGAGTTATATTGTCAGTGACTCATGAATTTTTCATTACTTATTTTTTGCATTTTAATGGTAACATTTTGTATGAGTGTTTTGTTTATTTTTTTGGGGGTTTTGTGCTGGCTTTGGCTTTTTCATCATAGAAGCCAGTATGAGCCTGTGTTGTAATTCTGTTGAAAAGAGTGTTAAAAATACAGGGATGCTTTTCTTACTGCTGAGTAGTGCTTGCATAGAGTCAAGGCCTTTTCTGCTTCTCACTCCACCCTGCCAGCAAGTAGGCTGGGTGTGCACAAGAAGTTGGGAAGTGACACAGCCAAGAGAGCTGACCCCAATGGACAATCTTGAATGGTGTCATGCTCAGCATATAAAGCTGGGGAAGAAGAGAGAGTGGATGTTCAGAATTACCATGTTTGTCTTCTCAAGCACAACATGTGATGGAGCCCTCCTTTCCTTGAGATGGCTGAACACCTGACTGCCCATGGGAATTAGTGAATTAATTCCTTGGGGTTTTTCTGCTTGCATGCACAAGGGCTTTTGCTTTATCTATTGTACTGTCTTTATCTCAGCCCATGAGTTTCCCCAGTTTTACCTTTCTGATCCATTTCCAGTCCCTCCAGAGTGGAGTGAGAGAGTAGCAGGGCCGTGCTTAGGCATGACAGTCTGCTTTTCTTTCTCAGCTAGTCAACTTCCACATTCTGACAGACAATAAAGGTTTAACTATAAAAAAATAAAACAATAAAAGAGATGAAAAAAGAAAACGTTGTATGGTCATGTCCCTATAAACAAAATTTATAGAGTGTACACAGAATGTACTTTTCCAAGCTAGCTTGCAGACATGCTGTTATGATCTACCTAGTGACTCATACCAGCTATCATAAAGCAGTCACTGAGAGTTAGGATAATGAATAATTCCGCTAGGGATTAATTCAACTTTCCCTTACCAATATGTGTGTCTGACATAACTACAATTGCTACAGTTAGTATTCAGTTATCCTTTGTAAGGCAGTTTCTCACTAGATGTTTTATCCAATAGTTACCGAAATGAATGCAAGTCCTTCCTCTGAAAAATAGACAGAGAACCAAGATTCATGAGTGTACTTCCACTAAGTACTTAAGGTGGCACACATATATATGAAGATGGTACTGTAGTGTATTTTTAATAGCAATGAAAGACAAAACTTGATATTTCTTAGAAGTTTTTCTTTTCAGAAAAGAGCTTTTAAGCTTGGACTGGAAATAAAAAATCATTTCTGTGGCTCCATCCTTGCCTCATGTTAGCATAGGAAGAAAATTGTTCAGAATAATAGAAAGTAAAATTATAATTGGTCTGTATCCAGCAAGCAGTTTGTGCCGATAACTTCTCCATCACAAACAAAAATGGAAAATATATATAGAAAAAATAGTGTAAAATAGATTGCATTCATGTATTCAAGACTGTTTGCAGAAGCTAATCAACCAAAACAGTAGTAGAGAATACTCATATGCCAGAATCTGTCTGTTGTGTGTATCCCTGATTTTTCTAACAAAGAGAATTCATCATGACAGATTTTTTTATGAAGAGTTGACAGTGAGTTTTGATTTCGTTTTATGAAAATAACTTCCTTTTCTTTACACTTTATTTTTTTTTTCTTTTTGTAGCCTTAGACAGTCAAATGTTAAAGCATTTTATTTGCTGAATAAAGTCTAAGGCAGCTTCAATGCTCAGCCATAATGGAGACAAATGACAGCTTCATTCCCATCACAACTGGATGGAGGTAATTACTGACATTGTCACAGGCCTGGCACAGATCACTGCTTGTAGAATAGCCCCGTGCCTTCTAAAAAATATGGATGTCAGAATGAAGGATTTTTTCCTTTTGTAGCTGTCCAATATGATTAAAAGATTTTGTGTTTAAGCCCTTTTTTACTTAATGTTATTAACACAGAAAAGACTTAATGAGCCATTACTAAACTGGATGTCCCATTTGTACATTTTCTAATGGGATCATAAACTAATACAAAACTCTTTTCTGAAGCTTTGATAATGTAGAGTTTATTGCTGACTCTATACTTTAGATTGCATTATGTGACAACCGTGTTAAAAGAATATTATTACATTAATTGTAAATAAAGTTAAAGAATCCTGGTTTGTCTCATTTGGTATTACAAATTTTCTTCTTTTTATTTTTTTAAAAAATGTGAATAAAACTAAATCATAAGGCAGAACAAAAGCTGGCAGCAGGTGATCAGGAATCTGAAAGCTAATGTGCAGCTGACTGTTTACAAGTCTAAAAATAGCACATCTCTTTTTGCTATTAGAAGCATATATTTAAGAAAAAAAGGCAAGTAGGAAACAAGACTGCAGAATAGTGACCATTCTCCATTTATAAATGCACTAATATGTACTTTATAAGCAAAACTTATGAAGCTCTTAACATTATTAATTGTTTTTTGTTCAGTTTAATTGGGAAAAAAAAAAAAAAAAAAAGATGGCCCCCCAAACCAGAAGGAAATTACCAAATTACCAAAACCAAATATGTAAGTCAATTCACTAATTAAAGCTGTGTAGATCCCTAGTTTCTTTCCCATTGGGCATTGGTGCATTTGTCCATTTTGTGAGTGATAGTGGTAGTGAAAAATAGAGTAAGACTGTCAGAACACAGCTGGGGGAAGGCGAATATACATTGTTCTGAAAGACATCTAGGGAGGAGATTTTAGGTCAGCTTCTCCCTGAAAACACCTTGAGGATGTGAGAAAGGAACTAGTTTCCTGTAATTTCTTTAGTCCTTTTCTCAGAGAAACAGCATGTTATTTATATTTGAGTGAATGGAAAGAGCAGTGTCAAACAAGTACATGACCACACCATTAAAATCTCCTAATTAAAACGGTGCAAAACTTATCCAAATTCTGGCTATTTTAAAGTGGTAATGCTTTCATATTCTCGGGCAATTTATATATTGGTAATTACTTTATAAAACTGGTGTATAGAAATGTATCAAAGAGTTTGGTTTAGTAAGATACTTAAGATAAGTATCTTTAGTAAGATACTTAAATGCTTACTCGTTCAACTCTTTGGTTTTGCACTCTTGAAATATATGCTTTAAAATATATTATTTTACAATTTATAAGTGAAATTAGATCCATCAGAAATGTATTTGCAGGAAGCCTATATGCACAGCAGGAAGGCACCTGAAGGTAAGCAACAATGTTGGGATACTGTATTTATTTTTTTTTTCCTACTTCATGAATAAGGCAGTGGTTCAAAGAAAAAGACAGCTGTTTTCCTAGTATTTAAGGTAGTGTGGAATTTTCTTCTGAGACTAGTTTCCCAAAGGCATTCTCCAAAGTATTTATCAAGCTTCTCTATATCAAAGCTGAGACTTTCTATACTTGAGGACCTGTTCTTTCATTTGGAAACCTGTTTATAGGACAGATAATACAGTGGGATTGTTATGCAGTCAGGTCCATTTTTTTTTTTGTTTGAGGCACTGGGAAGGTGGTATGATTTGTGAAGTGGGGAAAAAAAAAAAAAAAGGTAAAAACCTGTCAGCAAATTTTCAAAAGTAAACTATCCATACATACTCAGAATCACAGAGAATGGGTAAAGTGGAAAGGGACCACAGTGGGTCATCTGGACCTGCTCAAGCAGGGTAAGCCTAGAGCACACTGTACAGGGTTTTGCCCGCATGCTTCTGGAATATCTCCAGAGAGGGTGACATCACAACCTCTCTGGGAAGTCGATTCCAGTGTGCAGTCACTCACACTGTAAAGTTCTTTCTCATGTTCATGTTCCTGTGCATCAGTTTGTGCCCACTGCCTCTTGTCCTATTGCTTGGCACCACCAAGAAGAGCCTGGCTCTGTCACATTGATACCCTCCCTTCAGACACTTAGAGACGTTGTTAAGGTTCACTCTCAGGTCTCTTCTCAGGTGGAACAGACCCAACTCCCTCAGCTTTCTCATAAGAGAAACCCTTGATTCAGACCCTTGATCATCTCCACAGCCCTCCACTGGACTCACTCCAGGAGCTCCATGTCTCTCTTCTACTGAGGAGCCCAGAACTGGACACATCATCCCAGTTAAGGCCTCACCAGGGCTGAGCAGAGGGGCAGAATCACTTCCCTCAACCTGCTAATGAACCCCAGGATATCATCAGCCTTCTCGGCCACAAGGACACACTGCTGGCTCACAGACAACTCGTTGTCCACCAGGTCCTTCTCTGCAGAGCTGCTTTCCAGCAGGTCAGCTCCCAGTCTTTAACGGTGCATAAGTTATTCTTCCCAAGGTGCAGAACCCTGAAATTGCCTTGTTGAATTTCAGATGGTTCTTTTCTGCCCATCTCTCCAACCTGTTGAAGTCCTTCCAAAGGGCTGCACAGCACTCTGAGGTATTGGCCACTCCTCTCAGTTTTGTGCCATCAGTCAACTTGATGAGGAGGCATTTACCCCTTTGTTCAAGTAATTCATGAATAAGTTAAACAATATTGGTCCAAGTATTAAACGTAGGGGGACCCTACTAGTGACAAGGCTGCAATCAGATCCTGTTTATGACCCTCTGTGATCTGTCAGCTCTCAATACACTTCACTGTTCACTCATCATTTTCTGAGTTTGCCTATGGGGATGTTGTGAGAGACAGAAAGTCTTGCTGAAATCACAGTAGACAATGTCCACTGCTCTCCCCTCATCCATCCAGGTAGTTTATTCATTGTAGAAGGCAATCAGGTTAGTCAAACATGATTTACCTTAAGTGAATCCATGCTGACTACTCCTGATCACCTTGTTTTTATCCAGGTTTATAGAGATGACCTCCAGAACGAAGTGCTTCATCAACTTTCTGGGGATTGAATCACAGAATCATCTAGGTTGGAAAAAAACTCTGAGATCACTGAGTCCAACCTATGACCTAACACCACCTTGTCAACTAGGCAACGGCCCTAGATGCTACAACTAGTCTTTTCCTAAATACTTCCAGAGATGGTGACTCCACCATCTCCCTGGGGAGCCCATTCCAATGCCCAATCCCTCTTTCTGTGTAGAATTTCTTCCTAATGTCCAACCCAGACCTCCCCTAGTGAAGCTTAAGACTGCGTATTAAGGTAAGATTTACTGTCTGGTAGTTTTCTGGGTTCTTCTTGCCATTCTTGAAGCCCAGGTTGACACCTGTTTACTTCCAGTCCTCAGACAACTCTCCAAATCTCCATGACCTTTCAAAGCTGATTGTGAGTGGCATTGCTATGGTGTCTGCTGGGTGTATCTGCCAGCTGTCTCAGCACTCGTGAATGCATCCTGTCAGGGTCTATGGACCTGTGGATGTCAAGTTTGCCTACGTGTTCTTTAACACGATCCTCCTTGACCAAGGGAAAGTCATCCTTTCAGCCTTCCTATACCCTGGTCTCCTGGGTCAGAGATTCCTGAAGGTTGGTCTTATCATCATCTTTATCTTTCGTATTTGTGAATATAAGAACATTTAGTTTCAATTTTTAATACAGTTTCACTTTTGGATATCCTTTTTAAAAGATACCCAGATCTCTTGACTTCAGCTTGTTTGAAAATTTGACCAAAAAAAAAGTTTATCAGTCAGTCTCAATAGAGATAGAATTTTGTGTATTTTCTTAATACTTCAATGCACTCAGATACTTAATTAGTTTATTCACTACTTATCAATATTACTGTAAGTAGAATAAGGATAATAATAAAAATTTTATTACAAGACTTTTAAGCAGGAATAATATAGCTTAGATGCAAGTGAATATCATTTATATGAAGTTATAGGTATTTTTTTTAGATGCATCCTTGGTTAGGAAATTCTCCAGATTCTTAGCTGTCTTATGCAAAACAAGCTACCATTCTCATCCCACCTTCTGATGGATAAGTGTGCATGATAAAAACCTACCACTAAGAGTAGCATAAGCTAACCTATGTAGTCACAGCTCAAAAACAACTTTCCAATGGATGAAAGCACAAATTGACTTTCTCACCTTCTGCAGTGTTTCCTCAGATCATATTTTAAACTCATTGGAAGGAGGCAAGGCTGCAACTAGGACAGTCTCAGCTTTATGTAGCCTTTTTAAATGAATTTTGTTATCAAGATTGTCAATCAAGTTCTTTCCATCAGATCAAAATGTGCAAAATTAATAGTTGGATAAAACTAGAAGTTAAAACATGTATTTTATTTCATAATCAGAAAAAAAACTATTGAAAGCATGGAGCCTTTTCCATTATTTCCTGTCATAATTCCTGTAGTCCATGGTCAGTTTGCAACAGTATCAACATTTTTCCAAATCCCTATGATTGTTCCTCCTTTTTCATTTTCCTTATAGACTTTCCCTCAGCATAATACCTGACTTCTGTGACATCCCTGAGCACTAGTCAGACAGAAAAACAACATTTCCTAGGCTGATACTCAGATATATGTGGTCTGATTAACTCCAAATACTCACAAGATGACTAACTGCTGCACTTACCATAGAAGTTTCCAACATTCATTATCTTTTCTCTCCACCTAGATGCCCAGCTTGAGCAAAGTTTATGTAAATTCCCGTCTTTGAAATATTTTCTTCCTTCAGCACAACTGAAATAAGAGAGAATTGGAAGTATGATTCTTTAGGTCATTTTACTTGGAAAATGAGGCCAAAGGGGGAACATAATTATTTACTTTATTTCCTTGAGAGTTTTGCCTAAGGGTGGATGAGTATCTGATGAAGAGCTTCTGGTTTAGGATTAAGAAAATAACAGGTAACAGTGATGTTGTTTTGGGTGTTTGATATAAGTCACCCAACCAGGCAGAACAAGCAGTGAGACCCTTTACAGACAGATAGGAACACATGTACGTTTGAAAGCCCTGGTCTTCATGGGGGGTTTCAATTACACTGCTGTCTGTGGAGGGTCAGCACACCAAGGTACACACAATCCAGGAGGTCCCTGGAGCTCATTGGTAATGAATTCCTCCTACAAGTGATAGAGGAGCCAATGAGGTGAGGTCCATTTCTGGACCTCATGCTCATCAGTAAGGGGATTGAGGGTATCATTGAAAATATGAAGATCAAAGGCAGTCTTGGTTGTAGTGGTCATGATATGATGGAGTTCAGGATCCTGAGGTCAGCAATGAGAGGGAAAATAGAGTCCCACAAACTTGGACAACAGGAGAGCAGACTTTGGCCTCTTCAAAGACCTGTTTAGAGGAATTCCATGAGATAAGTACCTAGAGGGAAGAGAAATCTGGTTAATATTCAAGAAATCTGGTTGATATTCAAGTATCAGTTCATATCAGCTCAACAGACCTCCATCCTAAATGAATTAAGTAGTCAAGCAAAAATGCCAGTAGGCCTGTGGAGATGAACAAAGGCTTCATGACAAAATTCAAACACCAAAAGAGAGCATATAGATGGTGAAAGCAACACAGGTAATCTGGAAGGAATACAGAAACACTGTTTAGGCATCCGAGGATGAAGTTATGAAAGCTAAGGCCAAGATGGAATTTAACCTGGCCATGGGTTTCACAGAATTTCACAGAATATTCTGAGCTGAAAGGGACCCACAAGGATCATCAAGTCCAACTCTTAAGTGAATGGCCCATGCAGGGATCAAATCCACAACCTTGGTGTTATTATTAACACCATGCTCTAAGGTCAAATACAAGTGCATCTACAAATGTAGAAGCAATGAAAGGAAAATGTGTGACCATTGCTCCATGATTTGGTTACAGTCTGAGTTACTGAATGCCTTTTTAACCTAGTCTTTACTTAAAGACCTCACATATGTAAGAAGTCTGAGAGTGCTGGGATTGCAGCCTGCAGAAGTGAACACTCAAGGGGGATTGTTACTAATGTGTATAAATACCTGAAGGGTGGATGCAAAAAAAGGATGGATTCAGGCCTTTTCAATGGTGGCCAGTAACAGGACCAGAGGCAATGGACACACACTGAAACACAAGAGGATCTGTCTAAACACTATGTTTGACAACTGTCTTATAGCAGCCTTATTTGTGCAGTATGACTGGACAAGACGACCTCCAAAAGTCTCTTCCAATTTCAGCTCTTCTGTGATTTTATAGAAAGGCAGAATAAAAGCAAGAGTGCCTTGAGACAGGAAAGCTTAACAGGGTTTCAGAATAATATGTTTAGGGTAATTTGTTTGTCTAAGAAATTATTTCCAAGTACTCCAACCTGCAATGACATCAATAAGAATCTTTAATAACTTTAAAAAAAATAAAATTAAAAAATCAAGTAAACGTAAATGTTTACACACTTCTCGGAAAAGTCCCAAACGTAACAGGGGCATCTCTACAGCCTTCCCATACTGTGAAAACTGTGACAAAATGCAGGCTGTTAATGCTTATTAGAATGATTCAAATGTCAATATTTAGAAATTCATATATCCAAGTTCAGTGTTACTCAAGAAATCTTTAAGCATAGCTTTAAAATTATCTATTAGAATCAAGAGTTTTAAAAATACTACTACTTCTTCAAGAAACAAGATAATTTAAAAAACATTTGAGATAATTTAATAGTGGGTTACACTTTTCAAAATCATGCACATTTCTGATTGTTCTACTGAGATCTTTTTTCTCTTATTCTCTTATTAATTTACATTTTTAAAAAGCAATGTTAAGGGAATGTGAAGCATCTAAAGTAGATAAAGGAAATATTACCAAAGAATTGCATAATATTTTGCCAAATATTTTAATTCTATGGCTGTTACAATTGTTTGTTTGTAATAGTTATATTGAGATAATAGTTATGCCATGTCCACATTCTTTCTGGAACTATATTTTCTGCAGTTTTACCTATTTTTGTCTTTTATATATAGCTCACTATTCATAGAATAGTATACTAACTTTTTTGAGCCTTGGGATATTTACAGTCATACAAAATTATTATAAGGAGAAGTTTTATAAAAAATATTGAGAAATACACTGTTTGAAAGAAAATTAGCTGAAAAAAAGGTGATATATTTATGTTTGGTTTTAATGTGGCCTGTATTCCAAAAGTATCTTATCTTGATCTCTAACTTCCAATTAATTCAGTAGGAGCTTCACTTCTAGTGGTATTTATTTTTTTTCTCCTAGACTAAGAAATTTCTTTCTAAAATTGATATAAAGAAAGCAAAAGATTCATTAAAAATGTATACAAAAATCAATATTAGCAAAAATCATTATTAATTGCACAAAGAAATGAACCTATGACCTTATAAAGGAGCTAATAACCAAAGAAATTAATTTTCCTTAGTGTCATTATCAGTAAAATCTACTTCTTCTAAAGAAATGTAAATAAAAGTTAAAGTCAAGGAGCAATGGCTAAGTTTAGTGTTCCATGAATTTAGATGTATATACATAATGTAGACACTCATGTCACTCCGGCACCATTTTTTCTAACTGAACTCACTCCTGTGGTACAATTTGTCTATTGCTTAGATGGGTCTTTACTGCTTGCCTTCTCTCAAAGTGCTTATATGTCTCTATTAAATTGAAAAGAATTTTAAAAAGAATATCAGATATACGTGTTTACATTACATACATATAATCAAATGAGATTTACCCATTAAAGCCATTTTAATTCTGTTAGTATGAAGTTTTGATTTAAAGATTTAGCAGGGTTTTAGAAATGGCCTTCAATAGGCCTCTAGTCAGGGACACTCTAAAGATGAAAAGGTCAGTTATTCAGAGACTCCCTACTTAAACCTGCACAGTAGATAAGTGAAAATTGCTAAGTTCAAGAACAGGTCTTGTCTCTTGCTTGAGAGGACCTTTAAACCTTTGAGTTGAATCAGAGATACATTTTAAACAGCTCTAAGTACTTACTCAGGCAGAACTGCTTTTTAATATATCAAGGAAAGGGAAGAAAAGAAGAAAGTGGTAGTAGTAGCTGCAGTTTGTATAGTTAACTAAACATTAGGCACTTAACCAGGCAAAACTAAAACTAGATTCTAAACCCTCATGAAGCTCATGAATCTCAGACATGTATTATAGGAGAGTGGATGATTTTATAATGGCAAATTTGGATAAAACTAGAAATGTAGATGACTCCAAGCTAACTTGTCTATTTGATTTTTCAACAGCTTCTTTGTGGATTTCATATTACCTTGTCTTTGTACGGACAGAAAATACCTGTAGAACACTGCAGTCCCTCATTTTCTCCTCCTTTCTTGCTGAGCATTTTAGCAACTAACTAAAGTAATTATTAATTTCACCTGTGTTCTTTTGTTTCTGTGATTCTTCCTTTGTGTCCTTGATTACACAGCAGCCCAGTATCGCTAGGAAATAGACCTAAATCCTCACCCTCTTCTCCCCACATCCCAGAATATCTATACAGTGTAATATAAGGCTTTCCTTGTTCTGGTTGTTATTACACTGGCAATACAATGGGTCATTGCATTTCAGTAATATTTAATATCTTGTCCTAAATATCTTGGGTAAGTTTAGAAAAACACAAAGGGTTAGAAAGTGTTGGAGAGGAGGCAATCCAATCTGCTGTGGAAGTTAGTTGTTAAAAGAGTAAACCAAGTTAATCTACTTGAAGGTATTCAGATTTTCTGAAAGTCTGAGAAACCAGTTATTCTCCCACAAATGCAAGTGCCTATAACATCTGTGCCAAACAGCCTGGATCTGATAATTTTCTTGCCTGAGCTCTGAAAGATGGATTTAGTAGGACAAAGAGAACTGAAGACACTCAAGATTCCTTTCTAATTTCTCATTATTGCATGAAGAACTTCAGGCAGAGGACTCAATATCAGTCATATCATTGTGATTAGGACTTTGGCAGAAATATAGTCTGATAAATACCCAAAGGTGCTTGTCCATTGCTTCCTGTGGTCAAAATACAGGCAAAAAATAGCAATGATTTTAAGCAGAATTCAGACCTTTGTAAAAACAATTACATTTCTTATAATACACACTTTACCCAGAAGATTTTGGCTATTTAAATAAACCTTGTCAAGCATGGCATTTCATTATTATAATTCTTAATTACAAGGGAAGTGTCTATTTAAAGCTCTTGTGCCTCTCTGTATTTATAATCCAAAAATTATCTTCAATAATATGTAAATTACACTGCAGGCTCTCACTTGGCAAGATCTACATGAATTTAGAAATGTAGTAATTTATTTAAAGAATGGTGCCTTTTAACATATTAATTGTCTGATAAAAAGTACCCACACTTTTGGGTTCTGTTATACCTCCTGGAAATGCACTTAGGGCTCAAAAGAATGAAGGCAAGTGGTAAGAAGAAGTTGTCCTGACAAATCGAGTTTTTGTAAGAATTGCGACGGAGTAAAGCCTTAGCATAATGATTGTTCAAGTGTCACTTTCTGAAATGTAATTTATTCCAATAAGATCTATGTGTACATACATGTAAAAAGTCTTCAGTCAGTGCCTCTTCCAGTGTGATTTAAACAATTCTTATAAAAGTAGTGATACTCAAATCACATGAGTGAACCAGATAACTAATTAGAGAAAACAAAACAGTTTGAATAATATGTTTAATTTTAATTTCAATAAATAACACAAACTAATCATAATCCATGATATTAACATGCCTATGGTATGTTATTCTAATATTTGACCCCATATTGATAAGTTATTTGCTTGGTTTAATACACTATACACACTATGATCTTATGAAGCATTATATACACAGTTAAAATATGAATTTTCCTCATAGTCAACCGCAGTATGGTAAGACCAGCCAAAGTTTTATAGAAAGTACCTATTATCAGGTGAAAAATCAAATAAAGAATACTCCTAGCTCTTCACTCAGAACAATTTTTCCCAGTATATTCTCAAATCTCTTTGTCTGTTACCTTTGATTTTGAGTATGCTTATGAGTCATAACTTTCTCCTGCCTTCTCATCAGATATCAGAAAAAATATGCTAAACAACTTCTGACCTTGATCTGTCCTGTTTGATCAATATGTGGCTTGCTCAGCAGAATTTCAGCCTCCCTCTCTCCCATCCCCCAGCCTTTGATTTTATAGATAACCTTTTCAATAATATTAAATGAAAACACTGCTGTGATGCTTTTCTGATACTAAAAATGCTGAATTTGAAGCTGAAAGTGCAGGCCGGGGAATCTTATGATATGCCTGCTTCAGAATTAAATGTTTTCAGATTCTTCAGTTTTAGAATAATATTCATAAATTTTTGCCTTCCAATGTCCACTGAAGAGATCTTCAATGCACTCAGAAATAATAAGATTTAAAAACTAAAGTTTCCTGTAAAAAGTAAATTGGCTTATGTGTTCACAGATATTATAATGTAGTCTTTAATTGCAACACGTTATTATTTCTCCCAAAAGTAAATTCCAACACCTTCACCCCAAAGAACTACTAATACTTCAAAATCAGTCATGATTAGAAATATGCACTTAAATATATGTATATATATAAATAGAAAACCAACACATTTTCTTTTATCTTTATTCTCTAAAATTAGTGATTTATCTTTTGTAGAATATTTACAAACTTCATAGTCTATCCCTAGAACATTACATGTAAGACCTTAAACTCAATATTAAAAATGACAAGCGAGCAGAAATAAAGCTTTGAAGATGGGTTAAAAATGTAATGAAAAATAATAATAATCACCAGATAAAGGTCTTGGTGCGTCTTCACTTATTAAGAGTAATGATTCTATGAATGACATATCTTCTCATGTTTACTGCTTCTGGGGTTTTGTTTGGTTTGGTTTTTTTACCATACTACATCTATCCACTCATCCTTAATTACAACTGGTATGAACAAGAAATCTTGCTGTGTCATTTTCATATAAATTAAAATCTTTAAAAAATTAATATCTCTTGAATATATTCCTTTCTCTCAAGAAGAATACATTATTTCATATCAGAGCCAGAGAAATTTGTGGTCTGGCAGAGAAAAATATTTGCAAACTAATTTGGACACAGTGAAACAGCCATAACAGATAAATGTCTGTCCAGAATATCAATCACAGTTCACATTTTCCCCTCAGGAAACATGAGTAGTGACAGAGGTGTAAAAAACCAAGTTCCATTAGGCATGTGCTTTCAAACTCTTATGCCAACAAACATTAGCTGATTCTTAATCAGTATGCATCTTTATTTCTCCTCCTGAGTCAGTAGCCAAATTTTATCAGGACTTTGATAACATAAAGAAAGCATAATTAATCTCAGAAAATACTCAGAATAATTTCAATAATATATAATCAAAGTTGTAAAATGTGTTGTCCTATTTGATAGGCATGTCAATGAAGTACCACTTACATAATTCATAAGCTTTTTATTTTTTCTTTTGGTCAACAGAAGAAGATTTTTGTACATTTCTTTCAGAAAGTCCATGAAGAAAAATTGTACTTTAGAGGAATTATGACATAAATCCTGTGGTAACAGGCCCTGAAGCCATTTTCCTTGAAAAGAAGTAGTCTGTATAGGAAAGCTAATAAGCTAATTATTAGAAAATCAGAATTTCACAGAAACAATTTTAGAATTCTGAGAAAACTGATTAGGATTTTGTACATACCAGCTAGCACCGATTTGAAAATGTTCAAGACATTTCTTGATAAGGTAGGGCAGGGGAGCAGTTTTGAAAATTGAATTCCATGAATATATCACTATTTAATTTTTAGATTGCTCCATCTTCCAGTTTTGACTCATTCTAGTTTGTTCTCTCCAAGAAAATGTCCAGTTAGTATGATTCTGGGGATACTTTATTCCAGAAACTGTTCCCAGAAGGCAGTGTTTCCATCTTTTCACAGTCCTCCAACACTGTTTCATCAAACTTTACACTCCCCTGCCCTCACAACACATTCAAGACATTAACCACATACCCTCAATTTCATAAAAACATCACTCAATTTGTCTGTAACAGCCTCTCATAATTTAAATACTCCTAAAAGAACAACTTACAAAAGTAGTAATTAAGACACAGAAAGTCAGGGGATCAGTATGGGACCCAGGAACAAATGCTGTGATGAAGATAGTCCACCTTAGGAGATGTGTCCACATCATCCATATGGACATATTTCATTGTCTGCAACTTAAAAAGCAGATCATGAACTCTCTGAACTCAATGTATTTATCAATACTTGTAACCTATAATGCAGATTCTGGACCCAAGCTGAATGTTGTTACACATACAGTGATCATTTTAATGTAAAGGTTAGACCAACCCTTACCAGATACCTGCATGATTTATCAGAATAGAAGTAATTTTGTGGATAAGGTTTTGGTTCCCTTTATTGCACATTTCTAATTACCTCTGTAAATAAACTAAAAAGAAAAGCAAAACAAAACACCACAAAAAAAACCCCACCTCACCTGGAAAGGTGACCTAAATCATATCAGGGAATAACTGAAGACCACTATCAAAGCTGCACCACAGCCATATTTAACTTATTATTACAACTGGAAAGTGGGTTCTTGTTTTTGAGAGGAGACAGTTTAGACCATTATTTTAGGAGTTCATTGTGGGCAGAGATATAATTTTTAATTGCAATCTGGGAAGTAATAAAATATAAATAAATTATATTGCATCTTATAAAAGTCTTACATTACAGACTAACCCAATGCAGTACAGATTTCCCCAAGCAACATTTTTATTTACTTTTAATACCAAAATACAAGAGCAAAAAATCAATTTCCCCATTTCTCTTTAATGACCTAAAAACTATAAGCACGTACATATAGAACAGGGATGGAATGTACATATGTACCTTTTTTTTATTTTCTTTTTTTTTTTTTCCTCCACTCTGTAGATGATATTCGCTTCGCTTGTTTGATATCTTGATCATCTTGGTAACTATGTTTAAGATAGTCAGCCTGGATCTTATTATCAATTAATAGAAACAGTACTTTCTGGCCCACCTCATCTGACCCATTATAGACCATGTCTCTGCCAACATTTCTTTGATATATCTAAAAGGAGATAAAGTTCATGGTAACTCTTACACCAAAGACTTAAAAAAGATATTTATCCAGGTTATGCACCTGTATATATTAAATTCTTCCAGTTACTCCAGTTTAGACAAATCTTCCCTATACTGGTATACCTGAATTGATTTTTCCTGCTTACAAATAGGATTCTATGGTTCTATGTCCTAGTTATATAACAATTATGTCTTATATTACAATTTTTTGTTGCTTCATTTTGTTCATGTGCTCATTCAAATCTACTCATACTATCTCTAGCTAAGTACTGCAGTGTACTTGGTAGATCTCAGAGGATATTAACTCTAAAGGAGCCCCAGAAACTCTTGTCAGGGAAATACACACATCAACTTGTTTTATGTTATGTACTACTTTTGACTGAAGACAAATCAAAGGTCTAAGTAGAATACATCTTTGCTTCTTACTGCTTTGCTAACCTATATTCCTGGAATTGTGAAACACAGATTTGTTAATTTTTAAAAATTAAATGGGATTAAGATATTGTGCTATCCTAGGAATCTGAATGAAGCTGGAAGGGAGACTCGAAAAGGAGAAAAGAATTTCAGTGCTGAGAAATTAATCGCAGCAATAAAGATTCAAGGCCTAAAAATTTTCCACTAAGGACTAGCACTACGGCACCTTCAGCAGCAGTTCTGGTAATTCAAATACGCTTCCAAGCACCAATTGCAGCACAGAAACAGAGAACCCTGAGGAGCATGTATCTCACACAGATCTGAGAAGGCTCCACAGAGCAGTACATCTGGTGACAACCTCTAGGCAGTAAGAAACAACACCATGTTATGCTGCGACTCCATATCCAAAATAATCATTTCCAGCTCCTTCAGTCCTGCTATTTCAGTACTTCGGTTGTGAAAAAAGTAATTTTCCTATGATTTCGTAGTCTCTAGACATTTCTACCGCAAGAATTGTAGGGAATAGAATCCTAAAAATCTTTCTATAGATCCACCTAAGGTTGCAGTTATAAGCCTATATGAGGCATATAAACACAGTTCAACTCACATCTAATTGCTGACCTCACTTCAGTACTCCCCTGTCCTGGTCACTGGCTTCCTCTTTCTCACCCCAAGGCACAAAATAGCCTGATTGGACAGAATTTCTGGTGCTGAAACACCTGGTCCTGTATGTAGTCTGTGATTGCTCTGAAAAGTCACTTGAGTAAGACTTCTTACACTGATGTTTCACACTGGCTGACTACTAGTAAAGGCATAATAACATAATGTGTATTAGGGGAAAAAAAAATTAAACACTAATGGATGAGGGTGAGAGAAACAGGCAAGAATCACTGATGACTTATGCACTCTTGGCTGACACTGCTCTCCTGCTGATTGGTGGGTAGACTAAAAAGGTGGTTATTGCTGCCTTCATCTCCCCATGCCACTTAGACACAAGCTACATGGAATGGACCTCTGGTGAAACTTATATCTATACAATCTGTTTCAAATAGAAAGAAACCTTTGAAGTTTACAGATAAAATTCACTCAGTTTAGAAGAAGCAAAGTTCAAAAATTCAGTGTGAGTAGCTCCTGGTCTCTAGGGGACACAGACTTAAAAAAAAAAAACAAAAAACAAACAAACAAAAAAAAAAAAAAAAAAACAAAAAAAAAAAAAAAAAAAAACAAAAAAAAAACACCACACAAAAAAACCCCAAAAAAACTAGAGAAAGTAAAAGAAAGCAAGAAAAACTAATCGACCTGAACAGGAGACAGTAAGAGCAGAGGGAATGAAGATAAGGTCCTTGAAGATACTAACTACTTCAAGCTTAGAAAAGATAAAAGGGAAGGCTGACTTTAAAGCAGACTCACTGCAGAAAGTAAGCGTTACTATAAACATGAATAGGAGTGAGGCACTATGAGCTCACTGACATATATAATGTATAATGTGTAACCTAGACAGAAGAGGTTCAACTCCTTCAAATACATTTTATCAGGCAAAAAAAGAAAATAAATAAAATAATAATAAAAAAGAAAAGAAAACTCCACTACCTCTGAAGGGAAAAATGAAATGGCAAGTAATTGAGCAAGAAATCAATATCTACAGGCAATAACTTAATAAAGTCCTCAACTAAAAAAATGTTAATAGGACAAAAAAATCTCTCTTCTAACAGATCTTAAGAAATTATTTATATTTTGAATATTAATACTTTTGTCATGTTTCTATGGTGTTGGTCGGTCAATACTCTAGACGTTCCCAGTTTAGGGGTAGAAACTGAGACATTTATTGATCACTTGCTTTACAATATATAGTACCAAGGAGCGGGGTATGTTAATAAGGAGGTAGGACAAGTTAATGAGAGGGACAAGCTATGTTAACTAGGACTTAAGAAATCCAGTCACTGTATTTCATCATACAGGAAGCATTTATCCATACCAGGACCACCTGGGAGGAACAAAGGGTCTCTGCATGATTTGCAACATCTCATAAAAGTCCTTCCATATCTTGCTAGGGATGACAGGACTAATATACATAGATAGCTGGAAACAGTCCTGGTCTTCGAAGTAATCTCTCGTGGCAGGCTTCTGTCTTATCGAAGGCAGGAAACCCCCTCAGTATCTGCTGCCCAGGGCTTGCTGGACAATCCCTTCAGATCTCCATCTGTTAATTGTTTTTCTTCCCCAACACCATGGATTTTGATTATCACTGGTGAATTACAGATTGGGCTTCTAGAGGGGAATGACCAACCAGTCACCAAAGGTCTTCCTCAGTCCTAGGGTCAGTTCTGTTCAATAGATTTATCAGTGACATGGATATAGAAGTTGAATGCACCATGAGAAAGTTTTCTGACAATACCAAACTGGGAGGTGCTGTGGACTCACTTGAGGGATGAGAGGCTTAGTTAAGAGATCTAAAGAGTGTAGGGCATCCAGCAATTATGAATGGGATTAAATTTAACGAGCCTAAGTGCTGGATTCTGCACTTGTGACAGAGTATCCGACACAAGTATACATTGGGAGAGGAGTGACTGGAGAGCAGCTCCATAGAAGTTTAACAGCAGCAAAATGGGAGGCAGCAGTGTTCCCTTGCAGTCAGAAGGGCAAGCTCCATCCCAGGGTGCATCAAACACAGCATCACTAGCCGGCAAAAAGAGGTGATTATCCCACTGTATTCAACATTGGTGTAGCCAAAGAAGTAGTGGATGCTCCATCCGTGGGAGTTTTCAAGGCCAGGTTGGAAGGGGCTTTGAGCAACTTGGTCTAGTAGAAGGTGCTCCTCCCCAAGGCAGGAAGATTGGACGATCTTTAATGTCTCTTCTTACCCAAACCATTATATGATTCCATAATTTAAAGCAAGCCTAGATAACAGGACATAATTCAAAATTTGTTGAAGATAATAGATTTCTTCAATGGGTACAGATATCTTTACTTGTCTCAGAATTGGCCCAAGCATATGCTTTTAAACAATATTCCTGCTTGGAAATGTTTGTTAAGCACACAGTATCATCTTATGCAGTTCAATCTTTATTGACATCTAATTCTGTGATTTTTCTCCCCTCTGGACCTGTTCTAGCATGGGGCAGAATCACCTCCCTAGACCTGTTGCCCATGCTGCTTTTTTACACAACTAGGGTTGCAATTGACATTTTGGGCTGCAAGCACACAATGCTAGCTCATGTCCATTTTTTTCGTGCACCAGTATCTCCACTTCTTTCTAGGGCTGCTCTCAAATCCATTCATCTTCTGTCTGTCCTGATATTAGGGATTGCTCCAACCCATGTGTAAGGCTTATTACAACCGACAGTAAATTCCATTTCTATACATCCTGTTGGAATTAATGAATTTGTATAGGGACATACTGAATTTTGACCCAAACTACATAGCACATATGAAATGGAAATATCCAGAGTGATCTCTGGTCATAGTGGTTTTAAAATATGACAGTAGAGATGAACTACAACAATTAAAATAACTAAGCAAAACAGACACACAAAAGCAATCCTTGGACAACTCACTCAACAGTTTCATGTAGAAAAACTTGAAGATGTTAGGTCTTGGATATTTAAGTCTAGCACATTTCATTGTTACTCCCACTGTCAACACTAATGAGAACTGTTGAAATATATTGAAGAGAAATAGTTCTTTAACATTTTTCATTTATTTTTCAAAGGATCACTTAAATCTAAATTACTATTAAAAGGAAAGCAGTGCTGAAGTAGAATTCCATTAAAATTTCATTTATTCTGTCTCCTGAATGGCTGCCATGAAAGTATCAATAATGTATTGAAGGGGAGGGAAAGAGAAGGGAGAAAGAAAAAAGAAAAGGTTTGCATTTAAAATAAAGTTTTATTCAAAGTTTATTGTAAAGTACTTTAATACCTCTAAAATGTTACCTCTATTTTTCTCCCATTAATCAGAAATTTCAATGTTAAGTACATTTTCTAATTTTCAATTTATTATAAACAAGTTTATTTTAATATATGTATTATTCATCTTAGAAAACCTATTAACATTTTCCTGTAATTCAAATATTTATTGCAAATCATTTTGTACATTGTAGAGCATAAATCACTTTTTATATAATGTACTTTTATATACAATACAATTTACTCTGCATAGCTATTTCTTACTAAGTTGTAGTGTCAGACTGTCAGATACCCACCGAGTCACTCTCCCTCCCCAACATGACAGGAGAAAAAAATTAGACGAAGAGCTCATGGGCGGTCAAGATAAGGACAGGGAGATAGCTTTTCAGTTGTCACCATGAAAAAAGCATAGTCAAATCAGGAAAAATTGATTTCCCTCCCTTTCCTCCCCACCTCCCCATTTAAACATTTTTAGATAGTGAGAAACAAAAGCAAAACAAAAAATTCCTTTCTTAATGTATCGCCAAAGGAATATATATTTCTATATTAGTGTGTGTTTCAGAATGGGTTGTTGCAATATTTTCTCATTTTTTTATTAAAAGAAATTTAAAGTATATATTCTATTTACATAATAATATGCACGCAATATGTACATTTTTGCATTGCATGCATATTATTATACATAGAATAATTTGCAGTGTCTTTTTCCAGAAACTTCAGGTCGATATTCTTCCAATTCTTCCAGCTCAGTATTTTTATTCTATATAGAGAGGTTCTGGCCACCTAATTTGTGCCTAAATGATAGGTACTTTGTAAAATGTTACTATGAAGAGCAAATATCTAATTTCCAAAAAGTCAGTGCTAGGAAGTAGATGACATCTTCCAGTTCTCCAGAGGATTTTAGAAAAATGTTTTTCAAATAATATATTGCTTTTATTTACAAAGTTTCAAATCTTATCTAACTTCTTTGTATTTGCTTGACAAGACAACATTTCCAACATTAAAATTTAAATATTCACACCCTCGGTCAGCTTTGCAGCTGGCAGAGCTAGAATGATTTATACCAGCTGAAAGACAGGATCTCATGTCTTGTAAAAATGTGTGACTAAAAGTGGTATAGTACAATATGGTTTCTTACATGACAGCATGTCTTAAGTGCCACTACATGATTTATAAAGGAAAATTTAAGCATGCAATACAAAGCAAGAAAATAAAATGAAAGTTACAGCATGTATGGAAAGTTCTACATAAAATCTTGACTTGCAGCAGTCTGTAACTTGAAATAATAATTAATGTTAATTTCTTTTTAGTACTACAAAGTGCACCGGAAGCAATATGAGTCTGTGTTTAGCCATAAAAAAACAGTCTTTTGTTGTGTCTCAGTACTTTACTACACAATTCCCTGTCATGCCCTCTTTTGCCAGGAAAGCTTCTCTGTATTCAGATTCCAAGTTTTGATATGAAGTCAGAAGTAGAGAAGTGGGAAAAGGGCATGTTTTAATGGTGCCTAACATTTTTCTTCTAATACTGTTTCCCAGTGTCTTTCACTTTCAAAGTTCTGTGAAAACTTTTCCTCATACAGTAACATCTGTGAATGGGTGACAACTGACTGGAAAGAAAAGTTAGTAAAAAAAAAATTAAAATCAAAGCTATATGATCACCAATACGTTTGGGGTTTTTTGGGTTTTCTTTTACCGGGGGGCGGGGGGGTGAGGGGGTGTTATTTTTATGTTTGTGTGTTTGAGGTTTTGTTTGTTTTTGTTTTGTTTGTTGTTGTTTTTTGTTTGCTTGTTTTGGGGGTGGGGTTTTTGTTTGTTTTATATATATGTATATATATATAAGACTTTTACTTGTCTTTTCTCAAGTCAACTCTTTAATTGCTCTTATTTATATCAACGAACTACCTCTGATATGGGCTGCTGCAGTGACTTTGAACATAAATATAAGTTTTGTGAGCTTCTCACTATCAATACTATGCCTTGTATGACATCTCTAAGACCTTTATCAAAATATCTTACACAAGTATTTTTGCACACTACATGAAGACTTTCTCACTAAGAACAGATGGCTAACAATAATAACTAGTCAGTCAGCATTGTTTCTTTTAACACTCAGTATGTACAGACAAATGTCTTTAATCTTAAATAATTAAACAACCCAGATTTAAATGCTAAGGAATTCCCTTAACAACACATTATTAACATCAACATCTGTGTCAGTAAAACTTCTCTGTCATATTTAAGCAGGTTATCAAAGTCTCAGCTTTGCTTGTCATGGATTATTGCTAAGCAGATGTGTAGGGCAAAATAAGTGGAAATACATGAGATTCAGTATTCAGTGTGATAAAAATTCTCGTATTTATTGAGGACTACATCAAGTTTGCACACAAAAACATTCTATATCTTCATACTTCTGGGGAAATAGGGTATGCCAAATAATATTAACTGCTGCATTAAATAACAACTCACAAACCATAGTCTGACTATTTCAAGGATGCACTGGAAGACAAAGCATTTGATTTTAGAATTATTTCTTTAGTACATTGAAGGTATAGGAAAAACTAAATACTTCCAATTGTTTTGAATTCTCATTACTGAATGTTCTTTCTGAACTTGAAATCTTATGAAGCAGAAGATTATATTGTACAGGCATTTGGTGGTAGAGCACTCATTCAGGAAAAGAAAAACTTGTGTGTTGGGCTATGCATTATCTAAGAGTAGAACTTACATCTATTGTACTAGACAGATATGAGCAAGAAGTCTCCTTCAGACACAAGGGTAAAATTCATGACAGAGCTGACATCCCATAGTACATAGAGGTTTTCCTGAAGATCAGGCTGGCTTCCTTCTTATTGGGAAAGTCTCCAGGCCATGCTGTTTTCTGGACATCACTGAGATTTCATCTCTGAAGTAACTGTCTTGGGTAAAAATCAAGTTAATTGGTGCTATTATTAAAAAGTTGCATGATAGCAGACAAATGTTTAATTTAACTCCTTGTCCTGGTCTTGTGTAACTTTTCATGTAACCTAAGAATTCAACTATGTTGTTCTCACAGCCAAGAGAGTATCACAAATGCCAGTAAACTTAATTATCCTACAGTTTATATTGTAGACATATGCAAAAGAAACAATAAAAAACATATGGGCAGAGACTTGCAGACTGTGGGGGCAACACGAAGAACAGCAGAAAAAGAAAGATAAAATGTCACATGGTGTTGATGCTGAAGTTGTCAAGTCATCAATTTCACAATGTATGTACTCGTACCTTTACAAAAAATCTCTTATCAAGAAAACAATGGATAGCCTATAATCTTGCTGTCAGAAAAAGAGAGTAAATGAAATCATAGTCATGGAGACCTATATCTACCAGTCACACTCCTTGACCTTGCAGCACCTGCAAAATAAAGCAGCAGTAATACACTGCTGCCTTCCAACCTTTACATAAGTAAGAATTTTAAAGTGCTCCTGTTCCATCAGTCTACAACTGGACAACTATTTGTAATGTGTCCTTTAGGTGCACAAATACAAGGAAATAATTATTTAACCCTAAATTTCCCGTTGCCATTCATGGAATTGGGTAGAAATAGTTGAGCTTAATTAGAGATGTCACACAATCTATCCTATGATCTTCCATTCCTACAGTTCTAGATGAATTAATTCATCAGTATATAGCCACTTGGAAATGCTGAGTTAAGGAGATCTTTGAATTTCTTGCCTTTGATTAATGTGGATTCATATCCATAATATTTTAATAAAATATTTCAGTATGACATCAAGAATCCAAACACATGATAACAAAGTTAAACTAGAATTCATTAATATACTATGGAACTGTTGTTAATCATGATACTTTGTACTGATACCAAATATATAGTATTGTAACTTCATAGACTGTTATCTCTTTTGCATTACCTGCAGAGATATGTTTCCTTTTTCTATAAGTAGTTGGTTGCTTTTTCTTCATGGTAAATCTTTGAGCTAGTGTGCTACAAAATACATTGCCTGCTGAGGATGAACCAGCCTTATTCATGACCAGCTTTACCTTGTTTGTCTCTAAAGAAGTACTGGAGATGTCTAGTAAGGTCAGTACATGACTTGCAGAGCAGTCCTGACTTTATTTTTCTGAAGGTGTGCTCTACGTGTGCACGGACAAGTCACATGCAAGCTCAAAAATATTCCGTGAGTGGGGAGAGATCAGGATGTAAGCCGTACATAATTAACAGTTTCTATTTCATTGTAAACACGGATATTGAAGCCAATATACTTTTTTACTTTGTGTGTTTCCCCTTTTGGAATATTGAAGGGAATATGACCAAATTTAAAAAAACAAACAAACAAACAAACAAACAAAAAAAACAAAACAAAAAACCCCCCTCCAAAAAAAAACAAAACAAAACACCACAACACAAACCAAGCTCCTCAGGTGAGGAAAGGTTTCCTCCCTTTCTCATTTTACTTACCTGTATTCATCAAAGTTCTTCATTGCTGACTTCTATTTTATATGCAAGAACAGAGAGAAATAAAAAGGCAAATCTTTCTTGAGAGCATTGAGAATTAATTGCACAAAAGCAAATCATATCATGCAATTTAATTTATTGTGATAAAAGCTAACACCTCATTCTTAACTTTCCACTACATCCTGTTATCGCCATATTTAAAGCATAAACGGAATACATAGAAAAGTTCAAAGACTTCTGTTTGATTACTGGATAAAAGACAAGCTTAGTGGAAAAGTTTTAAGTGCCTACATGGAGAACTGAACACTAATAACAGCCTATCAGATGAGGATACTACAAATGAGATGAAATAAAACCTAAACTTAGAGAGATTCAGGTTAATACTAACCATAGAATATCCTAAGTTTTAAAGGACCTGCAAGGATTATTGAGTCCAGCTCCTGACCATATACCTAAGAGTGCGGTCCAAATGCTTCTTGAATGCCAACCAACAGGCTTGGGTCCACAATCACTTCCATGGGGAGTTTGTTCCAGTGGTCAACTGCCCTGTCAGTAAAGAACTTTTTCCTTGTATCCAGTCTGAACATCCCCTGATTCAGCTTTAAGCCATTCTTTCATGTTCTATGACTGGACACCAAGTCAACACCTGCCTCCTCACTGCCCCACATGTGGAGGTTGTAAACAGTAATAAGGTCACCACTCAGACTTCTATACACTGAACAAACCTAGTATCCTCATCTGCTCCTCCTAAGTCCTGCCCTCTGGTCCTTTCACCATCATTCTAGCCCTTCTTTGGAGACATTCTAATATTTTTATGCCCTTCTTATATCATGGCACCCAAAACTGCACACAGTATCCAAGGTGAGGCCAGAGCAGTGCTGAGTAGTGGGACAATTGCTTCTTTAGACCACCTATCTACACTGTCGAGGATATGGCTGGCTGCCAGGGCACACTGGTGATCTGTATTGAGCTTACTACCAACCAAAACACCCAGATCCCTTTCTGCAGGACTGCACCCTTTAAGGCCTCTCTACCCTTGTGGGAATCAACAACTCCTCATAATTTAGTCTTTGTTGGCAAACGTATTTTATGTGCTCTCAATTCCTTTGTCCATGTCATTGGTAGACCACAGAGAACACAATCCTGTTGCTCACTTTAGGCTTTACAATCTGTTCACATACTAATATCTTGTATTTAGAGCACTATACTACTGTAGAGAAAAATATTTTGATAATCATTATTATAATACCTATATGTGCCAAAATAATTCCTTGCACATATAAATAGATTTACTGATTAAGAAGAGGTGGAAAGAAAATGAGACCATAAGCATTGCATTGAAGTATGCATTCTAACCATAGCTTGCAACGAGGAGCTCTCTGCATCTACAGTATTTTTCCTGATACAAGAGATTCTATGTGCTATGAAACAGAAGTCTAATGATGGAAATGAAAATTTGAAACATTAAATTGAAGTGGAATATAATTAAAAGCTTAATTCTTCAAAAATACAGTGTTATTTATTACTTTTCCAATGCTCAATAAATATATTCCATGCTATTTGTCAGTGTGTTGTAAGCAGACAACATGATTGGATCACTTATGATCAGAATGATCTTTATATGTGTAAAAAGGCCAGAATAAAGTACTGAAGTTTTATGAATGCCCTGAAGTCCCAGCTTTTTTTATTTCCTAGGTTTATGTGCATATCTTGCAAAATGTTTTTGTTGCAGATTATGGACAAACAATTAAAATTATAAAGCTTTCCTAAACAGGTTTTAATCAAAAACGGGGAATGGTAAAATGAAGACTTTTCTCTTCCAGAGTAAAGAGGAATGTTAATTGATAAATACTTCCTGTGATATTCCTACAGATTATAGGAAGACAGGCATTCAAGAAATAAAAATGTTTTTATTGACCCTGCAGTGATGAATTCAGTATTGTTCTTCAGGATAGATGACATAGGAGTAATTTCTAAAAATGCCAAGTAGAACATGCAGTTCCAAGAAAAAGATGATGGCAAGTGGTTGATGCTTCTGTAGGTGAAATTGATTTATTGTCTTTCTAGACAATGTTTCTGACAGTAAAAGTATTGATATAAATCATAAATATTTTATAGATATAGAAATTGACTGAGAAGTGAATTAGTTTTTCATTATTTAACACATAAAAATTTTCTTCCATCATGAAACAACAGGACAGAACTTGTTCAAGATTCTTAAAAATTTTTGAGCAGTGCCTACAGAAATAGCAAAGCCAGAAGTCCATGAAAAAAAGTTTTCAAGAAGAACGTCCACAAATATTGTTATACACTTTCCCCAGAATTCAGTTTTCCACAATATTTGTAGTCTGTGTCTCTATCAGATATCATCAAGATAAAAAAAAAAAAAAAGTTTTTACTAGTTCCATTAAACCTCCACTGGAGCATCCTGTCTTGTTGCCACTACATTGTTATTATTTCAGCTATATTTATTTTAAAACAATCCAGTAAACAACACTTAAGCAAAAAGGAAAAAAAAAAAAAGGAAAGATAATACTGATCTTGTTCCTTCTTCTTTGATTAACAAGCTACTGAAATACTCTCCTGGGTAAAATCTGGTGTCATGGTTTAACAACGCTGGACATCAACTCAGCCCCACACAACTTCTCACTCACTCCCCGCCTGCCACAAAGAAAACAAAATCTGGGGAAAAAATCAGAAGACTAAAAGTGAGAAAAACCTGGTGTTAAAATGATAAAAATAATAATAACAATAACAACAATAATAGCAGTAACATTTAATAGCCAAAGTAAAAGCCATCCATGCAAAATAAGGAATTCATTGACTACTTCTCAAGAGCAGGTATCTCCAGAAAGCTGGGTTCCATCACCCATAACAGCGACTTGGGAAGACAAATGCCATCACGCCAAACATCCTCCCTTCCTTCTTCCTTGTTCTCCCAGTACTTATTTCTGAGCATGATGTCAGATGATATGGAATATTCCTTTAGTCAGCCGGGATCAGCTGTCCCAGCTGTGTTGCCTCCCAACTTCTTTTGCAACCCCAACCTAGTTGCTTATAAGGGGACAGTGAGAAGCAGAAAAAGCCTTGACTTGGCGTAAGCACTGCATAACATCTCTATATTATTGGCACTGTTTTCATCACCAATTCAAAGCATAACACCATAAATGCAACTATTAAAAATCTTAAAGCTATCCCAGCCAAAAACACTATAGCTAGCCACCTGTGCTGATATGACTACAAATCTTTCAAACAGGCCAAGTTACTCCAATTAAATACATGTAGAGGATCCAATAATTACATTTAGTAGACAGATTTTTCCTCCTTGTTTTCCTAGCTATTTACTTTTTGTCCTATTTCCTAGACTGCATCAGCTAGGGAAGATTCCAGAAGCCATGTTGATAATTATTTTGTGAACCTATCAATGGTGCTTTAACAAGCAATCCACATCCAAGACTATCCAGCAGCAGCTGATTTAAGTTGCTGTCATTTCCTCCTGGGTGCAGCTGGGGTGGGATAACTGCTGATGCTGTTGTGAAAACAGCTGCACAAGCTATTCAGCCAACTGGAACTGACTGGCAGCAAGCTGCTGAATACAAGCTGCTGCTAATTTGCAACAACAGCATCCTACCAGGGAACACTGTTATTTGTTGCTATAACGGCTTGAAAGTGGTGCCAGGTAGGAGTTTCCGAAGGTTTAATCCTAGGTCCCGTTTCCAGCTGGTATTCTGTTACATTCTCAAGATTACTGAAGGCCAAAAGACTAACTAAGGAGTCTGGGATATGATCCTATGGTGATGAAAGCAAAATGAAGAAGCTTTTCTTCTGTTTGTCTAGTGGTAAAAGCCAGCTGACTGTATGGATATAAGCACTGAGAAATATGCAATAGTTAATGTATTCAGCTTTTTGGAGTAGGATGTTCTGTGCAGATAAATATAAACTTTTTGTGAGATTCAATATCCATAAATCATAGAGGGCTTAGGCAGATAATTTTGTTTTGAGACACTTCCAGACTAAAAATGTGCCCTCATATTTCACTAGTTTGGCTAGCATGGTGGAATAAAGCCTAAAATACTAACAGAAGGTGTTCAAATATTCAGTAAATTAAAGAATGGAGTCTCATAAATGAGTGGGATCACAGAAACAAGTCCTTCCTAAAGCAGGATATTTGTTTTATTTTGCTCTGCTCCAGCTTTCTTTTGAACTCAGGAAAAAATATTGCAAGTTCAGTTTTGTCTTAATTTCTTAAGGATGAGGTTGTCAAGGGACTAGATTTCTTATGCTTTGAAAACTTAATGTGCTAGGGTTACATACAGCAGAGGAAGTTGATATGTAACAGTCCTTTCCAGAACAAAAAAAGGAGTTCCTCAAGAGGATTCTTTTTTATTGATGTGACACCTTAATGACAAGAAATGGAACAACATAAAATGTTTATTTATGTCATGTCCTATTTCACCTGTATGAAGCAAAAATACCTTGAAGAGCAGAGTGGTTTAAAGACAAGATTTAGAATGACTTGGAAAACTGTGCATGAAACTATTCAGAGAGTGAGGAATAGATCCAGCATGTTGCCTTTGGGGCTCATTTTCAAAGGACAGAAAAGGGATCTCCTGCATTGTACTTGTAAGGTTATAGCAGAATACAGACAAAAACTTACTAGAACATTTGATTTATTCTTTTTTATAACTCCATTCATTACCATAACAAAACTTAAAAACTCCTAAGGGATCATTGCAGGACTGACAGAGAGAGGTTAAGGAGAAGGAAAGTTCAATTTATGTACTCTAAATCTCACTTTTAAAAAAAGATTTTTTTTCATTTTCTCTGAGGAAATGGGTGTGATCTTCAATAGAACAATTTTTATAAAAGCTCCCACTAAGCAAATTTCAGTTATTGGAAGAATAGGAGATGTGAGGAAGCTAGAAATAGGATACAACAGTGTGATAGTGATTTGGATTCACTTTCATGGAACCATGAGCAAAAAAAAAATGGGCAACATTTATTCCAGAAACAATCAGAATAATTATTTTTCTTTATTTTAAACTATTTTCGTTTGCAGAAGTTTTGGATATTTTTGGGATATGAAACATGCTCTGGATGTCTTTGGGAAATGTGAAAGAGCTCTTGCTGTATAATAGATTATATCAAGAACACTGTCTAGACTTTATGCAGTTGTACACAAGAAACATTACAGCAAGGTTAATGAAGTACATACAGAAGTGACTGTATATTACCGTATAACTGTTCTGGCATTATTTCATAACTATTTTTCTCTGATACTTATTTCCTCTCTACCCCTATGTACTTCAGGCAAGAATGTTAAGAAGAAATGGGAATGTGTATTTTTGCAAGCTAGACTACCACAAACAGGAATACTGAGAGAAGTATTCTTCAGAGGGTGAGGATAACCTTTATTTTTATTTACTATTATTTTTCATTAGTTTTCCAGATTTTCAAGTGAAGCTTCTTAAAAGCAGATGCTTAGATTCAAGAGCTGTCTGTAACTATTTCACCATCTTTGGTTTATTTGTATCTCTTTAGATTAATCAGAGTAGTTTCACATATTAACTCCTTGGAAATAATTATCTTCTAAGAATTTCTGCACATATCCAACTGATACAGGCATTTCCCTTTTTCTTAATTTTTTGTTTTATATGATTACAAAAGTGTGAGTCTGGATGGAGTCTATTAAAGTCAATATCTTTATAAAGAAAAGACATAGAGGCTCACTGTGCTCAGTCGTTTATGCTGAAGCATTTAAAGTAAAAGTTGAAAACTATCCGAAAATATCTGACAGTGTTTCACTTGGGTAATTTTTGTTCCCAGGAACAAAAGCTTTTGATAGTTCTCACTGTTTGTTCAAAAAGATAAAAATTGTTTGCTAAATTGCCTTCTGGAAACTGAAGAGAGACTTTAGACCTATTCTTTTTCATGTTATGGAAAAAAACCCTGCCAATACTTTAAAAAAAGAAGTCACAAAAGTGAAATTGAAAATTCACAAAAACCTGTTTGATATCATATTATCTGAGTAAGTGGCCACAGGATGATGAGTCTCTAAAACATTGTTTGATTCATTTTGCTTTTGAATCAAAGATTCTCGGTAAAACTTGACTACAAGTGCAATAGAAGGCATTTAGACTCCTTTGTCTACAGAAATGCATCTTTGCAACTCCAAGGAGTAACTGGGAACTCTTCTGTGATACACGTTATTTTTTCTTATACCAACATTCCTATAAGAAATATAACTTTCACTTTCTGAGAAAAACTTTTAGTTGATAAAGACTCATATGAGCCACAACACAGACAAAAAGGAATCCATAACTTGCTTTGCAAATGCCTGTGTGGGGCTCTGTAAAAGTTTAAAACTCCTTAAAGGTCAAAAACCAAAAAAATTCCAAACAAACCTTTTAAAAAAAAAAATAATAGAAAGAAAATTTGGTAGCATATTGAAGGTCACAAAATTTTAACTAAATTAGGAAAGGAAAGCTTTTTCCCAACAGATATTTATTTTTATTATTGTTGTTGTTTCTTTTCACAGTTCTATAATTTGTATGATAATCTCTCTGACCTGTGGAAACTGTCAGTGCTGAATTTCAAATATATATATAGTTAATGTATATATAAAAACTCAGAACTAATAAAATCTGAATTTTATAAGCTTCCTCCAACTATGCTTACACATATACTAATCTTGCCTACGTTGTCATCAATAGTATACAAAACAGATACAAACTTATTTATCTTTGTGATCTCACATCCACTGTTACATATCTTTGAAACTGGAATTCAAAATATGGGATAGAAGGAAGAAATTAAAATAGCACAGTCAAACTAAGCCTAGAAAACCAGGCTTAAATCATTGTAGTTTTGCCAATGTTTTTACCTGACTTTAGGTCTTATAGATTGCCCTACTTTATGCATCAAAAAGTAGTGCTTGTTACTTACCCTCCCACAAATGATTTTTGTGTGCAGTATCTATCATACCACCAGCAAGCTAATCTTATTTAAAGCACAGTAAACAGAACTCAAAAGCATAATGCAATGAAGTGCTGGTTTGGCATAATGCCAATTCAATTTGCCTGCTTTAAATTTTATTATGTGCACTTTTTTCCATTCAAGAATCTTAATTATAAATTGAAAACAAGAAAAATTGCATAGTAAATCTATAGTTAGTAGACTTTTGTCTAGGTTTAATCTCAAATGGCTTTATATACAGTGGACTTGCATATTAGTATATTTATATAGATCAAATACAGAGATATCTGTGTAGTCTAGCTGAAACTAATAGGAACCCTAAAACAATCCTAACCTTTAAGCTTTGAAGTCCATTTCCTGTGGGCATAGGTTTGTGTGATGTTGGTTTGACTTGGATTCAAGATTCTTCCTCTGCCTACAGTTTGGATGTGTTGTTCTCCTTTTGTGTCCTGGTTCCCTACAATGTCAGTTAAGTGTTTGCAAAACAATGCTATAAATTCTGACCCTGAAAGTCTCTCTTGGATACTATGATTACTCAGTGTCTAGTGGTTGCTGGATCACTTTTGTCTTCCCTTTCCACTTTGCTGGATGACCCCTCCATCCTATCCCTGCCAGTCCTAACACTTTGACACTATCAGAGTAAAGATCATTCCAAGTCAGCTGTCTGCCTATACGGATCCCTAGTCACTAGTTCAGATGGTCACCAGCAGATGAAGTGGAGTAAACCTTGTGCACACATTCTTGTAGCATCTATTACATCAGTCTAGTTGTAACATATAAGTGCATCTCAAAATGAGATGAGCTGAAAATAACCCTTTAAACACAAGGTTATTTTTAGTCTGGCCCTTCAGAAATCAAATCCTGCATAAAGTTATACTGAGATAATTGTAAGCAAAGTGTGAGGACAGAAACAAGCAGCAGTGGTAGCAATAAAATGAATGATGAGGGTTGGGACCCTCTTTGCAATGCTGCAAATCATTACAATTTATGAAATTAGAGCATTGGTCACTGACATATTATGATCACTCTTTTGACTAATATGGATCCCTAGCTCCCCCAGGAAACAAACCAAAACTAAACAGAACTGTGACCATCCTCCGTCTTGGATACTCTTGGAATCTGCATATTTTTAAGTCATGACCACATCTTTAATCGTTCATGATGTACATGAACCCTGTTTGATTTACTTTCTTCAGGTACCTTTGATATAAAAAAAGTATGTATTTTCTAATACACATGAAAAATAACTAGAATTTTGTGAGGTGCTAGGATAAACATTCATGCTCTGAGCACCTAAAAGGCATTACTGAGAAGATTATTGCTGGCGAGGTAGATACCAGTCAGGAAAGAAGTGTCAGCATCTGCTTCTCCCTGGAAACAGCCTTGTTGCTAAATCACCATTACCAACCAAATATGGTGGCACTTGTGACACCAGAAACAATAACCAACCTCTGAATTTATTAACAATGAAATGATAACTCTGTGTTTTTCCTGTCTGGATTTCATACCTTTTCAAACCAATATTTTTCCTCTTGAATCCTTAAGCTTCCACTTAGAAAACAATTAAACAGAATAGACCATTTTAATTGTAAGAGACCTGCAATTAGCATCTAGTCCAACTGCCTGAACTATTCAGGGCTGACTAAAAGATAGCGTATGTTGTAAAGGACATTATCCAAATTCCTCTAAAATACTGGTTTGGGGCATTGACCAGCTGTTTAGGAAGCCTGTTCCAGTGTTTGACCACCTTTTCAGTAAAGGAATGTTCCCTAATGTCCAGTCTGAGCCTTCCCTGGAAAAGCTTTGTACCATCCCTGTGCATCCTCTCACCGGATCTCAGAGAGGAGAGATCTGCACCTCCCTCTCCACTTCCTCTCCCCTAGAGGAGGCTCCAGAGGATGATGAGGTCACTCTTCAACCTTGTTTTCTCCGGACAAACCCAGTCCTCAGCCACTCCTCAAAGGACATGCTTTACAGGTCTTTCATCAGCTTTGTTACCTTCCTCTGGATGCATAAAAGGACCTTCACATCTTTCTCAAATTTTGAGGCTCAGAACTGCACACAGTACTCGACGTGAGGCTGCACCAATGCTGAGTACAGCAGAATATTTACCTGTTTTAATGGGCTGGTGATTGTGTGCTTGATACACATTTCCTTCCAAATTGTACAATTGTCTGAACTTTTATATTTCTAATGCCTGTACAGACATTTTTACAGCTTGTTCTCACACCTTACCAATTTTATTGGAGGTCTGAGCCAAGATTACACAGCTGTACCATATCAGTGCAAGATTTTAGATCCTTGCAACAGAAATAGTCAAATTTCTAAGGGCCAAAAAAAGTTGTAGCAGAGGTTATGGACAATAAGTGCTACATACATAATATAGCTTTGAACAAGGAAGGTGACCCAAACCCTCACACGACAAACCATTCAAAACTCCCAAAACATTTAGAACTTTTTGCTGAATTATTTACAAAAGTAATCCTGAAAAGCTGAACATGACTTAAATCAAAAAATGGATGAAAGGGAAAGGAAAAAGGAGAAAATAAAAAAAAAAAAAAGTAAAATATTCAAGGAAAAGATAGAAGAAGAAAAGAAAAATATGTTAGAATTGTCAGAAAACTATAGAATAATTTGTGCATTTTTTAAAGTTATATTATTCCTTGCCTGGGAAGACTAGCCTTGGTAATTTTTGTTCAAAAATATTAGAAAAAGATTGTGATAAAATTTGGGTTTGTGCATAAAACTATTCTTCACAGTGACAATATTATTTTTATTTTCTTATCTAGTTTATGTAAAATGGCTTAGCTGAATTAATATTTTAAGATTACAAAATAACTGCTTATCAAAGGTGTTGTAAATTCTGTACTTTTATCAGTTTATCAGTCTGAGATAGTTTGGGAGTCTGTGTTCGCACTACAAATGTTAGAGAGAAGTCATGTATAATATAATTGCTCAAATGTGTATGCTGATTTCTATTGCTGAATGTCATATTGACAAAAAAAAAAAAAAAGAGGGCTCAGTTACCTTTTGTGAAAATTTTAGCTAGGAAGAATGTGAAAAGTTGAAAACTCTCTTAATATATGAACAGCACTGTTTCTAAGGTTAACTCTACATAATAGGAAGGTGAGATTTCAGCATGGATTCATGTTAAGTTCTTAAGGAAAAAATCTAGCCACATGGGTGACAAGCAAAGCAAGTACCCATGCATCCTGGATAGTTTGTATTCCAGCTTGTAATGAACCCACCACTTGCAAATATTTATCGAACAGCATTTCACCATTTCCCATGAGTAAGTTAATGACTGTAACTGCAATATTGAAACAGAAAGAATATCAATAATGGTACCAGAATTTTGTGGTTGAAAAGACAGCAGACGGTTGAATAAATGTCATTCATAATGTGTCAAGTCAGACTGAACAAAAGTAGCTGACTAAAAATTGCCTATAAACCATACTGATCTTTCATTTCTTTGTAATTAGAATTTGAAGGCTTTTCATTCTGTTTTGCTTTCACCCTCTTCCATCTGTTTCTATGATTTCAGACCATCTGATTCCTTCAACACTCTGTCAGCGCTTTCAAACTTACCTTGAGTTGCTTTCTTCGTGTATAGATTACCACTGAACTGCAGACCTATCAGATTGCCCTCTTTACTTAAGCATTACCACTGGAGCTAAACAGTTCAGAAAGAGCTTGTAGCACCAATTCAGTGTGCTCCTTAACAAAATTTTCAATAAAGACCAATATACTCTGCAAGTTGCCATCCTTAATGACATCTATCCCATAAATTTCTATCTCGGACATCACTGTAATAACATCTGTAAAGCCTCTTACAGACTGTTTAAGATAGACATTAAGAATTTACATTCACAATGGCGGTCTTTAAACCCAAGTGGAGATTAACTAACCAAGAAAAGAAATTACTTCAAAAGTAAATTTTTTGATGACAGTGTCAGTGAGTTAGCTCAGACATTGTTTTATCTAATGTTGGAACTGGTGACCTCAAACACAATGTGTAGTAAAATAACAAGTGAAGGGAGCCTGGAAATGTTTTTTCAATACCAATATCCTTATAGCAAAAGGTGTACTAGTGATAAAAAATGAAAGACTTGTAAAAAGTAATATAAATAACTGTATTTGACCTGCATAATGGGATGCTCTTAAAAAAAAAAAAAAAAAAAAAAAAAGGTAACTGAAGGTCACATGGGTTTTTTTCAGTTAGATCTACACTATTCTTTCCATAATTATAAGGAATCAAACAACAGTAAAGTTAAATTCAAATGCAGAAATGTAATATGGGGAAAAAATCCCACCCTAGTTTCAGTGCTTCATGTAGTGGAACTCCTGAATCTCTATTCCATTATCACTATTTTTATTATTATTGTTATTATTTTGTTGGGGTTTTTTGATGTTTTTTTTTTTTGTGTTGTTGTTTTTTCCGAGGAACAAAAGGAGAATTTTTTTTTGAATCTTCACGTGTTCATCACAACTACTTTAAATTAAGGGTGACTGAAAAAATAGTCGTTCACTACTAGCATGACTAGGAAAAAAAAGCACAGTTCTTCATTGGTTGCTGATCCAAGCTTAGGCAGTAATAGATATGATCTTGCTCCCGTACCCTTACTACTTGTCATTTCATTCTAATTTAAAATACAAAGACATATTAAGACTTCCAGGTCTGCCACTCCCAATTATGAGGTACTATATTGAATGCTAAACAATATGCTAAATCCATAGCATTAATTGTCTTTTTTTCGTTCTCTATACCTCCTTTTTCCTTGTGCAAATAGCTGTTTCAGCACAGTCCTACCTCGATATGCATACTATGCAAGTCATCGTGCAAACGATTATGCAAGTTCAACTGCAGGTACCATGATACTGTCTTGGTGTTAAAATATGCTAAAACCACCCTGGTTCACCAGAGTTTGAGTACACATCCTGCTATTTTAAGCAGTATTTGACAGATAAGTTAGTCTGCAGGCTTGTAAATCTGTGACTACCAGTTCATCACTTTATAGCTATAAAAGCCCAGTCCAACTTCCACACAGCAGATCCTTCCACATACTTCCTTGAATTGTGGGGCTTCTCCTGTGAAGCAGGGACACCTCTTCATGGTTACTCCCCAGGGGTTGAGAGAGAGATCCTCCCGCTATCTCATATGGTGGGTTATATCAGTCTCTCCTGAATGATTGTTTCTCTTGCTAGCTTTGATACAATTGCTGTAATAGAATTGCTTCATTACAGTGCACTCTATTACTTTGTTATATAATATCCTACAAGTAGATATTTAGCTTTTACACTGTAATCCTAGTCAAGATCTTTCATCTGTTCATGTGCTTTTAATTTGCCATAATAAATAATTCATTTTATATAAATGTATCCATTTTGCCATCATTAAAACCTGCAGGACAAAGTAATTTAATCATATCTCTATGATTCCTTAAATTATAAGGAGAATTATCTGTCAAAGCATTGACAAAGTTCACGTCTAAGATTGAATTCAGCCACACCTAAACCCTCCTCTGAGAAGGAGTCTAGGAAGGAAGGGAGTCCTTTCTGCACCTCATGATTTAATGACAAGACTTTTTAATGACTTTGTCTAAGCCTTCCTTTCTCCCATGACAATAGCAGAAGGAGCTTTGGAACTTCTCCCACCACTTCCCAACAAGTGTTGGTAATAGAGTTCTCCTACTTAACATGGGCCAGAACAGATGAGCGACTTAACTAGAAAACTGATACAGAAAATGTAGACAACAACTCTATCATAAACAAATTATTGAAGGTTATGAAACTTGATGTAACAGAGAGCTCACAAAAGGCTGTTTATTTAAGTGCAATGTGAATTGTGTTGATGTGGTGTGGTTATCAAAACATCAATCATTTTGGAGAACCTGAACTACTTACTTTTTTGCACTTCTGATAGTAGATGCCATAGCAGAATTGATGATTTTGGGTATATATATATATATAAAGAAAAAAAAAAAAAAACACACACACAAAAAAAAAAAAACCACAAAAAAAAAGGAAAAGAAAAAAAGAAGGAAAAAAGGAGCATTTCCCTTTGTTATTACAAAGTTTTATATTATGATATTTAAATATATTTGAAAATGCAAATCATCAAAAAAAGGGCTAAAGATGAAAGTAAATTGAATGAAGGTTAGAGAAAGGACATTTTTGAATGCATACATATCAGGATAGAATTTTCTGGCCGATAAAAAAGAAAAAATAAAAAACATTTAAATTTGGAATATAACATTTTATAAGTATAATTTCAATAAAATTGAGAGAAAAAGTGGAGCTAAATGTGTCTGGAATTTTCATGTCTCACAAAAGCTTCCCCAAATCTAAACTTCCATGCAAAACCCTATCATTCATGTATTAACAAAAATCATACATTTGTCGTCTCTAGGCAAAATGACCAGAAAAGGTGAGATACATACTCTTGGATGTGGTCTCGGCTGATGGTGGTGAAGAAAGAGAAGTCTTTGATAATGCAGAACAAAATTATTTACAGTTGGATATTGCTTGAGCAACTTTAGGAGAGGAATAACGTGACATCTGCTCTCTGCTCTTCAAGTCCACTATGAATGCAAATTAAAAAATGAAGTAAAGTTTTTATTAAAGTTTCTTTCAAAAATACTAAATTAAATTCTTGCAGTTGAAAGTCTTATACTAATAATTGTCAAAGCTTTCTTACTGACTTTATTTCTGAGTGCTGTTTAAATTTGCTATTGTAATTTTTCCAATTAAAGCAGATAAGCCGAAATAATGGGTAAAACCCAGAAGAGTCAAGACAAGAAACAAAAATAGAGAGTTTTTGGTTTTTTGGTGGTTTGTTCTTTTTGGTTGGTTGTTTTGTTGTTGTTGTTTTGTTTTGTTGTTGTTTTTGGTTGGTTGGTTGGTTGGTTGGTTTTGTTGCATTACTAAAAAGAAATGCAAACAAATACTAGTCCCAGGTTATTGGCTTACTTTCTTAGAGATGAGGCACAGAATTGGATTGTAGTATATGAAGAAGTAAATTATTTGATGTCTGAAGATAAAAACTGGCCTGAAAGTAAGTTTCAAGATTCTAAATCAAGAACTGAATTTTAGATTAATAAAAATTAGAAACCCACTTACAGGTTCTGATTAGACATAATGAATTCTGAACTAGAAATTAATCACAGTGTTAGTAGTAAATTGGAGGTGATGACACTTTCTAATACTATTCATGACTTGTAGTATGACAAACATGATTCAGACAGGAGAACCAAAAGAAAAACAAAAGGCTATTTCAGTTCCAAGGTGTGTCAGATACAGGGTTGAAAAATTAAAAAGAAAACCACCATGACTAGCTAAAAAAGCTGAAAACAAGAGCAACCATGTGAGAATAAGTCTTGCATCATTTTATTGTGTTGATTAACGCTGGAATCATTTATATTCACTGTTATAATCAAGTAAGGATGAAATGTCAGTAAATTAAAAAATAGGAGTTTGGCAGATTCTAAAAGATTCAGGCAATTTTTTTTTTTTTAATTTTTTAAAATATTTTATTCTCCCAGACTGTCTGACAAATCTTAGTTGAATGTTGACTCATGAATGGTAAAAGCAATTTGGAGCTGATTTTCAAGTAATGTTTCAGTGGATATGCCAATTCACTTCCCACACAGTGAGACTTACTACCTGTTCAAAGAATGTGAAGAGAGAGAAAGAGTCAAGGTTTCCATAGGAACCCTTAGTAGTCCAAAGTAAAATTGCATAAAATGAAATCATTATCACTCAGCAATTAAGGAAGACAGCTCAGGTGATGAAGATGCCAAGTTGTAAATGACTAGCGGTGAGTAGCAATTTTTTTCCTACCCTTAGTATTACTATGCCTTTTATGGGGGGGAAAAAAAGGACAAAATAAAAGTTAAACCCTATGCTTCTATTGTATTTAACAATTCTGAAAACTGATTTTTAATTCAGAAACAATGTAAGTATGCCTTGTGACATGTAGAATACATGTTGGTATCCATGGTAACCCAGGAGTTCCTAAAGATCACATTGTTCATTTATCGGAAATATGAGCAGATTTTTTTGTCTCCCAGTAGACTGCAAAATGTCCTGTTACTATATGGCTTGAAAACAAACTCAAAATGGCTAATAGAGCTTTCATTGCTCTCATACTGCAAGAAACATAGATAGATAGATCTTTATTCACACCAGATAATGGTAGTATAAAATAAACTGAAAAGTCTTTTAGGCAATTAATTCCTGGAACCCTACTAAAAGAACAAACTGACATGTTGAACAAAAATGCCTTCTCACAATCGATAGAAGAAAGAAAATCCTTGAAAATAAACAGTGTTTTTGAGAGCCTTTTTCTTCCCTCTCACCAAATGACTGAAATTAGACAATCACTACAATGTTGTTGGTCCCTAAGGGGATTTAGTCAGTTACTTACTGTGAGTGACAACTTAGTAGAACAGTTAATTATTATTTCTTTTTGCAGATAATCTGATATAAGGAAATGTAAAAGAAATATATTTTAAGTATGTGGAGGAGGAGGCTTTTGCCGGTTTGGTCTTTTTTTTTTTTTTTTTTTTTCCCTGAATATATATTTCTTGAGAATGAATGGAAAAACTTTGTGTATTTTCTTTTATCTCTGTATTGTACATTTCAGACTCCTAGTATTAAAATATCTTTATGTAATTTACTGTGTTGTGAAAGAGATAGAGCTCTTCAGTCACTGGAACCCTAGGAAAACATGATCATATACCTAGTGCCCATTTGCTAATCCCCCACAGGTTGTTCAATGAATAACCTGAAACACAAGACAACAATTCCAAGAAGAAAAATATAACAGGCTATAAATAAGTTTGATACTTTTAGGCTGATTCTGCTGTAGTCTCTACTGATATGGAAACATGTCCAAGCTGTTTCTGAGGAAAATGTGGAGAGTTCCCAGTCCCTATTCCATGGTCTGGATGAAGAGATGCATGCAAGAACTTTTCAAGCATGTACATTTTTATAACCTCCAGTACAGTATATTAAGGATCTCTAAGAACCCTGACGCTAATATAGAGAAGAGATTTACGGTGTATTTTGCTTCTGGTATGAGATTTGAAGTCATCCTACCTGAAGAAGAAATTTCTGTTTTAGACATGCCTTCTTAGATAGAAATAGGTTTTGACTGATGCTTGGGCAGTATTACTAAGCTACATGTTATGATGCTCAGACAGATGTGGTCTTCACCTTTACTTACCAAGTTGTCTCCAGGGTGGAAGTCAAGGGATTATACAAATCTGATGCTGTGTCCAAGCTAATAGAATGGTGCTTCAGACTTTTCCAAGCTCTTGTGCACTGTAACCTGGAATTGCATAGCATTACACCCACCATGCACCACCTGAGGCTCAGTGTTTCATTCATGCATTGGCTTGACTTGCTTGTATGGAAACCAAAGCTGAAAGCTTAAAAATAACATCCATGAGATGATGCATGAAATTCCTGTAGAATGACTTTGATAAACATGAATAGGTTTAGAATGGAAAGGTGAAAGAAAGACAACTATGAATAATATACCCACATTTTTGGGCTATCATTGTATTCTTATACACTTTAGTTTTCTAAGTAGATTAGTTCATATAAAGAAAATATATCCATTCATGCATCAGTTGCTTCTTTTTCTGTGTGAATTCAAGAGAAAAGTAAAACATAAAAAAGGACAAGCAATTCTGAAAACAAAAATTAAGATTTTTCCCCCCCTCAGTCCTGGATCCTTAGTGTTTTCAAACCATACATATTTTCTATGAATTCCCAATTATTGTCCCACTATAAGCAATTCTTGAAGGAACAGTTAAACTTCCACTTCTGTTGATCTCTGCTACTTAAAAGACATTTCTGAATCATAACATTCTTTAAGACATCTCAAAAATTATTCAGCTCAATTTACCATACATCATAATGAATTTCAAAAGAAAAGACCAAGAGATTCTCTCTATAGAATTTGGGGGGGAAAAAAAAAGTAATTTATTGGAATGAAAACTTATATTTGATAAGAAATTCAAAGGCTCCCTTGTAACAATTTCTAATAAATTTTCTGAAGGAAGACTGCATAAGCACAGTTGAAGTAATTGAAGCCTACTAAGCATTTAAATTAGTCAATATTTTGTATAAGAACTTTTACAGAAATAATATTAAGGAATCTTAAAGATGTTCAGCCAATGCAAATTCACCAGCAGAAATGAAATTATAAAAAGCAAGGTAAAATGAGAAATGAAGTTGTATATTGATGCAGCATATCCCTCAAGACTGAAAAGTTTATTTTACAAATAATTTGCATTAAGATCTTATAACCTGAAGAAAAATTTAAAGCCATTCATACAGTGCAATACCACTCGTTCCTGCTACTAAGTCTTCAATGCCTCCTCTTATATGGATTTACCTACTGAGTTGCTCTCCTCAAATACAGCTCTTCAAATTTTGACTCAGACATGGCAATATCCAGTCCTTGCTCCTTACCATTCAGCACTGTGTTCCCCTGTGTTTCTATGCATTTATTATTTTATAGCTTTCCCCTCCACTCTCAAAATTACAGTCAGCATGATTTCTTTCCTGTGAATACTGCTCTTTTTTTTTCTCAAAAATATTTCTGTTCCTGTTTCTGTTTTGAGAAGAGTATATGTTTCATTCTTTCCATAAACTCTTCAAGGCCTGTTTTTTCACTAGTATCTTACATTGTCTTAGTACCACTCAGATTAAAAATCACATTTTTTGCAAGAACATGGCAAGAGCATGTCTAACACAACTAGTTAACCTTATTCCTAATGCAAGTGTTTTATTTACGGGTAATTTGTCTCAGTAGCATTTACTTACACAGAGTTGCTAGTGCAACTAATAAGCACAGGAGAGAAAACAATTCATTATCTGTAACCCAGAATCATTTCTGCAAATGATGTCTCATTCACACTGAAAACAAGATCACTTTCTCTATTTTTACATGTACATGTCTAAGCTAATGAAGTTTGGTTTCCTTTAAATGAAGAGAGAGAATGAGGTTCACAAAGGCATAATTCAAAAAATTTATTTTAGAATTCCTTTATATAGCCACATGTGCTTTGAACAAGTGCATAATAATAATTCAGATATAAACATCTATGACTTGATTCCTTTGTCTGCACTTAGACAGTTAGTGTTTTTGAGATGTCCTGGACTAGCCTGCATGGACATAACTCATCCTTCTTGTAAAGTATGGGTCTCTATAGGTCCCCTGTAGTGTCTGTTAGTCCTCTGAGGATGTTCCTTATGCCTTACAATATCTAAGGATGTCTCAGATGATTGTAAGTATTTTGAATCTTGGGGTATATAAATTTTAATGTCAGTGTGTGAGGTAGGGGCCAAATTTAGTTATCAAAACATTTTCATTGAATCTTACAGGTATTAAGACTTATGATAACCTGCCTGGCTTCCACCTGCAGCTGCAGGAAGGCACAGGTCCTCCACAGGTCCTTTGTAATAGCTTCCAGCAGCTATCTTTAAGTCTTCTTAAGTTAAATTAAGTAAAATGTCTCTGTATAGCAAACTGAAGAAATCTTTAGGTGTGGAAGCTGCCATAATATATAAAAGAGAACTAGGGTTTAGTTCTGTTGCCTAAATGTAGCTAACAGTGTTTGAAATTCACCAGGTTATCCTAGCTTATCTCCAGTTATCACTTTGGAAGAGCCCTTATGTCCCATGTACTGCTTGGTAGCCTCATGTAGATGTCTACCGTTTCAGTACAACACAATTATATAATTATCTAAAATTTCACTCCTGTTCAATATGTTCAGTGTTGTCAAGAGGGTTACTCAAATCAAAAGGGGCTTCCAGTTAACCAGAGGTGGGCACCAATTTTTGTGTCTTCCCTAGGTTACTGAGAATACTACTGGATGGAGACCTGCACTGTTTTGGCCCAGATTCTGGAAGCCAGAGCATGCAGCAAAAAATAACTTCAAGTGTGTACATTTTGGCAACTGAGAAGGCAAGTTGGAGTGATCTGTTTACAGGTGACCATAGGCTTCCTTGAAAATGTTGCATAATTTTCCATTGAGTGTAATGGATGCATAAATGCCTCTTTCACAGTAGCACACCTTCATTTAGAAGTTTTATTCTGGAGCTGATTTCTTGTTTGATCAGATAATGTGCTGATTAGACTGTAATCATGAAATGTTTGGGTTTTTTTTTAACAAGAATTATAGCTATCAGTTCTGAAATTAGACTGCCATACTGTGATGAATAAACCAAGTCACAGAAAGAATGACAGAACTGAAGTCTTTACACTGACCTTAACAGTTATATTCAGTTATGTTTAAGTATTTAGGACACACTGGAGGAATGGAATAAATAGTATTTTCCTTTTAAACACTCATTCTTCTCCCTTTAAGTATGAAATTTTAATACTTTTTAACAGTTCAAAAATTAACTATAGTTAACCATTGGAGAAATTATGTCAAATTATTAGTGTTTGAATGATATTACAGTGATTACTGATTGGTTATTGAGAGAGATGTACTGATTTTAATTTAATCAGTAATGTGAGCTTTACTATTACTTCAGACTAAACATACATTTTGAATGTAAACTTTCTTTTATCATCTTTAACACTTCCATTCCACACTTACTTCCTTTTTCTTTCTGACATTTAAGTACAGAGAACAATTTAAGTCACATCAATAGTATCTAAGAGGACATGCTGCTCTTGAAATAAGGTGAATTATACACGTATTGTCTTTCACTCTGCTTTTGTTGTATTAATGATTTTACAGCTATCTCCATTTTTTGTTGTATTAATGATTTTACAGCTATCTCCATTATCATTCCATAGTATGATTCCATTCCAGTAGTAACAGAGCAGCATGCTTTTTATTATACTGTGCATATAGAGGCCCTTTTTCATTCATATCTCTATAAAAGAACTGTGAGTTATTGTAGATGTAAAAAAAAAAAAAAAAAAGAAATAAAGAATGCTTGCTTTTTAGAATGTTTTCAGGATTGAATTCATGATAAGTTATTCAGACGATCCAGGTTTTGCAAAAAAAAAATAAAAATACAAGAAATAAAAATATTATTGTATTGTATTTACAGCATGGATGCTGTTTTTCAATAGTTCATACATGTGGCAGTGGACTTAAAATATAAGAAGTGGAGTAAATCCTGCAAGAAATAGGCCTGTGAAAAAAATGAAGAAACCAGCAATAATGCCTTAAAAACTGAGGCTTTTACTCTATTGTAAAATGGATTCCTTGTCTTTTCCCCTGAGTCACCCTTCTCCTTCCCAAAACTCCTTGAGAAAACTCTTATCTCCCTAGCCTAGTATCCAGGAATTCGTTCTGGCAGGACTATGTGAAGTCCCCCTACTGGCCTTTATTTAACCCTTTCCCCATTGGTTGTTATCCCTAGATTCCTATTGGTTGTAACCAAAATTCCCTAAGAGCCTTTATATACTGACTATGTGAATAAACTCTCTCTCTCTGCATCCTTTCCTGCGGTCTCTGTGTGTCTCTTTCCCAGGGCATCTCGGGGACCACGTGGCCAGGGGGGGACAAAAAGGGGGAGCGTTCCACTCTGCTGTGACACATACATATATTCTGTGTATCCAGATGTTGACACTGAGAGTACAGTTTGATGAATCTATGTTTTGATTTCATCTCCTACCTATCTGACAAGAATTCACATCTGACAAGAATTCACATCAGACAAGAATTCAAGCTTATGAAACTTCTTTGCTCCTTCCATTGATGTATGAGTAGTGTGTCAAGAAACTAGATATAGGTACAGGAAAACAGGCATACACACAAAGCAGGGAATTATGAAAGTTTGCTATTTTCTTATACAATAAGGTCCTCTTTATACAATAAAATATGAACAAAATGGAAGGCTGAGGTAGTTTCACAACTGTATTCTCAAAATGCAGTAAAAATTATTACATGGTAACTTACTTTTAAACCCATATTATCTTATATGCCATGTGTGTTAGTGTGTTAGTTGCACAGTGTCTGAAAGTTGAAGACATGAATTCAGATAGATGGGAGGAAAGGAAAAGTTTGGTTCAACTTAGAAAATTGGGCTTTTGTCAGTTGCAGCACAGGCTGGCAGATCCCCATGGACACAGCCCTGGCATGGCAAGCAGGGCCATGTGGACTAGGACAGGCTGACAGGCAAAGATGTGGGTTTATGGGCCATCTCAATGAGGCCTATAGTGCCAGCAGGAACCCAACGTCTTCTGTAACCAGATTTCCACCTGGAAGTGTTTGTTTCTTTCAAAGCAATCCTGAAGACTCATGCTATCTATTTAGTCTGTCAAAATGTGTGTTTGCCAGCATTCTTTAATATGGGTGTGCTAATTCTTGACCAGGTCTTGCCAGAGTTTGTAAGAACCAAGACTGTCATAATTATTCCTCCTCTAGTAGCACCAGTCACTACAGGTAGCATACTCTCACAAACAGTCCTGGTTACAGATAAGCACCTTCCTTTTCCTCTCCAATCATATGATTCTGTTTGATCTTGTCTGTAAGATGCAGACATTTAATAACAGCAGATGAACGCAAGAGAATTACTGCACAGCAGAAACATTCACGATCTAAACAAAATTAAAGCAATTTTCCACTCCTCTTTCAAATCAGTTTGAGATGGTAAACTGTGAACTTGGTTTTAGCTCCCTTCCCTAGGATAAACAAGTTAATTTGAATAAGGCATTGGTATGATAAACGAGTATTTAAGCTCAGCTCTTTTTTTGTTTTTCCTGAATAGTAAAGTGAACAGCTTTAGTACTACTCTTCCCATTGATATCAAAATTTTATGAAAATTAAAATTAAATAGTAGTCATTCTCTATTGAATACATTTCTTTTAAAACATATTTGTGAATTTATATTAATTTTCTACATAATCTTGTCATTACTATGTAACCGTATGTCACTATATAGCATCAACAATTAATCCTTGATCATGGTGAAAATTACAGTATTCATTAAAAACAACATTACTAGTTTATACAGAAAAATTAAAATAAGAAAATAAAAATAAATCATATGGATCACAATGAAACAGACAAATTAAAAAAAAAAAAAAAAACAACAAAAAACCAAGAAGAATTCAGAAGATTCTTTAGTCCTTTGCATCAAACTCAGAAATTTCCAAACCCAGAATTGCTCTCCCTATTGAGTAAATCAGTTTTATGATATTGTAGTCATAATAAATAGATGTCAGTATTTATATTCTTCCTGGAAAGAATGGTTTACTCCTTATTTAAAATAAATAAAGACATTTATGTAAAATTAATGCAATTTCCCCTGGACAAACTGCACTTCAGAATTTAATTTTCTACTTTATTTCCCCATCATAAAAATACATGTTAGCCTGTGAATATGTCCATTGACATTCCTGCAGCCTCAGCATTTTCTTTCTATAACTGAGGTAAATCCCTGGCTTAAGTTTCATACACCTTTTACAATTATACACATGATAACTTATTTTTGTATATTGCAGTTCCTTATTCTGAAGAAGATGGTATAAAGTATCCCTTCCAAGTCTCTATACAAGTGAAATTCTCTACTAAAAGCTTAAAGCAAGAGAGCCCTTAAAAATTTATCCTTTCATTGCTTGATTTTAACAATAGTAATAGTTGCCGAGTAGAGCCTTCTCGTTAGGAAATATAAAGCTATGTCATAACATATCATGATCCATGTTATCAAAATAAATGAGTATTCCAGAACAGAGGCACACTACCTGAACTGAACATTAGAAATGAAGTCTTTCAACACTTCTATGAAGAGCAATTTATGAAAGTTTATTATTCTCAAAACTGATCTCTCATGCAGAAAGCTACAAGGATGTTCTTAAATTAAACAAATACAAATAAAAAGCACCACTATTTTTTTTTTAACCTTCTTTTATATGATATATATGCACCATTAAATCTTGTGTGAAAATCAGCAGTGCATTGCCTGAACAAAAGGTTATACTTCTCTACTGTATACAGTATTATCTTTTAAAACGTTCCCATTTAAAAAAAAGACCAAATTCGGGTTTGGGGGAAAAAAAGTTACTTTCAGTATATGTAAATTTAAGCAGGTATCTCCCCTCCCATGAGAATTTGTGGACACTGTGTTTTGTGTTGTCCTCACTTCTTTGTGCATTAGTTGGTTTTGCCTTTTTGTTTTAGTGGATCCTTGTACATAAATGCACCTATGCCTGTACACTTGCAGAGTGAGCCTGTGTTCAAGTGTGTATACCAAAACTGAGAATATGTGTTTGATTGAATGTGGGTTGAAACCTATGTAATCAAGTTTAGACATGTCTATTAGCCTTTCATACATTTGGGCTATATTTTTTCATTAAATATAAGCAAAATTTAACATCTATTTGAAGCCATCTTGCTGAGATCCAGTCCCATAACTGCTTACAGTAATTGTTTACCTGTGATCTTGCTTATTGACCATGCTGAAATTGCATTAAGGAGCAATCTGCAGGCAACCATTCTAGTGTATTCACTTGAATGCAATTTGTTTAGTACTTTCCTGCATGCTTTGTTGGTCATTTAATCTCAATTTCCAAGGGAATTAATCTTGAGTTTCTTAGCTTCTAAATGATTAAAGTAAACACAGGAAAGAATGAAAAGGAAGAAGAAAGAACTGTAGGAATCTGTCTTACTTCTTATTCTACAGGGAAAAGTACATTCAGTACAATGAATAAAACTATATTTCATGTGGAAATACTGCTTTATAGGCAATATAAAGTACTTTATTTATGAAGATGGGTAAACCAATGCTCATTAAGATGAAATATAATTAAGTGTGGGGTTTTTTTTAAAGTCCTAGAATTGTATAAAAGCATCTGGGATTCAAAATTTGATTAAATGTAAAGCACAACACAAAATGAGAAGAAACCTGCATTACCAGAACAATTAAAAGAAAAAAAAAAAAACAAACAACAAAAAAACAAAACCAAAAACAAGTGAATGCTTAAAATTAGTGTATAGTTTGAGATACTAGAGGAGTAATGTTACCCTCTATCCCCACACCCCAAATTGAAAAGGAATGTTGATTAATACTACAGTTACAGCTAAGGTAAAGTATCTAGAAAATTGGTCAGAACAAAGTATGAGGAAAGAAAAAAAAAAAAATATCTAGGAAAAAACCCCTTGCTCAAATGGAGTTACCCCATCCTTTCCTCCATTGGGCTGCTGAATTCAGGAACCCCAAACAATCCTGATGCACATTTACATTTTATTATCTTATAATTTATTATGTTTTTTTTTTTTCCTCAAATGCAGTATTGTCAGACTTGAAATGGGAATATGTGAATGTGCCTATGGTACTTTTGAATATTTTTGTACAAACAGACACTTCTAATAAAGATGCCTCATTTTATAGCAGATATTTTTGTTATTAAGATCCAAATATTGTTCCTCATACTTTGTAGCATTGATTTTTACTTCACACTTAGTCTGTTCTTCAAGGTAAATTGACACTTTCTAACCAATCATCTGATCCTCTTAGTACAAAAGATTTTCTTCAGCTCTATGTCACAAATATATTTCCTTTACACACTCTTTTTTTCCTAAAAAAACCAACCAACCAAACAAAAAAAAAACAAACCTGAAAAACATAACCAAACCAAAACAAACCAAAACAAAATATTAAACAGAAATCAGTCTTGGGGCTGATCTTGCTTGAATACCTCTAATAACCTGCATCTGAAGCATACTGTCTCCATCTCATAAACTACTCGCATCACATAATTCTTATTCCAGTTCTCACTGTCTCCCAAATAGCTAATGTGATAGCCCATATTTTACTATAAAAAAAAAATATTAATAAACCCAGGTCAGAAACTTTTCTGTGTTCCCATTTACTGTAAAATTTCTTATCAAGAAAACCATCAAGCTTGCTGTTATACACTTGCAGCAAATCCAAGGACATTGTTAATATCTCCCTTTTGTACTGTAGATTTTATGGAAGACCTGGCCATACACTGACTTTGAATTGGAGAACTGAATGTTGAAGTCTGCAGTGGAAGAAAATTATTTTGATTTTAGAGTAAGATGATGATCAATTATGGAAGTAATTTAATTAATTAAATTGATAGATGTTAAAGACTATCACTACTGAAAAGACAACACAATCTAACTTTTTAATTACATTACTAGATAAAATTTTCATGAAATCAAAGAAAATAGAATAATTTAATGATAAATATTTTTTTATATATCTGTCTCTTACACAAGTTGTGGAACTGAATAGAAACAGTAACATGTAGAACTAAGCATCAACAGAGTGAAGTATAAGGAGAGAAAAATACTGAAGACGAAATGTTCGTTTTGCTAAATTAGTTATGCTTCATGATGAGCAATCTTTTTCCCATCCAAGAAAGCACTTCACACATCAAAAGCAAGTCAGAAGCAATCCATTGTCCTGTGAGTAACCTAATGCATTTATGTATTCTGCTGGGAAATGTCTCAGGGTACTTAGAAACTATGAGTACTGAAGTAAAGGATTTTAATGTTAAAACAAAGTGTTATACAGGTGCACACTCACAGCCATACTGGGTGGCTGATATAGAATATATTTTTATTTATCAAATACAGATACATACAATTATGCCTTTTGCTAACCTGTGTATCCTGACAGCTCATTAAGAAGAAATGCCATAACAATTTAATGAAATATATTTTATTCTCTATGAAGGGACAACAGCTTTGACAAATTAATTAAAAATACACCAAAACCAGAAAAAAAAATCTAGTGAAGCATTTTGAACTCTTTCAACCGAGGTTAATTGCCATATAATGGAAATAAAGTTATTTAAGCCATGTACAGACGTGGTATAAAGAAATGTAGCCCTGAACACAATAAATTGTTGTTTACTACTAGTTTTGAATTTCATCTAATTCCTTTTCCAATTTACTAAATGCCAGGGAAATACCAGTCATATAACAAATATTCTGTACTGTCTCAACATTTTACTGCATAGATGTGTCTGATGTTTGATTTTGCTACCCCTGGCTGTTCCACTGTGGGCTTTAATTGTATTAATTTAAATGGAACAATGTTATAAAAATAATACTTATCTTTGCAAGTCACCTTCAGATCCGGCACATTATCAGCACTGTTTCTAAGTCTCAGAAACAGGTTCAACTAACAGTTTGTGATGAAAGGCAGAAGTATTCAAAAAAAAAGCATAAATTGTCTTTACATTCTCTTTCATATGTTTCATATGTTCCACGTCAACTTAATTAGACTTTAGGTATGGATGGCAGAAATGGGTTCTGAGATCTACTTTTGTGCTAGTCATCCTAGACTCCTCTTAGTGTCTAGAGGAGAAATAAAGGCTTTGTATGGCAATTGAGAGAATTTTAAACCATTATCTAAAATCATATTAATTTCCTCGGGATATTACCAATCTATCTTTTGCCTGTAAAGTGAGACTAGGTCAATTTTGGTCAAAAATGAACCTAACACTGAATAGTTGAATGTTTAGAGTCAAGCAAGAGGAATTCTGCATGCCTCAAGAGTTGCATTCATTCTAAAGGTAGAACTTGCTAGATCCTTCAAGCCTTGCAATTCTGAGGAGGACTACATTAGTCTACCCTCACATACAACGATGAAAAAACAGTCTATGTGTTTTCACACACAAAATAAGATATTTTCATCTTAGTTCCTTCAAAGTTCATATAGCACATGTCAGCTTAGTTTTCTTTCTAGTACTTTAGAAAGACTTCTTTGTCTTAAAGGTCAATAGCACAGAAAACCATTTTGTAATGCTAGAGGGAAAGATAAATAATCTCAGAAGTTCATAGGACAAACAACCGATAAATATTCTTGAATTCAGTTAAAATTTTACAGTGTATAACTATTCAGTGAACCAGAGTAAACTGCCAGAACTAATTAATTTGAAGATTTTTTTCAGGACGTTAAAACTTGTGCCAGAAACACATATTTGATTATATGCTAGTATTTTACCTTCATAGTGTTAGAGTGGATTTCTCCACATCCATCATAGACGTTACATCTAAATGTTGGCAGCTTGAATCTGCTTATAACTGTAACATATGCAATTATTCTCCTTATCTATATATTAAAAAAATAAGGAAAAATCCATTTCGATTTAATTTATTAATAGTGAATGAAATATTTTACTATTAAAGATTTCTAATAGCCTGCTACCATCCTGTTACTTGTAATGCCTTAGTGCTAAATATGGTCTGTAGAACTGAGGAATTCAGAGCTCTGAAGATATTACTGACACATTACTACTGACTATGGATGGAGAACTAAGGAAAAAAAGAGGTGTGGTGGAGGGCAGAAAGCAGACAATGCATGTGCAGGGCATTTTAAGACTCATTAATGAAAGAGATGATGAAAGCGAAGCTTAGTAAAACCAGCACAAAGAACACAGGATGACACAGTGGAATTTGCACTATGAATTCCACCAAACTGGTATCAGACATAGTCAGTCTAACCCTATTCCCATGAATACTGGGTGTATTTATTCGGTACAATGGGACAGAGAATAAAATATCTTTTTATTTATGTTGAAGAATTATTAAAATTTACAGCTGTCTCCTGTACAAAACAACATAGGACTGTAACCTTTTGGGCACAGAAATAGTTAATGTGAGTTCATACCTTTGCTCATGTAAATGGTGCTTCTGCACAGACCTATTTATGAATCTCAATGTTCGTATAAAACTTCTTCAGCTTTTGTGTTCTAGGCTTATACTCACATATGTAGGAAAATATATGCTATATACAAACACATCACACAATAGATGAAGATTCAATACAAAGAAATATTTTCACAGTGTTGTTAGAGAAGAAGGATGCACAGACAACATTTTCAACATTATTAATGAAACTTGCATGTTCAACACAGAGAAATGCAGAGTTCTGCACCTTGGAGAGAATGATCACCTGCCTGAGGACAGCATGAGAACAAAATGGCTGAAGAATAGTTTTGTTGAAAAGGACCTCAGTGTTACTGCAGAAACCAAGCTAAGGGTAAGTCTGAAGTGTACTTTCATTGCAGATTCAGAAAAGTGTATGGGGGGCTACTTTAGGGGGAGGAGAACTAACCAGTTGAAAGAAATTGTTATGCCATTATTATCTAATCATTATCTTGGGGAGGTTATATTTGAAATAGTGTGTCCAGTTTTATTCTGTCTGGCCCCATCACCAAGAAAAACCCCTCAAAAAGAATGTTGAGAAATTCACCAGGGTTCCATGGACAAGTACCAAGATGGCCAGAGAACTAGAGCACAACCTATGAGGGAAGTCAAACTGAGGGGACTGGGCTGTTTAGTAAAGAGGAGGCTGATGATCTGACATTATAGGATTTGGAGACCAGTTTCAAAGAAAACAGAATGAAATGCTTCCCAGTAGTGGCAAATGAGGTAGCAGAGTTGTTTTGAGGGAGAGATTAGACATCAAGAAAAACCTTTTCACTGGGCAGAAAGTTCATCACTGTAAAAGGTAGTCCAGAGGGGATGTATTAAAAAACATATCTATGGATTTTTTTCATGCTTCAGAGCTGGCTGATCTGACTTGGTTTTGATTATAATCCTGTTTTGAGAAATAAAATTAACAAGGCATCTCTAGGATCTTCTTGAAGTAAACATTTCTGTGTTTCTGACTTGTATAGATGATAAAATTTGAGGACAGCATAGCCCTTTTATTTGAAGTAATTAGATTTTAAATTTTATTATTTCACTATTTTAAAGTAATTAGGACAGGAAAAATAACAAGGAATCTTTTTAATGGACTCTTAGTTTTAAGATAGAAATAATATTATTCTGTTTTTTTTTTCTTAGCATGATGTAAAATGGAAGAAATATTTGGGAAGTTGTTTAGGTTTGAGGGTTTTTTTCCCAATCCTTTCTAGCCCCACACATTTTTTTTAAAGTTTAATCTTAGAGTGGTATACTTCATCCAAACCAGAACGAATGGAGATTACATTGAAACTTAATGTTTACAAATGGAAGCAGTCTGATCATCTCTTTAAACCCTAAACCTTATCCCAGTGGTACCACATATAGAAGAATATAGAAGATATTCGTGACTTTTAAAGTGACACAAATATACTCTTTAGGACCATCACTTCTTAACCTAAACTCAGATACAGACGTATAAATATAAGTTTGTATGTGTAATTCTCAAGGGAAGAAAAAAATCAGAGCAACATCTCCTTTGGAAGCACTTCATCATTTGATTATGTTTCTACATATTTGTATGAAATAGCCTAAATCTAATGGCTCTTTGTTATTTCTGTTGACTCATGCTCTCTATTAGGGTCAAGAAGTGCAGGGGAAAAGTTGAATGAAGTGTGACTTCACTCAAAAATGTTAAATGTTTGCCTGTATGGGTAATTCAGTAAGATTTTTATGTTATTTTCAAAGTTTTTATTTTGACCTAAAAATAGTTTATAATAAATAGGGAAAAAGATGAATAAATGAGTGCATTAAAAATGCAGAACCTTAGATGCATAGCTGAGGGTCATACAGTCCCTTCAAATATTAATTATTCTGTGATAAGCCATCTGGTTTTCTTATCTTCAAGTAAAAAAAATAAACCAATTTAGTCAGTTAGTCATCTGAATTCTTAATATACAATGTCTAACTACAGACTAGTCTCCTTGTTATTTATGAAGTGTACTTCAAAACTGAAGAAACTTGCGTTTTACACAACTACAACATAACTAATTAATATGCAGGGAATGAAAACATACTGATATAATATTATAAGTAGAGTGACATTCTTATTTAGATTTAAAGACCCCAAAATAAAGTCTAGTTTTAACCTTTCTCATTTAAATTATTATTGAATTTGAATTCAAACCTTTGCAGAGAATGGGAAACAAGCAAAAACTGCCAAGGCAGAATAAATCCAAGACAAAATCTTATTGACATAAAATGGATGGCTTGAAATTTCAGACAACTCACAGCAAAGGAGAGACATTAAGCTTCTGAGATTTTCAGAGGGAACATGAAGTCCTGACACCATCTTTTCATGGCAAATTTCATATGTAGTTCAGTCACACAACTTGAAAGAATGTCTAATCTGGATCAGAAATGCCATAGGATTCCCACATCGAGGCCATCTGTGAGTAACAGTGTAGGAGGGACCATGATTTTGACCTTGTTGTACACCTGGGACATGGATAGAATGCTACAGGCGGTAGGGAAAAATGAAGAGGTTATGTTTAAGGGCATGAAGATATTATTCTTCCTTGATGTAGGTCCAACCTCAGTTAAAAGAAGAGAACTCAATGAGAATTAAAAGGCTGCCTTGAAAGGAGAGGTTATGGACACAGCGCTCTGCCTTGCAAACTGAGAGTAACTTTTAATAACCGCACACTAGCTGAGTAAAATGGCAGCAAATAAGCTTTCATACAAAGTCAGAAAAGAAAGCACCTAGGAAGACCCTGAAAGTAAAGACTCTGGAGAATGAATACATTGCTGTTTTGGCCTGCTTGCATCTCCAGTTTTACATGGTCTTCAAACTTCACATTGTCTGTTGTAACCTTTATTCAGAATGTCCTGCTAAGTCTACAACCACTGCAGTCTTAAACAAGAAGGTAAAGGTCATATGTTAAATACATGGAGTCTACTTTGACAGGTATTATTCTTTAAAGCCAGTATTAGAATTGGAATTTGGAGTGCCTCCTGGCTCTGGTATGGACATTAATAGGAAATAAAGGTGGAGACAAATGGTTTTGTTGCTTTGTCTTTTTTTTTTTTTTTTTATTAAACCAAATAAGTGAATAGAAATCTACTATATATGTAATTTTTTCTTCTGCTACGAAAAGCCAAACTGAAAAGAAAACAAAAAAACAACACCTCTCCACAGAATGACCCTGATTTTCTTTTTCCCTCTAAATGTTGAGCAAATGTTTGTTTTAAGCTATCTTCAGATGTTTATAAGACTCCTTTTACTGCTCTTAAAAGTGGCTCTTAAGTTTATTATGTTAATGAGTGTTCAGTCTTTTTTATTTTTCTCCAAATTATTCATAATTTTTCTATTTTTCTAGCAGATATAATAATATTTGTAACGGTTGATAAAGAACTTCCATGTAAATATTTTAGATATTTCTTTTGTTGATACAATTAAGATATGTATTCCAAAAACTACAGGTCTCTTTTCTGCTGCAAAGGCCTATTAAATTCATGTTTCTTTTACTACCTACTGTTACATCAACACCTTTCAGAACTGTAGGTTTCCTGCACGTTTTTAATTCTTCCAAATTAATATCTAAGTTTTGTATTGCTTGGTGTTTTGTTTTTGTTTTTCTTTTTTCAAAGGAAAAAAAAAGAAAGCCCTTTTTTAAATTTATATACATATATTATATATATAATTTTAGTTGTGTTTTAATCTCTTTAGATTGTTTTCATGTTTTACCTTCAGAAGTCCTTGTAACTTCTTATCTGCTTGACATTTTGACAATTAGCAATATGTTTTTTCTCTCACAAAGGTTTTTTAGTTCACAATCTTTTTACCATCAAATATTACATTAATTGAATTTGAGAGCTAGATATTAAGTATGCCAAGTGCAAATTTTTATGATTATAGAGACCCATACTTTTTCCTGAGGAAAGAGGAAATAAAATAAAGAAAATGTTTTGGATATTTTTTAACTATCATTTTCTCTGTAGAAAACAAACAACTACATGGCAATGGACAAGCAAGCAAATGATAAAGTTCTTTCTTTTTTATCAGAAAAAGTTATAGAAGTCAGCAAATACCTGTGCTGCTTATATTGACAGGAGTATTCAAGTTGACTATTCTTTCTTATTTCACCAAAGAATATGAGGAGAAATTTTCTCCTTAAAACTTCATTGCTTTTTCTTAATACTAAGTAATTATTTATTTACACTGAATATGAAAAATCTTTTTTATAATTCAATACAATAGATACTATAAAAAGTGCAATTAAAAGCATAGAAACACAATAATAAGCCTACATACACTAAAAATAACATTAAGTAATAATCTGTTTGAAGCTAGAAACAATGCTTTCTTGTACTACCCCAGATTTTTAATTAGAACGTATCTGATGAAAGGAACTTTACAGAAAAGAATAACACAGTTATGTTGACTAATAAGGTAGAAGGCAGGGAAAATCCTCTGAGAAATTACCACATGACAAAAAACCTGAGACTTGGAAATTATGCTGAATATTTCAAGAGAGTGTTCACATTATTGTTATCCATGGGAAAATTACTTTGTTCCCAGGCCGATGGTTCAACCATATGGCCATTTCAGCGGTTTGTAATCAAGTAAATTTATCTTTTATGCTTGAAATTCCTCAAGCAGACCTGATTTGAGACTTAAACCATTTTACTTTGAATAGGAGAACCATTCTTTTCCATTCCCTTTGCTTATACAGAAGTAGGAACAGATTATAATCCTCTGTAAAAGACAAAATTAACATATAGAATGACCCTCTATTTCTTAAGATCAGGTCAATATTACATCTCTTTTCAAAGCTTTTGTGTATAAAAACCATCAAACTGAAAAGACTGAATTTATTCCTTGAAATTATTATTTTTTTAATCTAATGTCATATTGATTCCAGTCATTAAGGTAATTTTTAAAAGGGAGAGAGATTATTAGAAAGGTAAAATTCTAATTTCATTAAACAAACATTAAATTAATTTTAAACTTAAGACAGTCTTTTCTTTTTCTCTATGGATTCTTTCACTGCTTTTGAATCAAACACATTCTATGAGGGTACTTTTTAACAACTCATGCTTTAATAAGAAAATCTCATTTAAACAATTTTGTCTCTAAATTTGCTGGGCAATGAGCCTGCTTGCTTGTAACAGACTAAGTTCAAAGCTCATTGTACTTAATGGAAAAGTTAGGTCTGTGACAGTACCTCGACTGAATTCCATTTGCTTTGACCTTTAAGTTATACATGTTGATGAAAAAAACAAAGTGCATCTATGAAAATTAAATTCAGAAATATTAATTTTAACTAGTTCAAGGAAAATTAAACAATTAGAGGTGGGTTTACAGTTTTAATACATATATTTCTATAAGCTACCAACATGTCCTTATATCTTTTAACCCCTGATTGACTTTGAAATATGCCTTTGAAAGATGTACATAGTAAAGAATATTTTCTTTTTAAGAAGAGTCTTTTTATAAGAATTGAAATATCTTGCATGGTTGTTAAGTCTTCCAGGAGATGACATGTTGGCCAAATTTTAAAATAAGTATGTTGAAATTAAAAAAAAAAAAAAAAAAAAGATTGTCTTCAATTACTTGCAGTCTGCCTAGAGAGCAAAAGTTTATGCTGGTTTGTGTTTTCCTCTGTAATAATGGCATAGGAGCATTAAAAATATCCCATAATGAAAGACTGGGGAATTAAGATCTTTTCAAGCATTATCAGATGATCTGAACTCTGCTTTCTATGATTTCTGAGATGTTCTGCCTTGTCAGCACAAAGCATCCCTGATGAAAATTTTGTTTTCATATGTCACCATACAATTACTGCAAAGATTACTAGTTGATTTCTATCTTTATTTTACTCTAATTAGAAGAATAAAAAGTAAAATTACAGAAAATATATTTTGCATCATTAGAACATAAGTATTGTACCACTATGTACGTTGAGAAGTATGTAATATAGGAATAAAACCCTGAAAAATGGAATCTAAAATTCTAGTATAAGAAGCTCTTAGCTGAATAAAGAATGGGCAATACTTTAATTACATCCAATTTGAAATATGTCAGTTACTAATTGGGTTCTGTTGGTAAATTTTTATCCTGTGAGGTAAATTAAACACATATTTGTGTTTAAATATAAAGAGATTTAATGAGCAATCATAGAATTATAGAATGGTTTGCATTGGAATACTTTCAATATTCATTCAGTCTAAACGCTCTACCATGGACATTTTTCACTAGATCAGGTTTCTTAGTGCTCTGTCCAACTTGGTCTTGAACTCTTTCAGTGATGGGGCATCCACAGCTTTCCTGGGCCACGTGGTTTTAGAGTGTTTCACCACCTTTACTGTAAAAAAAAAAGTTATTCCTTATATGTAGGAGTACAAAATTGCACCAAAGGGAAGAGAGACCATGAGATGAGACCAAGGAAACAAGGAAAGCTACCAGAATGAGCACAAGAGACAGTTTATTGCCATGTATCAGGTTGTTACGGGTTTCCCAGTCTATGAATTCACTGTTGTAAAGTTAAGTAGTATTGTTGCATGCTGCACAAAATGGAGTTTGGTGTTATCCCTGCTCCCTGATTGGACAGACTCTGCCACAGTGGAGCTTTTCCCATATATGGTTATCCCCACCCTCGTTTACCCCTCATGGTTATAATCCTTCCCTGTTTTTCTTTTTTTATGAGAGGATTTGCATGCTCCTCCCAAACTCTGCTCCCTTTCCAGAAAGTTCCATGCCACCCCTGTATAAGCCCACGCCATTTTAATAAATATGCCATTCCATCATTCCACCACATCCCTGCCTGGAGTGTCCCTTTCCTTCTTACCCCCAAAGGGTCTCATCACTTATATCCAATTTAAGTCTACCCCCTTTCAGTTTAAAACCATTACCTCCTCTTCTATTGCAACAGGTACTATTAAAAAAGGAGAGAAACATATTTCCAGAATATGGGTAATCTATTGTTTTTAGGTATCAGTTACATATTAACATAAATCACTTTTCTAATTGCAAATTTCTCTTTACTGTTTATGATGGAAATATTTGCTCAAACTCACTTCTAAATCATCAATCTGAGACTTGAACAGAGAAGTCCCTGTCTAGTGAGTACTCTAACAGTTGTTTATTCAGTGGTAATCCTTCTTTTTCATGAGCCATTTCACCCTAGATCTGAGAAAATTCAGCTGACATGATTACTGTAATCAATACATTCTTAGGAAAATTTCACCACATAGATGCTTACTGAAAAGTTTCTTGTCAGTTCTAACAGACTCCATTATTAACTGCTGCATGAAGAGTGGAAGCTCCGTTCACTCAGCTAATCCTCTCAACCTGTAGGCTCAGTCAACTTTTCATTTGTAAATTACTTCAAACTCTCTTGAGGTTGGAGAAGAACTCAAGACATATACTTAATATAAAACGTGTTTCTGTACAAAAACACAAAACCATAGATGTCTCATCTTTTGTCTGTGTACTAAGAGACAGATTTCTAGGGTTTTTTTCACCTCAGACAAGATTAAAAGAGTAGGATTAAAAGCAATAAATCAATAATTAAGTTAGGAAAAAAAAAATCATTTATTTCTTCTTCATTCTGACTTCACCTCTTAAATAGTTCCTGCTCAATGTACAGCAGGATAGTTTAGTACCTTTACATGAAGTGCTAAGATAAGAAGTAGAGATATGACACTCATCTATTGAGACATATTTTTTTCTTTGTTTGTTTTTTTTTTTGGTTTCACTTATTTATTCAATTAAATGAGAATTAGGAATGAGCTACAACTTAGCCTGGGTGCTTGTAACTATATGCTAGTTTTCCACACCTCACCACCTCCTCCTCCTCACATGAATAACTTCTGTACATGTACAATTTCTGGCAAGTTGGCAAGGGTCTCTCAAGCAGCTCAGACAAAGCAAATTAGCTGCTAAATACTGCAGGAGATATAAAACTGAAATTTGTACAAACCTTATTTTTATTCCTATTGTTACTAGAATAACAAGTTATAAGATTAAAATTCAAATGCTTTGTTATTTCTTATTTACTCTTTTTTGTTTTTGTTTTTTTTAATTCTAATGATAGAAACAAGCTTACAATTTTTTGGTCTTTTTAACTTTTTTTACTGAAAAAGAGCTAATTAGAGGAAAATATTACTTCTCTATCATGTCTAATAATCAACTGTGTACTTATCAATTTATAAGGAATAGGAATGAGTTTCTTTCTTTCATTTGTTACAGTAGAGCTAGCTTTTGTAAAATTATCTTTGCCTTTTTTCTTCCCTGCTCTTTTCTACTGTGATGTGTTTTACAAATTCCAGGGCTGGAGGTACATAGGAGTCTTACACAGTCTTACAGCTTCTTGAAATTTTGTGACTTCTAGGAAACAGTACAAATAAACCTCTCATAAATAAAAAATTCTGCAGATACAAAGAATTGTCCTTTATAATTTGGCAGGAGCTAAGACTGCAGACGAGATTATGGCTAGCCAGTCATTACAAGCAAAACCCTGAATAAAGTAACAGTAGGCTGAGCACATACTGTTCCTACTTTTCCTTTTTACAGGAAACATATACCTGGAAGGCAAACTTATATAGCTCAGTACTTAATGAACAATTTAATTGTTGTTTTAAGTCAGCTATTTCCAAGACTGCTTCATTTGACTAATCTCACACAAAGAAATATAGCATTGCAAGGCTCATTTAAACCACATCCTGAAGCAGTTAGAACATTCCTGAAACTTTTAGTTTAAGTGGATTAGTATATTCTTTAAGAAGTCTTCAAGATTTGAATGGAGAAGATTTCTTTTTTTTTCATGGAACTATATAAACTTTACTAAACTTTTTTTCAAATAATTTTTTTTTTTTTTTTTTTTAACCACAGAAACAGATATTTTATGAGCTAGGAAAGATAGGAAAGACTGCAGGATTAATTCCATAGAAGGCAATGACATCTTAAAGCTCCAAGTGAATACATCCAAATTCTCTAACAAAATCTGAACGTATAGGATTTTCTCATTGAAATAAACAATGAGATCTAAGTCTTATAATGCTCTCATTAGCAAATGCTGTAGTAAACTATGATCAAAAGTTCCAGGATCAAGTCGAAATATTTCATTTTGTCAATTTCTATTCTAAACAATTTGTTGTCCCCCAAATATGAAACACTCATTTGCAGTTCATCATCTAAGAGCTATTGATCTGTACATATCTTGTTTGAATGTACTTTTTTGTCTCCATCATCTTTCAAAATATAGTAGATTAAAGTATTAAATTTTTGTATGTGTCAATATATAGTAATTTTATTTTAATCACACTAGCTATTTCCCCAAAATAGACATCTTCTTTCAAGCATCAAGTGAGTGGAAAGATGAATAACTCCTTTAAAATAAATCTAATGTCATACAATATTTATATTTTGGAGTGAAAATATTTTTAAGATGTAGTTTTATAGAGATGTTGAGGTGGAACTTCTTGTGTTTTAGTTTATGGGCATTATTTCTTGTCTTGTCACTGGACACCACTGAAAAGAGTGGTATCATACTCTTAATGTCTGCCTTGAGGTATTTACATGTATAGATGAGGTTGGCTCTCAGCCTTCTTTTCTCCAGACTAAACAGAACAATCTCCCTCAGTCTTTCCTGATAAGAGAGACACTCTAGACCCATAATCATCTTTTTCGTCATCTGCTGTACCCTATCCAGTAGCTCCTTTTCTAAACTGTGGAGACCAGAACTGAACACAGTACTCCAGATGAGGCCTCACTAGTGATGAGTAGAGCAGTAGGATCATCTCCCTCAATTTGCTGACAATGCTCTTCCTGATGCACCCCAGGATACCACTGGCCCTCCTGGAGACAAGGGCTCAGTGTTGGCTCATAGTCAACTTGTCATCTACCAAGACTCCCAGGATAAATCTATCAAAGGCCATTTTATAATTTAGCTACGTAATTAGCTTTATTACCTAAGTTGTCATGTTGATGTAAAATCCAAGACAGCGAAGCAATAGAGGTGAACAAGCCAAAGTTCTGTCACTTTTAATCTCAGTTTATATAAATAGATCTCATGTCACAGCTAAATATTTTATTCTTCCCTGGACTATATATTTTCACTAGTTAAAGCACATGAAACATATAAACTGTCTCACCTGTTCAGTAATGGAGTTCCAATAGGCCATTGGAAGTGGGGAAGTCAACCTCAACTTGTTTGATAATATCAGTGCACAACAGAGAATATTCAGAAGAATAACCTCTATATATCTGGCACTTTATTACTGTCTGATTAATTATGATTTTTGTACTGAGGATTTTGTTGGATACACATGGACCTTTGATCTGCCATGCATAGAGACTTCTTCATTCGTCATGCAAAAAATATTTTTTTCTCTGACTTGTTCCTTCAAATCATTAAAAAGCTAAACCAAACTCATCACTAGGCTGTGGGTATATATATTTGATCTTAAAATTAACACCGTTAAATTGTGAGGGCTCTCATATTCTTTAATTTTCTTTTTCTTTTTTTTTTTCTTTCTGAACAGTGCTTTGTATCTTAAAAATTTTATTGTAAACCACATCAAAATATTAAAATTATCTCTGTATACAAAACCCCCTTAATAATATATTTTAATTTATTGTGATAAGTATTTAAAATAACTAGTAACTGACTAATAATTAATTTTTGAAGTTGTAATGGCCTATATTGACGTATGTAAAATTTCATTCTGTGCTTTAAGAATCCTTGTAACAGAACTGATGGATAAAAATACTTAATCAAACTTAATTAGAATTGCAAGTTGATGAACAATAAATTGAAGACATGCAGATGCATTAAAAACTTCCTTTAAAGCTGACTAATTAGTACCACTTGCAAGTAGAGAAATATTAGGACTGCTGATGTTTTAGGTAAGAATTCAAATATCATTCTTCATTGATTCATGGTTCAGCATTGAAATGTCCTTCTAAAGTTGTCTAAACCTTCCAAAGTTTGTTTTCAACAATAAATATTTCTGAACATATCTAACCTGTGAGAAAGAAATGTCGATAAGGTCTATAGCAGGTAATGCTCTTTTCCGTTCTATTTAATTTTATTCCAATTAAATATGAAAAATATTAGCCCCTGCTTTAAACCTTTCTGGAGAATCACGAAGCCTAGAAAATAATATAAATCTAGCATGTGTGTGTGTGACCATATATATCAATATCAGTACAGGTGTATGTATACCTATATGAATAAATATACATGTATCCATATGTTAAACTCTGTAAGAGAACCACATATATAAAGGAAGAGTTGTATTAGAGCATAAAGAATGCATATCTCACCTTAATGTGCTTAGTGATACATGCATTTTGATCTCATGGTAGATATCAAAGAATCAGGTTCAAATAATATCAACTCCTTTATTTTTTCCTAAATAGCAGTAGGGCGTTCACTAATGTTGCATCTGTCACTAAGAACTTAAAAAAACTGTCACTGGTTTCTTCCACCACAGTTACAAGTGTCTAAGATTTTGATTGTATGACTTCCACTGGAAAAAGAAATCCTGACAAAGAAGGGGAATTTGTTCACATATAAATACACTGTCATATCTAAGAAACCTACTGAATACCAGAAACATGATCCGTTAGGTATGAGTTCACTGACTGTGTTTTCATGGACATGGAGACACCTTTGAAAGCAAAAACTTTCAAATGGGCCAATGAATATTAAAAAAGAAATAGATACAACATGAAATAAAATAGAATGCATACTCTCAGGGATTCAATACATAACATAGACTACATCAACATTGATTCACTTACTATTCATATAAATATTTCTTGGACTTTGTATAACTGTTTCCTGCTCTTGCAAAAGTTGCTCTAGGAAGAGATTTAGTTCATAAGCAATTACCTAATATGCATATATATATATATATATATATAGGATGTTTGCTGCATACTTAGTCCTCCACTGAAGTTCACAGAAACTCATATAAGTTGTCTAACACCACCAACTGGAGACATTTGGGAAGAGCAGCTTGACAGCAAGGAGAGATACCTTAGGTCATCTCAAACTGCAACAAAATCTGTGAAATTTGAATAATTAGTGGGATATAAAGGAGACACTTGAGATTTCCTGTAGTTAACAGTTGTGGTGTACTTGGTATCACTCTTAATCATTGATTCTTTGGATGTTTGAGGAACTCCCTGGCTCGTCATCTGCAAAGATGAGAAAATGGACCAACATGACACATAATGGTTGACTGAATTCCTAACTACACTCACAACAAAATATCTGACTCAGCTAATTTCTTATAATCCCAAAGATACTCTGCCAGGTGACCTCTGATGTGCCTTTTTCCAGTGATAGGTCTTTGTTTGCTTAAATGGGTTGAGTAACGTGGAAAATCTGACCATCCCAAATACTATCCCACATGGTTTCTTCTGCAGAGTTGACCAAAAAATGTACTAACAAAATGTACAAATAATGAGCATAAACTGTTTCTGAAGATTCAGAAATGGTTAAAGAGAACAGACATTTACAAATAGTTATGGTGGTTCAGAGGGGTTATGGTAGTCCTTTTAAGATAATAACAATAGATCATCCAGATGCTTGGTCCCTACAGTCTATATTTCCTTTTCTTATTATATTCTTTTCCCTAGAATGGTTCTTTAGCTGCACAGTCCCAGCTAGCTTTTTTCAGTAGGAGAGCAACTTCTTAGTACTCACATCTCCCACAAGAGGATTTCACCAGAAAACAAAAACAAGAGCTTGCATTACATTTGTCCAGTTCTTTGAGAAAAGTACTGTATGTTTATATAAGTGCATGTGTCTCTGCACCTGTGTATCTATGTGTCTTTATATAGATCTATAAAATGTATATTGCCATGTATAGGCATATGGCAGAAGGGCTTGGAAGTAGATGACCTTTAAGGTCCCTCCCAACCCAGACCATTTTATGATTCTATATAAACCCCCACACACTATTTCCAGTATCCAACCAATTTATTCCAAGTTCTACTATTTTTGTGTGTGGTAACATCTCTAACAGTTCATGTCTGAGTCAGCACAGGCAGCACAGGGTTATTTCCAGATGTAAGATTACTTGACAATTTACAGCCCTCCTTGCCAGTCTTCTGCTTTTAACCTGTTTCTCCCAACAGTTGATTTGTTTTCAGTAAGGCTATGGAAGTATCACAAGGTATATGTCCATAACTTGGGGAAAAGACAAAAGTTTGAACACAGTTTGAGCAATACATGTTTCCTATCCATCTACTTTTTGGTTTTGAGCCAACCCAACTGCATCTGTAACAAAATGTGTCACTGAGGTTACTACCCAAAATAAGGGGAATTAAAATGAGCTTGTACCACCTTAGAATTCAGAGTTAGGGATTTGTCACTGGTTTTAATTTTTCATTTATCCTAATAGACAAATCCAAGCTGTCTGGTTCCCAGTGGACTTCAGGAGCATGTCAAGCTACATACATTTTTGGCACAGAAGTAACTATTCAGCAACTGCCAAATCAGCTGTGATTCTCCAATAGGTCTCATGGGATATGAAAAAAAAAAAAAAAAAAAAAAAGGTAAGGAAGGAAACAGATGTTTTTTTGCACAGGTGAGAGAGTATGTTGTTCTGTATATGTGTCCAAAAATTTCATAGTGTTACAGTCTCATCTCTGAAGTTTAAACTCTTATACACATACACACATTTAAACTTACACCGATTTTTATTTAATCTGCCTTTTGAATTGGTTTTCCTCTCCCAGTTTACTATGAACTGGTTGTACGTGTATTCACACACCAAAAAATTTATCTGGAGAAGTTTGAATAGCTGATGCTGTTCAAAGCTTTTATATGGTGGTGGTGGGGGGTTATTTTTGCTTGATGTCTGACTTTGCTTGTTTGCTTGTTTTCTCTCATCTGTATTGGTCTTTCAGTTTACAGTCAAACTACATAGTTGACATATTTTGCTCACTGTATTTTAGCCTTCCTAAATACTAGCATTTCGGCTTTCCATACACACTTTCCCCATTCCTGCTTTACTTGGTGGTATGTGGACTATTTCTGTCAGCATTTTCTCCTTAATTATGCCTCTTAGATCAAACCCAGACATCTGTGCTGTCTTAAGCATTATGGGAAGAATTATTTCTGGCATAGACTCCCTTCTGCGTACCTTAAAATTAAGAGCTATTGCACTAGTAGTGTTCTATACTAGAGTAATTTTGATCAACTCTCACTGCATAAACTTTGTAAATGTCAAAAAGAAAACAGATATTATATGAAGATTTGAGAGACAACAGCTGTGGACAAGCTGTACAAATTGCACATTTTAACTCATCACAGCTGTAGAATGCAACAGACAAGTGTAGCTCATTCTCCGCTCTTGATTGCTTTCCTTAAAAAACTCAATTACTCAACACAAGTGAGTTTTCTCTCTTTTGGATAAGAGAAAGGGAAAGGAATAGAGAAAGAGAAAAAAAGGAGAGATAGAGGAAGAAGAGAATAAAGGAGAAAGGATCTGTCTTTATATGACAGAAGTGAGACTTTAAATAAAGATTTATTTTTTTTTCTTCAATCATTTAATGGTTTACCTCAGAAACATTCATTGATTTGGGGAGATATTTGCTGCTCTATCAAGTCAAAATGCCATATTTGGTTCAAAGACATTTTTAGCTATGGGTATTAGTAATGTAAATCACCTGTCCTCAACTAAGGATGAATAAAATTTAAATCTTTATAAAATTTTTCAAAACTGAAACTCCTGTAAAGATGTTCACCTAGCACCTTTAAAGCCAAGTTGGTATCTTGAAACATGTTAATCTAATAATTTAAGCAATGGTTAAATCAGCAAACCTATATAGTCATTGTAAGTATTTTTTTTTTTTTTTGCATTATCTAGATTAATTTTTAGTGTGAACAAAGGAAGGGGAGGGGAGTTAAGTTGTTAAGTATTGCATCAGCAAAGTACTACACACATATTCATTATCCTGACTCCATCCAACTCAATCAACTGGAAGGACAAAATTTATGACATAAGATGTCTAGAAAATAAAGCAACTGAGGGCAGATAGGAATATCTTTTTAAAAGAGAGAATATGAACTTCAACAAAAAAAAATGATAAGAATTTGTATATATAAAAGAATAAAGCACAGTAAGGACTAAAAGTTTTCTTTTATGACCTAAATAAATAGATAAATAAGTTTGGCCAAACATGAAAGAAAGCTAGTAGGAAACATCACAATGTGTCTACACACAAAAACTGACTAATGCACAGAAATCAGAGAAACATTAAGAATTTCATTATTGTGGAAAGCACTTAGGTTCTGAACTATCACTTTTCTGAGGACTATAGCTAATAGTAATAGAAATGTAGTAAGATCAATATTAACTTGGGATTCAAAATCCCAAATCAAAACAGGGAAAGCTTCAGTTAAACAGCAAATGACTGGGCTACATGTAAGCAAATGAACAGGGTCTGCTGAAATATAAGGTCAAGAATTTTTGAAGTGTTTGTTTTGTGTCTGAAATGCTATGCATAAATTTTATCAAAACAATAATGTATTTTCTTTTTGATAGTCAGCCAATGTTATCTGTCTTGACTTTATTAAACGCTTTGGTGCATTCACTCATCTTATTGTAATTTTCAGAATTGGGGTTTTCTCAGTTAATAGCAATTATAATGAATACGGTGTTTGAAAATCCTTCAATAGAGTTGAAATTAACTAGCATTTCTCTCCCACTCCCCAATGTATACGCATTGTAAAATAAGAAACTTTTAATGACATTTTTTATTTCACAAGCAGAATGTTTTAAAATTTCATTAACTTTTATTTTTTTATTGTTTTAAACATTGACTAGAAATATTTTTGACATTTTAAAATATTTTGCAAAGAATAAGATTTCAACGCTCTGCAGTACTGACTCTTTAGTTCCACTCAAAAGAGACAGAAAAAATAATTTCTGCTTGAACTGAACCAATTTTTTTAAAAAAATGCACAGTTGCTGTGGCTGCAGGGGACCCAAAAAAATGCCAGGTACTAGGGAGATGTCATTTCACTAAGAACTAAACTCTTGTTTCTCTATTGAGTGGCATGTAACAAAAGCATCTGTTCAAAAATGTTAAGTATGATATCAGTCAAGCTATAATACTAATTCTGTATCCAGTTTGACATATAAATTAAAAGATATGTGATAAAAAGAAAATCCATGCAGGAGAAATGTACAATTGCTTTGAAAAAGCATCCTTTCATTAGTTATTAATAATATGCTCCCAAACTTGAAGGTTATTCATTGTCATATCTCAGAGAGGTCCGTTTTATTTTTAGTGCAGTTCACTGATTTATAATTTTTTTTTTAATGATAAAAAGAAAAATTGTAAACACTTTGAGTGGCCAGACTACAGTTCAAAATTTTCTATGTTAAGAGATTTAATTATTGATGTATACATTTCAAATAATTTGCTTGGGGGGGGGGGGGGGGAAACGAAAACAAAAAAAAAAAGAAACAAATTATAATATTGACTTGAAAGCTATATTCTATCAATAAAATTCTCTAAGGAGCAAGTAATATACATGTAGGCCTATACATGCCAAGAGGAGTCTAAAAGAAGTGATATTGCTTCTTAAAACCAAATGATTACACTAGGGAGATGGGGCATCCAGCCTGCAATGGAGTAGGTATGAATTGTCCATTCGCTTAGATGAAGGAGAAAGAGAAGCATGATGTAATGAATTTTAGGAAATTTAATAAACAATGAAAACCCAAGACTTTAACTTGAAAATTAGTTACACAAATGTTTATAGAGTGAACTTTCAGAAAGTAACCTGAAAGTTCCTCAAACATTTCAAGACACTGAAAATTGTGTCGTTGTAACAAAAAAAGAGAAAAGACATCCTGGGAATACGAATGGAATTATTGAATGAAAGACATGGAATATGTTGTCGCTCTTTTCTGGAAAGATGGGGTTGATTTCTGGCATTCTTCCTTCAAAGATAAAAGTGCATTGAAGATTTATTATTTATTTCTTTCCTTATGCCTGTGTGGCTTTTGCAGACAGTTCTAAACACACAGTGCTTATGATGACATGGTGCAATCCAGCTTTAGTCCAAAAACTGTGTTGCTACATTAGACTTCAGTATGATTGAGCTAATTAGCCCAGTTTCTCAAGTGTATCATTATGCTGGCAGCAAAGGAGGCTTTGAATCAAAGCTATATCATGTTGAGCCAGCTTGGACAGGCAGAATACACTTGAGTCTGTTTTTGTGAGACAATACAGATATATTTCCAGAGTGACTGGAAGTGAAAGACGGCAAACATACTACAAATGAAGTACGAAAGTTTTGAAAGAAAACGGAAGAAAATACCTCAGTAATTTTCCCTTCAAAATATAAATGACCTTGTCTTTTAAAATAGTTTCATTAGATGAAAAAAAGTAAAAAAAAATGTGGCTAATAATGTGATTTTGCAAATATTATTTTAAGGTTAATTTTGTCATTTTGTTCATGTATAGTGTAAGTATACTGTAGGTTTGTGTCAAAGTGCTAGTTTTCTACCTATTATTTCCCTGAAGGCATTAAAATATGATTCACTAACATGTCCCATGCAGCACTATTTAATATTTGTTAAAAAAAAATCTGTGTAAAAAACATCAGCAAAGTTTAACAGGATAGAAGCTGCTACACTTGCAGACACTCAGTTTCAAGTCAAAGGAAAAAGGTCATTTCTTTACTTCTCAAAAATGTCAGGTGAAAACCTTTCCAGCTTCTTACCTTTTCCCTTAAATTTAAGCACAGTTATGTTATGATCTTCAGTTTTGTTCTTCTACAAATATTGACTTTTTTCTAAGATTTCTTGTAGTAACATTAGTCAATAAAGAATTGTTAGATTAGCTCATGATTAGATTACCTCAAAAGACTTGTCTCTAGTCAAGCTGTTACTTCATCTGGCTCACAGTTCTCACTTCTTAATCCCAATGCATCACCTCCTATTGTTACTCAGGATTTATTTTTTGTATGATTTTAGATAGCAATATGAGCCTAGTTTCAGTCACATATGTTCTAAAATTAGTTCAGTGATTAATGAGTTTAGGCTTCTCAACCACCTAGGGTTTGTTTGGTTTTTTTTTTGGTTTAGTTTTTCGGTTTTGTTTGTTTGTTTGTTTTTGTTTTTTTGTGTTTTTTTTTTTTTTATGGGAATGCACAACATTTTTAAGACTTAAAAACCCCCAGAAAACTATTAAGTAATTTCTGGCTGAATCAGAGTGCAACCCAGATCACTCAGTATGTCAGTGGTAAGAGCATTAATTCTGTACATCTCATAGAATTACAGAATCATAGAATGGTTTGGGTTGGAAGGGACCTTAAAGTTCATCTAGTTGGAATCCACTTGCCATGGGCAGGGACATCTTCTCTTAGACCAGGTTGCTGAAAGCCCATCTAACCTGGCCTTGAACAGTTCCAGGGATGGGGCACCCAAAACTTATCTGGCTAATCTGTTCCTGTACCTCATGACAAACACAGTAAAGATTTTCTGTCCATTAATATTCATAACCCTGAAAACCTCCTTGATGAATGAATTTAATAGGATTGTGATTTTTTCCCATTGACAGATAAATTTAAAATACATTTATTATTTTTCTTCAGCAGAATTTAAATATGAAAGTTTCTCCAGAATGTGCCTGAGTATCTCCAGCACTAAAAATCAAGAAGTGACCAGAAAACATATATTTAACTCCTAAAGGGTATTAGTGAATGTATTAATTCTTTAGTTATGTAACTTTGGAAGATTGTTCTACGTGAATTTGACTTAGAATAATCGATTTTAAAATAAATTATTGGACAGTCCCATAAAACAATTTATAAAGTACATATATTTAAAAGACATTCTTTTGAAAATCACTTTATTTTCATTCTCTTTTGTTTTGCTGTGTTTGTTGCTAATTTAGGTTTCACAGAGTCATCATGGACACAGAAAACTGTACTTTGGTCCTTTTGCCTTATCTAACAGTGATACTTTAATCTTTTAACCAATTCCTTTAAATGGCCTGCATTTCAGGGATTAAAGTCTAGTGTTTACAGTTTAATTTCATATCTCTACAAAGACATATTTTCGTTCACATATCATGTTGGTCTCATTTGTTCAGAGGAAAACAGGATATGTGAAAACTGACATACAGTTTTCTTCCTGATACTAAATACAGACTGGAGAGAAAACTCAGTTTATATGCATATGTTTATCTGTAGCATAATGACTTCTTCCAAAAAACTGGGCTTCCACAGGGGAGAACTCTTCAGAACTAGATTTGCACCCAAAGTAATTTATATTGTTCTATTCTCAGAGATAGTAAAATAAAGCTGAAGAGAATTTGCTTACACTAATGTAAAATTTGAGTAAGCAAAGAGGTACCTAAGGAGAAGAAGAGAAATTGATCTTGTAATCATAGAGGACTTGCATGGGGGAAAAAAAAAAAAAAAAAAAAAAAGAAAAAAGGAAATGCCTCAGTCTACTTAGAAAATATAAAAAACCTAGAGGAATAAGGGACTCAGAATTTGAGCTTTTATTGGCAATATGGCAAGAGTTATTAAATATTAAGATGGAATCCAGATTGTAGAGAGCTAAATTTGCATGTAAAACTAGATGTCTATACAACAGTTGTATTCTGTACTTGGGAGTCTGTTCAGTGTTCTAACAGAGCAATCTGATATTGCTTTAGATGATTTAAAGTAATCGCAGATGTTGTTCAGCTACCATTTCAGCTACTTCTGGAGGTAGTGACATGTAATCTACCTTCATGTGGACATATCAATCTACCTAGGGCTTCTTAAATCTCATTAAACTCCTTTATGTAGTTATTTAAATACATGAATGTACATGTGAACTAAGAGAGAAATGCACCTGTCATTGTTCTAGAAGGATGAAGGTCTCTCACAGTCCCAGGGTCACACCAGTCAGACCCATAAAGGAGAAAATGTTGACTCGAATATCTCAATGTCATTAACCAGTATAAGTTTAATCACTGAAGCCCATGTCAAAATGTCTAAGTTAGTGCTGCAGTAGAAGGTAATTTTCAGTTGTGTAAAAAAGGGCATTTAGTTTTATTTGATAAGTTCTATTATATCCTGTTTAATTTCCAGGTATATCTCCAGGAAATTATGAACTTCTGCTGTCAGAATTATCACATAATGGTATATGCCTTTGTTCTTGAAACTGAATCACATCACTGGACTCATGCCTAACCAATTACATTTGAACACTAAATATAGATATAAAACCTGGTGACGAGCCCACCTTAAGCCTCAGTTCAGTGACCAGATTTTAGGCATCCAGCTTACTAAGACTGGATGCATGAGCTTTAGTTAGTTAAAATTATCACTGGAACCAGACCATTTAGACTCCCTAGCAGATAAAAGATTGTGTACCTAATGCAGTATAAATAATGTTTACATTCTTACATTTCTCATAAAATATTTTTGTTTATTCTTTGTATTTTAAAACAGTTAAATGATAAAAAAAAACACTAAGTAAAATGAAGCTTGTAGGATTTTCATTAATTAATAAGTTGGGATTTATATCTAAAATTTTTATTTTACCTATGGATATCATCCAAACAGTAAGTACTTTCAAAGAAACAGGTAATTTTTTAATGAAGCTCTCAAAAGTAAAGTATTAAAATGAGAGTGGTTTTGGCTCCTAGTTCCATATACTCCCTAGCTTGGTACCTGCTTTCTTAAACTAGTAGGTATAGTGCTTAGGGAGGCTTTTACACAGTGGAAACAAAATTGAATTAGGTAATGGAGTTGATTTACTGTGGAGCAATTTTATTGTGTATTAAACAAATGAAGAAAGGGATTAAAATCACTTTACAGTGTTTTTCAGATCTACTTTAGTTCACAGCACTAGTAATTACTTGATTAAAATCAAATCTGACATGTTGATAATATTTTAATTAGTAATACTTCTGTGACTTGCTGGGAGGTGACATGCTAATTTTGGCTTGCAGCTTGAGAAACTGGCTGGAAACCAGATGAAGCTAACTTGTAGAGTGGTCTCTCTCCTGCCTTCCATCTTTATGGTCTGTGGTAAAATTAAGCTTCTTGGTAGGGCAGGAAATGGTGATATGAATTCTCTTTTCATTCTCAGAAAATCGAAATGAAATTATAATTTTGACTTGCTGGTTTATCTCAGAATTTACCAGTATAGTACAAGTCTATGGAACAGCTATATTGCTAAGAATATTCACAGAATCACAAAATAGTAAAATTTGAAAGGGACCTTTAAAGACACAAACCCCCTGTAATGAGGAAGACATCTTCAAACTATGTCAGGTTGCTCAGAATCCCATATGACATGATCTGAATTGTTTTTGGGGATGGGCATCTCTCCAGGTAACCTGGTCCAGTGTTCCAATACTCTTGTAAAAAGAGTTATTACTCACATCTAATTTAAATCTACCTTCTTAAAAAGTTAAAACCATTACCCCTTTTTCTATGTCAAAAAGCTCACTTAAAAATTTGTCTCCTTTTTTGTAAGCCCCTTGAAACTGAAAAATAAGATCTTCCCAGAATCTTCTGTTCTCCAGGCTGAACAATCTCAGCTCTCTCATACTTTTCTCATACCAGAGGTGTTCCGGACACCTGTTTATATCTGTGGCCCTCCTCAGGACCTACTCCAACAGGTCCATGCCTTTCCTGTGTTGAGGATCCAGGTAGGATTCAATAAGAGCAGAGTTAAAGGAGATTATCAACTTCCTTGATCTGCTGACAACATTTCTGTTGAGGCAGCCCAGAATATGGATGGCTTTTGAGGCTGCAATCACACATTGCCACCTCATGTTCAGTTTTTCATTGACCAGGATCCCCAAATCCTTCTCTGCAGGACTCTTATCAGTCATTCTTTTCCCCAGTCTGTATTGATACTCGAGCTGCCCTGACTCAGCTGTAGGACCTTATACTTGGCCTTGTTGAACCTCATGAGGTCTCCACAGGCCCACTTCTCGAGCTTGGCCAGATCCCTCTGGATAGCATCCCATCCCTCTAGTGTAACAACTGCACCACTCAGCTTGGTATCCTCTGCAAACCTCCTGAGGGTGCACTCAATCTCATTGTCCCTGTCATTGATGAAGACATTAAGCAGTACTAGTCCCAGTGTGGAGCCCTGAGAGACAGCAATTGTCACTGATCTTCATCTGAACTGAGCTGTTGATGACTACCCTATGGATGTGATCATCCAACCAATTCGTTATCCACTAAAAAGCCCACCCAACAAGTCTGTATCTCTCAAATTTAGAGAGAAGGATAGTGTGGGAGACCATGTCAAGGACCCTACAGAAGCCCAGATAGTCGACATCCATAGCCCTTCGCTTGAGGACTGATGCGGTCATTCCACCACAGAAGGCGCCTAGGTCGATCAGATAGAACTTGCCCTTGGTGAATCCATGCTGGCTTTCTTGAATCACCTCGCTATTCTCCATGTGCCTTAGCACAGCTTCTAGGAGGATCTGTTCCATGATCTTCCCAAGCACAGAGGTGAGGCTGACAAGTCAATAGTTCCCAGGGTCTTCCTTTCTACCCTTTTTAGGAATGGTGCAAGGTTTCCCTTATTCCAGTCACTGAGGACTTCACATGACTGCTACAACTTTTCAAATATGATGGAGGGTGGCTTGCCAACTATATCAGCCAGTTCCCTCAGGACTCTGGGATGCATCACTGGTTCCCACAGACTTATGAAGATTCAGGTTCCTCAGGTGGTCATGAATCTGATCTTCTCTTACAGTGAGACGGAATATTCACCCCCAGTCCCTGCCTTGCAATGTGTCCACTGCAGAGGTGTGAGGACACAGGTTGTCAGTGAAGACCAAGGCTAAGAAATATGTCAAGTACCTCAGGTTTCTCCTCATCTGTTGTTCATTGGTGGGGGGGGTGACACTTTTTTTTTACCTTCCTTTTCTTTCTGACATACATATAGAAGCTCTTCTTATTCTTTTTATCCCTTGGCATTTCTGACTCCATTCCTTACAAAACAGTGAAGCATCCCTATACTTTTAGCAGGATACCTGTCCCTGCTTCTACTGCCTGCGCATTTCCTTCTTGCCCTTAGTTTGACAAACAGGTCTTGACTCATCCATTCTGGTCTCTTGCCTTCCTTTTCTGATTTCTTACACCAGGGAATGGAGAGCTCTTGTGCTGTGTGAAAAGTGCCCTCATGGATCTGCCAGCTCTGTTTTGATGCCTTTTTCCTGAGGGCAGTTTCTCAGGAGTTCTCATTGACTAACTCCATGAAGAGTTGGAAGTTTATTTTCTTAAAAACCAGAGTCCTGACATTAGGCTTTGCCTGTACCATATTCCTTGAGAACTGTGAGCTCTACCAATGGATGACCACTACATCTCAGTCTGCCTCCAATCTTGATCAGCTCAGTTACACTGGTGACCACCAGATCCAATATCACATCCTCTGTGGTAGGACTGTCTGTTACTTGGCTCAAGAAGTTATCCTCCATGTATTCCAGAAGTCTCCTGGATTGCCTAAAGCTTGCTGCATTACTTTTACAGCAGGTGTTCCCCACCAGGACAAAAGGGGAACTCATCCACCTCTCCTTCCTCCCCTGTCTCTTCTGTAGACATATAAATGCACACCAGTTATGGCATTCACCCCACCAATTTTCAGTGGGACTTAGTTATTCTCTAGAGAAATTTTCCATCTCAATGAAACATTCTATTCAATTCAACATGCCTTTGTGGGTTTTTTTTGTTTTTTTTCTTTTGTCTTGTCATTGAAAAAGACACAGATTGTGTGACTGTTCTAGCAAAGCAAAAAAGAGTTAAAAATCTAGCATTACTGTCTTTCCACTCTGACCTACCCTGTACTGTTGACATCTCCTCTGCATTTTTATAACAAATATATAACTCAGACTAAAGTGTTATTTCCCTTTCTGCTCAAAGACCACAACAGTTTTTTAGGCATGAATGTTGACTCTTCTTTTCACTGTAAATACCATTCCAGGTTCAAAATAAATGCAGAATTGATATTGATATGCATCCTATCATGCTCATATTGTATGAAACTGATAATCTTTCTCTCTTGGTATCTGAGACAACAAAGGTCACTTCTATCCTTGTTTTCAAGACTATTTAAGAGGTATGTTTATAAAGCCTTTGGCAAAATGTCATAGGTTTTCTTTGTCTCTGCTGAGGTATTAGACTCATTCACCTCAGTTCAGGGGTAAGATCTTTTCAGATGAAGACTACTTTCATCTTGGAAGCTTCAAGTACAACACAGAAAGCTCATGATTCTATTATGAAATGGCCCTATTATGTCATGAAAGTTTTATTTTTTGTCAATTTTTGTCCCACTTGTTTTATGAATGTAAATGATTTTCCTTCTAAAAAAATTTGCTTTTGTTTGTTCTTAGAAGTATATTATTATCTTTCCCATCTCCTCACTATCCTCTTTACATTTACATTCCTGGTTGTAATAAATTGTACATATATTCCTGAGCTGGCTCTTGCCTGTATTTCTGCTAGAGGTATGTAACACAGTGGAAAAATCTTTAATAAGATAAACTATTATTTCCAAAAAAGGCTATTATAAAGTGACAGACATTTGAATATAAGCCAATCTGGCTGAAAGTAACTAGATAGGAAGGCCAAATTAATTTGAACAGTTGTATGAACCTAAAACAGCATCTAAGATTTTAATTAGCTAAGAAAACAGTCACATTTTGTCAGACTCAAAATAATTGGTAACTCCCAATGCAAGTATAACAAAGAAATTGAGGTAAGCCAGTGATTCTCATTAGACTCTACTTAAATTACAGCTCCACAGCAGTAAAAGTTTTCAATGTTTTCAGACCTTAAAACAATATTTTGCTGACATTAACTTTATACCTCAGATTCAGGTACTGCAGTGTCTTCACAGTGGCCTTCATGCAGCCACACAGAGAAAAGAATTGCTCTGAAACTATTGCTCTGATACCAACACAGCAAAATTGTAGAGGTAAGCAAGGGAGTGCTGATACAAGATGTCACTCTAACAATAGAATGATGTTTGACGGTGAGTTGATTTTTTTTCTGCGTTGTGTATCAAGTCTTTGAGCAATTTGAGGGAAAAGGCATGATATAATCTAATAAAAGCAATTGAATAGATAGAAAATGGAGTCTGGTTAATTTCACTAGGAAATATTTGAAGAGAACAATGAACTGCAGACAGAAAAGAATAACTCTATTTCAAAACTGTGGCAGGAAAAAGAAATGTGCTACACTGGAACCATTTTCTGTCAGAGGTTTAATAGGATAACACAAAAGAAAATCTAAAATATATTATTTTTATAGTTCATTTACTTAGTTACAGAGTCTGAAAATATACAACTAGATAAAATCTGTGAAATATATTCTTAAAATGACTATGACAACAGAGTTCAAAACTGAAGATGTCATAAAACTTGATGTAAAAGTCAATTTTCACTGACATCCTTGTAAAAAAAAAGAAAAAAAAAAAGAGAGTAAGAGAGTTTGTTCATAAAAGCAACTAAAGCCAGAGCTTGGAATCTGTACAAAAGGTTTTTAATGATTGAGTCTTGATGAAGAGTCTTGTCAGTTATTGCTAGCATTTCAGTAAAGACATCATCTGAGACATTTATTGTTAAAACATTAAGACTCCTCACACACAGAAATTTTGAAAAAGTCAGATTTAGAGAATGCAACTTAATTAGTGACTTGAAGATCCTGAACACTCTACAAGCTAATTGAAAGATTAAAGCTTAAATCTTTCTGATTCAGCCCTATCATAAATAGTAGGTCAGGGTGAGGTGGGACATACACAACAAAACAAGACTCTAGCAATGATATTGTTTAATTAAATTTCAGTTCTAACATATGTGACCTTCCAACCTTAGTGGTTTTCTTATTGCCTTACTTTCTTATTGGCTTCCTTTCTACATTTTTAAATTACTGTAGAGGAGGTTTTATTTCTGTATATAACTTCATCCAAAAATCAGTGTCATCTGTTGTTAATCACTGCCCTCACAATTTAAGTGATTTCTCATTAACAACTGAATGAATATATATATATTTTTTTATTATTATTTTCTCTTAAATCTGTATACTAAGTGGTCTCAAGGCTAGTAAATGAAAATTATATTATAATATAAAAATGTAATGCAAGTAAGTCAGCAGAAGAATATCCAAATAAAATGATAGGTGGGTGAGCTTTACAATTAGCCTGCAGGACTACACTTAAAAGAGCCTCTTCAGTCTCAAGCAGGTCACACGTTAAGAAATGCAAAAGAATGGATTTCTCTAGGCAACCTACTCCAGTGCCTCCACAGTAAAGAATTTCTTCTGAATATCTAATTTAAACCTACTCTCTTCCAGTTTAAAACCATTACTTTTTATCCTATAACTACACGCCCTTGCAAATAATCTCTCTCCGTCTTTCTTGTAGGCTCCCTTCAGATACTGGAAGGCCTCAGTTAGGTCACCCCAAAGCCTTTTCATTTCTAGGTTGAACAACCCCAATTCTTTTAGCCTTCCATCATAGGAGAGGTGCTCCATCCCTCTAATCATCTTGATGGCCCTCCTGTGGACTCACTCCAACACATTGATGTCCTTCCTGTGCTGGGTACCCCAAGAGCTGGATGCAGTGCTTCAGGTGGGTTCTCTCCAGAGCAGAGTAGAGGGGCAAAATCACCTCCCTTGACATACTGGCCACACAGCTCTTGACACAGCCCACGATACAATTGGCTTTCTGGGCTGGAAGTGCACATTGCTGGATCATGTCCAGACTCTCATCCACCAGCACCCCCAATTTCTTCTCAGCAGGGCTGCTCTCATCCCTCAGCTGTTCATCCCTCAGCCTGTATTGATACCAGGAGTAATTATTAGAATCTGGTGCCTAGGGATGACTCAGCCTTAGGGGAAAATCTATTACAGTGCTATATTTTTATGACAATACATCTAAAGTAGGGTTGGCTCAGACAAGTGTACAGTGAGGTGGACTGAAGTATGTTTCAGCTGCTGGACTCAGAAGCTTGTCATCAATGGCCCAAAGTCAAGCTGGGGACCCACCAACAGTGTGTGTACCAAGGCTGACACTGGTGTCAACATTGTATGATTTCTTCGCTCATGACCTGGATGTTTAGAGACAGTAAGCTATCAAAAAATTTGCAGGTGATATAAATCTGGTAGAAGTGGCTGATAAATCAGATGGTTGTTTTGCTGTTCAGAGGAACCTAGATAGTCTGAAGAAATGGGCCAGTAATAATGTAATGTTCAGCAAATGGAAATTCAAAGTCCTGCACCTGGAAAGCAAAAAGCCCATGCATGAGTACATGGAGAACCTGAAAGCTTTGCATAGAAGAACCTGGGGTTTTGATGAACGGCAAATTGAACATTAGCCATTAGTCTATTGCAGAAGAGAGACAAGCAACTTCACAGGCTTCAATATGAAGAATGTTGTCAGAAGGATGGGGGAGTTAACTCCTCCCTCTAACTCAGCACTGATGAGGTCGCCTCTGAAGGGCTGGGTCCAAGTCTGAGCTTTTCAGTAGAAAGGAGATATGGACATATTGGAGTAAGTCTTGCAAAGGATCAAGAAGATCATTAAGAACTTCAGGAGTCTGTCATGTGAGAAGAGGCTGAGATAACAGGGACTGTTCAGCCCTCTGTTCAACCTAGAGAAGAGAGGGTTTAAGGAAATCCTACCAGTGTATCTAAATACCTGATGTGGAGAAGAGGATGAAGACGACAACCTTGTCTAAGTGATATTCAGTGAATGGACAAGACACAAATTTATACACAAGAAATTATGTGTAAGCAGAAGAAAAATCTTTTTTACTGAAAAAGTGGTCAAACACTGAACCAAGTTTCCTGGTGAGGCTGTGGAGATATCGATAACTCAGCATACACACAACCCTTAGTAACCTACTGTAGCTGATCCTGCTCTTAGCAGGAACAATGAACGAGAAAAAATCCAGAGGTTCCTTCTCACCTGAATAATTCTATGATATTGTGCTATATAATCACATTGTACTACAAGAAGCATTAAAATGCATTGATTTTAGCAGCTTCTCTAGCTGTGCCTTCATATATTTTTCAATCAGGTTCAGATGAGACTGGTGATCTCTAGAGATTTGTTTTAGCTTCTATTTCCTAAATTTTATAGTTTGCTTTTGTGTAGAAACAGCAAAATGAAAATATATTTTGGTTGCATATTTCAAAAACCTGAAAATATTAATACCCTTTCTTTTTTTTTTTTTTTTTTTTTTCCCAAAGGATTCAGTACTTAATGCCAAGTCATATTGTGATTTTGTGCATAGATGAAATTCATGCTGGGCATTCCCAGTTTGGCAAAATAGTCAGGAACTTTCACAACAAATGCCCTAACTGAAAGATCTGTGACTGTGTTGTCAGTTTGATAAAATAAAGTAGTGATGCCCAGTGTTTCTAACTGCCCATTGTGTCTTTGTTGTAGAACTTTTGTGCAAACTGCAGTATGGTCTTTTTCTGTCTTATGCACTAATTTAAGGCTATGTGACTTTGCTGTCACAGTGACACAAATGAAATTAAATTGCTGATATGGTCTTCTTTGCCTCAACTAGACAATACAGAAGTATATACATTCTTTCTTTTCTACTTCATATGAAATAAAAAATAAAATTTATTTATTTCATATTCTGTAGTCTAAGAAAACTGACTACAATACACTATTGAAATGGTATGACAAAACAAACCTGCAGCATTTTTTTCAGGAAAAAAAATAATCAAAACTTACATGTGAATTATAGTTATAGGTTTGAGAATTCTTATTTTAAAGTTATTTCAGGATAAAGCTAGTATTTATACTCAAAGTGAGAAATCCTAGAAATTGCATTACTGATATTACTGGATCGGAGTAAAAATCAATATTCTTAAAGTGAAAATGCATTTGTTAAATGTGTATCTTGTTTAAATTAAATGCAAACATTCTTGAATTGCCCTCTCCCCCCAAAAGAAATAAAAATCCTGAAAATCCAAAATAATGAAAAAGTTTAAAAATATAGGTATTGACACAATTCTTCTGAAATGTCGTATATTCTGTAGATGCTGAATATGTGCAGTGCAGTTGACATTCTTACCAATTTCACTAATGCCATAAAGCCAGAATGTCAACTGTGCTTCAGCCTCAGGAATTTCAAAAGGTCTTAGAATGCAGATGGCTTATCCACGTACCTATAATAATTATTTTTTTTTTTTAATTTGAGTTAACCATTCAGATTCACATTAAGGAATTGGTACTTCTAGAAATGATTCATCTTGTTATAGAATGTACTACAATTGATCATCCATTTGAGTTATGTTCCTGACTGTGTGCCTCAGCTGCGTGGAGTCTAATACAACTAGTTCAAGAGGATGCTATGTTGGAGATGTTTAAATCACCAGCCATTGGGTGATCCCAATATTTTATTTTTTTTTTTTTACAGTATCAGCAGAAACAGCAGTTTGAAATTTGTAAAAAGTAAGTACTGTTGAATCAGTGCTAAAACTGAACTGTTTAGAAGAAGTAGTTTTGCCCCAGAAGACAGAAACATTTTATGAACAGCCTTTAATGCTTCCACAATTGCTATTTTATGTGAAACGTGCCTGAAAATATCTGATTGCACAAACTGTGACATTTTATCATCTGTCCTTCACATTTATTATTATTTACTTGGCAGACAATTTTAAGTGAACATTGTAGACATGCTGTGATATATATGTGGCAATATAGTTTAGACAGGAATATAACCTATGTACATGAGCTTCAGTAAACAAAATAAGGATAAACACACATCATAATTTATGTAAAGACTAACCAGAAGAGATACTATTAAAAAAAAAAAAAAAAAAAAAAAAAAAAAGAAACATACCAAGAAGAAAGGAATACCAAAAGGACCGGTTATACTGCCCATGCTTGCAGAACTTGACAAAAGCGGCAAATTCTACAAAACTGAGGGAGGACATTGACAGTGTTGCAGAACTTTAGAACATCATTCATAGAAAATAGGGCGATAGAACAATTCTGGAAAAAGGAAGATATTTCACTTTACTAAAAGGTAGTTCTGGCGTGTGAAATGTCAAGCATTTATTTAAATTTGATGTCCATGAGTTGAGAAAAAGCAAGGGATTTACAAGCCCTAAGTATCACATAGTAGCAGACACAAAAATAAAAGATAGCCATGAAGAAAGGACAGAAATGCTCTACCATTCAAGATGCCAAAGGAAATACTGGTTAATCACTGGTTACACCAAGAGAAGAGATATTCCACTGGTCCTACATCATATCCATCAGTCCTCTGATGAAGCCTTTTTTAACCCAGAACATATGTAACAGCCCTGGATGGATGACAAAACTCTGGGCCTTCAGCTGTTTAGGCAAAATCAACAAACAAATACAAAAAAACAAACAGCTTATTCAGGCAAATTATGGAGCATAAAGGCATCATGTGATATTAAAACAATATGCCACTAGATATTCAGGCTGCTATGCTCTTTACTAGTTTCAGTTACCAGGTTGATTTAAGTTTAATTCCCTGAAGAGCTCATTACCGTACTCTAGTTTGGAGTGTTTAAATTACCATCATGTAATTGCATAATAAGGAAAACACACACATATTATCAAGTTATAGTAAATACAGGAATTTCAGAATTCCCTAAAAGCTGCCTTATCAATAAGTCTATTTGAAGCATAATGCAGGAATAAAAAAAGCAACTGACCAATCCCCCACCCTCAAAAACCTAAGGGACCTAATGAATATCACCCTTAGCACTTCAAAGGCAAGCTTTAAAGCTATTCAGATTTCTTGTTCCCCACTTCATGCACCAGGCACGATGCCTCAATTTATAATCAGTTTTGTCAACTATTTATAGTCAGCTAGGAATTATTCAAAGTGTCCTCATTAAATGTTTACCCATCATCTCTGTTAAATATGCTTCCTTTTGCCCATATTAATAGAAGTATTTGACTTCCTCTCAGCGTTTTGAGAAATGCAAAGCAATTTACAATGAGAGCAACAGTACTGAAATCAAGACAGGAATTCAGATAGCACTAGATTCCTTTTAAAAATGCAATTAGTATTTTTTCATCATGTAGGTAAGCTTTTATTATTCATAGAATCATAAAATTGCTAAGATTAGAAGAGACCTTGAAGATCATCAAGCCTAACCATTAACCCAGCACTGCCAAGTCCACCACTAAGCAATGTTCCTTAGTACCACAGCTACACATCTTTTAAGCACCTGTAGGTGTGGTGACTCCACCACTTCCCTGGGAAGCCTGTTCTAAAGCTTGGCAACTGTATTGAGGAACAAATTTTTGCTAATTCCCTAGCACAACTTCAGGCCTCTTATTTCCTGTAATGGTGTCACTTGTTACCCAGGAGAAGAGACATACCTCCATCTCACTATAACCTCCTTTGTAGTTGTAGACAGCAACAAGGTTTCCCCTCAGCCTCCTTTTCTCCAGGCTAAACAACCCCAGTTCTGTCAGGCACTCCTTGTAAGATTTGTGCTCCAGACCCTTCACCTGCTCCACTGCACTTCTTTACACAAATTCCAGCAACTCAGTGTCTTACCTGTAGTGATGGACACAAAACTGAACATGGTTCCCTACTTCCCCAAGATTCAAACACTGTATTTTCAAGATTTCTATGCCATCACATCACCCACCAGTTCTCTGTTCACAAGCAGCATGTCCAGTGGTGCACCTCCTCTGGTTGACTCATTTTGCAAGCTGTGTTTGGAAGTTATCTTCTTTATGGAAACAATTTTGATGCAGGGTGTAGGACCCTGAGATTAGTTCAGTTGGTTAGAGTATAGTGCTAATAACACCAAGGTTGTGTGTTTGACCCCCATAAAGGCCATTCACTTAAGGTTTGGACTCAGTGATTCTTGAGAGTCACTTCCAACTCAGAATATTCTGTGATTCTGTGAACTTAACCTCAGCAATGCAACCAAGCTAGACGAACTTTCATCACTGTTGTTCAGTTCCACTTGCAAAACCTAGTACCTATTATTTCATGGCACCTGGGAAGGTGACGCAGTCATAGGGTGACACGTCTGCTGTATCAGGCAGAAATTTATCCCCATTGTCATATATCACTTGAGTCAACACATTCAGCCAGGTGAAGATAAGATAGGGAATCGTCCATACTTTCCATTCTGTCTGGACTTTGCCAGAGAAGGTAGAGTGTGGTTCCAGTAATCTACTTTTCAGACTCCCCGGTGCTCCTCAACTTACCTCCTCTTCGAGCTCTGTCACTAAGCAGAGGAGTTTCTCTACCCGGGCACACCTCCCACAGGTGTGCTCACTGCTGCAGTGCAGTACTGGTAGAACAGCAGTGCACACCCTGCAGCTGATACCTGGGTAGCAGTGTGTTCCCACCAGAGCTCTGTCTGTGCAGCTGCATCAGTTGTGGTGGGTGCAGAGCTTAGACAGGCTGCGGCTTTCTGCTCAGTGGATGCCATTGCTCCCTGGCTGACCTGGCAGGGCTTCAAGACCTTTCCTGAATGCCCTTCCATGTGAACTGCCACATAAATGGCCATACTATGCCCTGGCTCACATGCCATGTTTGCCCATCCTGTTGTTGGCACAAGCTGGGGGCTCACATGGCTTTCTCTTTTTCCTCTGAGATTCCTTCAGTTCAGGAACCACCCCCTGCCACCGCTCTAGAGTGCTCCACTGCAGATCATGTTGGAACTGGAGCTGCTTGTCTTGGTGTCCAAGTAACTAATGTTACAGAGGAAGACTAATTGTGCTTTTATACTTAAGTAGCAGATGGTACTTAAATGTAGAAAATCTGACAGGTATATGAAGTAACATTTAGACATCCTTTGTTTCTTTTTGTTTGTTTGTTCTTCATCAAACAGAAATCTGCTAATATGGAGCTAGACCAGATCTAGAAGAGAAATTCTCAAAAAAAGAAAAAAAAGAAATCAAAAAAATCAGTAACTGAACAATCATATCTCTAGTAGGAGTAATACATATATCCATTTCTTTCTTCTGTAACATTTTCTCTTTCATGTGTTGTCATCCTTAAAAACCCTACATGCATGTATTAGAAAACATTGAGATTAAGTATAATTTGAAACAGAATATAAAGAATAGAATTGCATTTATGAAAAATCCTGAAATAAAATAAATTGAAAACAAATGTGTGATTTTTCTTTCTTTGTTCCTCCTCCATAGGGTCTGCTTTTTCCTTAGTTCTAAGTTCAGAGACTCTCAGGGCTTTACTGTACTACAACAAAGTCCTTCCCCAGGAAGATTCCTTTTTTTTATTTTTTTTTTTTCCCTTGGCTTTTTTTCTGTCTGTATTTGTGTGATTACACATTACCTTATAATATTTTGGCTATTGAAAAATAGCAATCCCTTTTTCCTGTTTTGCAATTTCACTTAACTCAGAATATCCAAGAATAAGGTAAACAGGTGGTTGCCTTTTTTCCTGCTCTGCCATATGCTTTGAACAGAAGACAACATAAAAAGCACACACAGTAAACACCAAAGAAATTAAACAGTTACATCACTCATCTCAGACAGGAAATTATCAGATTATGGATAGGAATGAATTAAATCTTTCATTAAAATAGCTGCAGTAACATTTTCCCCTCAAAGCTGTCAACAACCTTCCTAGTAAAATCTATTGTAAAACCAAAACTACTAAAAAAACCAAAAAAAACCCAAAAAATAAATAAACAAACAAAACAAAACCTACATCAAAACAAAAAGTAATAGAAATAAGAGAAGTGTGGCTAATGAATCCAAATATTTAAACAACTTAAGAATTTGTACTTTCTTTTGAAGATTTTAACTTATGTAAAGCCTGATCATGCCATTAATTAGCTTACTATGGTGTAAATCCCTCCCTCATTCCCAGAAAAAAAGACATTTAAGCCTAAAAAATAGGGAGATGGTAAGGTGAATTCTGTCTGTCTAGAGACATAATATTAACTCTAGCTATAGAGTTAATAAAAATACTAATTCTGATGCTATTTTTCCTCTTATTTTTAAGATGTTTGATACATTTTTACTCTATTTTGGAATTAGATACAAGATACAATGGATTGTAGTCTCCTGCTTTAGAATATTATATTCTTTGTCACTGCCACAGGACTGTCTGAAATGTTTTCTGCCATTCAATCAGTGCAGCTGCAAAGAAAGATGTTCCATGAGAATTTTGGCTGGATCTCCCAGCTGAGGCAGTTGGTGAATCAATTCAGTAGTGAAACAATTTACAAAAAAATGAAGTAGAAAAAGGAATGATCCGTAGTTTTTTTGGGTTTTTTTTTTGTCTGTTTAAATGAAAGTCTGAGCACGTGTATGAATTTAGGCATCTTGACAAAATATCTCTGTAGGGATGTACTTTTCAAAAACTTGCTCAGCTCTTTCTAAACCTGAAACACTCCAGACAATACATATTTTCAGAATCTACTCAGGAAGAAAACTTCAGGTTTCCTCTTCAGAAAGGCTCGAGATGAAAAAATCCATGTTTCCTCATGTAAAGATATATCAGTAGCTCAATACATTTTACAGGTGAGGATAAAATTCTGGTCAAATTCCCCACTCCCTCTGGTTTAGCAGAAACTTGTATCTTGGGCTAGCAGACTTTGCAAAGCCAGAAAACAAAATGCATTGGCTTGACATTGTGCAGACCAACACTTCACATCTAAGGTGTAAAAGGAAAGGATTTTTCACTTCTCTCACATAGTCTATTTCTTAAGAGCCAAGATGCTTATTGGGAAAAGATCCTTTCCCATGTGTTTTATCTGGAAAAAAAAAAAAAATAAAAAAACCCAAACATGTAAACTCCCAGAATCTAACTGAATGTTTGTGTGTTTATAAGTAAATATGTGAAACTGTATTCTTGAACTTTCAGGAGGCAGCCTGGCACTTCGTAGCTGCCCCTGGTATGGGTTGGCTGTGAATTTTGAAGACACTTGGATTAAACAGAAGTGACTCCTTCATTTAAAAGCGACAGGAGACAAAAACCCCAGAAATTACAAAACTGAGAACATTTGTTTGTGCACACAGTCCAGTTTCATTGTGTAAACCAGGGACTTGATGTTCCAGAAAGAAAGTGTTACAAAAAATAAAGAACTCTGAAGCAGAGAGGTGACTGTGGAAAGAAGAAAGAATAAGGGGAAGATTCTATTTGGAGGAAAGCTCTTTGAATTGGGAGAAGATCATGGAGATGGAAGAGAAGCACAGGAACAAATATCTAACCTTGGCTGGTGATGCCCAAAACTGGTAATTACCAGCATCTGCAGAGCAGGAAGAAACAGAACTTTACGCCTGACCTTCTCAGAGCAGCAAAAATGTTTGTTACAACTCGGTCCAGAAGCGTCAAGCTTTACCTGGTTTACACTTCAATTTCAGACTTCAAGACATTTTGTCCCACATGAACTCTTGCAAAGCCTTTGATTCTTTGATACCGTGAGTTCACTTCTAGAGAAAAAGCTACACAGTTTTCTCTAAGAGATTTATTTTAATTTGTGAGAAAATACGTGTTTTGGCTAGAAGGGTTTACAGGAGCGCTATACAACCAAAGAAAATATTCCATAGAAGTATTGCACTTAATAGCAAGCTACTAGACAAACACCAACCCACAACTTAAGTGAAATACAGAAAATAGGTGTTTAAGTTACCCACAAGAGGAAGAAAAGAGTAAAGGAAGAGAGATTAAGAGAAGAAAGAATAAAGAGAGGAAAATACAGTTACCACTAAGAGGTCACATGCTAGCAAACTCCAGGAGGGCATGCGGAGGCAAGAGGGAGATTTAGTGTGTGCCTTTTATGTACTGTGGCCACTCTCCCAGGCAGGATCTTTGACACCCTGGCCACTCTGGGGTTCCAGGCCAGGGTGAGGGGCTGTGTTCCCACTGTCCCTGCCAATGCCAGCCTGGCTCAGGGGCTCCAGGAGCTGTGGGGTGTTATAGTTTTCCCAGGCTCCTTGTGCCTGGCAGCTGCTCCGAAGCTTCCCCATGTGGGCTCAGGGCCTGACACGAGGGATAGGACCCCACCCCACCTCCATGAGGTTCAACCCATCCCTTCCCCCTCCACACACGCACATGGACCCCCACAAGGTGGTTCTGTCCCAATAATCACTGATCTGGTGTCTAACAATGTTCCCACAGGGGAGGGAAGTCAACACCTAGTGAACTACTTTATGACCTCTTAGGTCATTTTCAACCTAAATGATTTTATGTTTCTGTGATTCTATGAACTTAATGCTGTGGGAAAGAGAGGGAGATAACCAAGCAGAAAAAAAAGCTCTCACCTCTTTTGTTTGCTTTCTATAATAAATTAGCTCAAGGACTCATTCCTTCTGCCATCCATATGGGTCTCCAAATCCTAATCTTTTTATGTTCTCTCTGTTCACGAATATTTTTGCAAATACACACAAGTATACAAATAATAAACATGAAAGGTCTAAGACTGGTAGTAGTGTACCCACAATCTTCATTTCAGGCTTTCTTTGAACCCTTTAGAAGAATTTTGGTCATCCTCTTCAAATCAGACTGGAAATAGTTGCTGCTTTTGGAAAGGATTGGTAAAAGATGCAATATTTCTGCTCTTTCAGTAACTCATAGGGACTCAATGCACAAGTAATCTCAAAACTGGCCAGCCTACTGTGATTTTGAATTGAACAATTGAAATGCCTCATGTCTGACTTGCTGCTTGCCATTTGGGGACTAGAAATTATTTTTGTTCCTTTCAGCACAGTGGATGATATAGGAGAATTACTTGCCTAAAGAGAAGTTATTACCCAAATTGTACCAATCTAGTTAAATAAATGCTATCATGAATTTCTCCCTCATCCACCATCACTTATGTTCATAGAAAAATCCACGAAGCATAATCTGAGCATAAAGTGTCTCGAGAATATTTTTTATTATTTCTTTGCTGTTGCTGATGACTGTCTTGCAATCAAATAGTGAAATGCTTATCTGAGAACAGAACAAGCAATATGCACACCAAACACAGACCTTCACTGCTCATCTGCATAATTACATGGTAGAAGCAGAATTAATCTCATCTCAATTGTGATGATCATTAAAATAACACAAAATATTCCTTGCCTCCCACTTTTTCCCCAGCCTCCCAAATATGTTCTAGGGTTAAAACAGGTTGCTGCTATCACTGTTATTAAGACTTTATTCTGACCCACAGAGAAAAGGCAGTAGTGGTAGTAATCCAGCTATCTCAACTCCAGTGATGTAATTTCAAATTTTTTGGAGGTATTGTCTTTTCTTGACACTTCTTAGAAAATTGTTGAGGAGAAATGCTCATTTACTAATGTGACTGAAAAGCACTGTCACTCCAAATCAACACAGCCATTTAATGAAAACAGGCTTTTCAGTAATATAATAGATGCTGCCAAAGCAGTGATCAGAAGGAGAAGAAAGGGAATGAGCTAAGTAACATGAGCTGTTAAAAACTTCAGCTGTGTTTTGCTAAGATGTCTGACACAAGATGATATCTGTCCTGCTGAATAATTTCCTCCGCCAGCTTCAGCTACCTGAAAATGTCTTCACTTTTTTTTCACAGGCTACATACTGGCTAATAAGGTGAAAGGTTTCATTCTTGTCATGTTAAAATGAGTCATTAATACTGAAGTATTTTTAAAGGTGCTGCCAACTGCAATCATTGTTCAGATGGTGCCCAAGGAACAGCTTTTAGCTGTTTTTTAAACTTTTCCCTGTTGAAACTAGCACTCCATCTTTCAAGTTCACTATTTACTATGGTAATTACCTTTATATTTACATAATAAATAAATGGCTCCAATTCTAAACTTCTTTACTTCTATTGTCTTTTACTATAAGATCCAATATTTTAAAATTGGTTGTCATCCTGGTTGAGAATTAAAATCAGAAATACACATTTATTTGACAAAGCAGAAGATAATGAAAATTAACTAAACCTTACAGATTTATCAGGTGGTACTGTTAATATTTCTTTCATTTTTGTGGCAATACTCACTTGTCCCCTTATAGATATCAAATAATAAAGAAGTGATACTCTGCTTGTCTCCAGATGCTGTCACAGGATACAGGTTGTCCACAGATCCTAATTTGTAACTGTCAACCCGTATTTTGGTTTTCCTAATATACCTTAGACGGCCTGTGAGAATGAAATAGATCAAGTTGCTGTATGTAGATGAGTTAAATTCCATGCATGGACATACTATCATGTGAAGGATGGACATGATTTGCACACATTCTGTTCAGTTGCATGATAATTTCATGTCCTGCTGTAGAACTCACTTGAGAAAAACCACTGTCAACTCCTGACATAAGACCAGGATGTCATTATTCAGGTACCACCAAAGACATATCCAAAGAAATGTCTTTGAAAGTTTGAATATACTGTGTATTCAATGACTGACCATCAGAAGTTGTAGCCCTCATGTGAAATTCTGCAGAAGCAATACCATCTCATAGTCTCTTTGCACAATAGTCATTGGATAGCTCTATGAAGTACTGTCTTTATTCAAGAAAATCAGAATTGTGGAAAAAATGCATATGGTTTAGAGAGACAATCTTGTCTCTCATAGCACAATAACAAATTGGTTCTCAGATTTAACTTCCTGAAGTTGAAGACTGTTATTCTGAAATTTTTTTTATGAACTTATATATTACCTTTCAATGTATGTCTTCACTGTCTAAACATAAGCATGTTACAAATAGTTACTCTAGAGACAGTGTTGAAAAATCTGAAATATGACACTGTATAGAACATCTGTTTATTTTTCAAGGAGCATTTGGAACATTCTCTCAGGCATATGACTGGATTATTGGGGTATGCTGTGTAGGGTCAGTAGTTGAACTCACTGATCCCGGTCAGTGCCTTGCAACTCAACATATTCAATGATTCTATGATTTATTTGTTAATAACTTATGATTTTAAATGTAGACCATGAAACTGCAATTGTTATATTACATAATTGCTATAGAAGAAAAAGTAGCTTTGCCTTATAAAACATGGAGGGGGTTGTTCATTTGTCTGCTTTCCATGCTTAATATTGGTATTTTTAGTTGTTGAATTCAAGAAGTACCACATTAGTAGAGTGAGCTGATTTTCCCTTTGATAAATAGCAACTATCAGAGAAGCAAAAGGCTTCAGAAAAGAATGTGCTTTTCTTTGGACTTTTCTCCTGTTATGCGCAAGCAAGATCATTAGCTCTAAGAGTTATTGTGGAACCTAAGTGAAATAATAACATTAATTCATTCTGCTTAGAATTTAAGCAATCTATTCAGAAACTTAATAAAATAATTGAGATTTCAGGGGTTTTTGTTATGTTTTCTTTTCTTTGTTTTTCAAAAAACACTCAGACTATTTATTTTTACCAGTGTTACAATGAAATCAGTGATCAAAAACCAATGATCAATTTATATCTGTTAGAAAACTCTCAGGGGAGAGAGTATGAGAAAATGTTTGAGCCTAGTATTTTCCATCACATTCTGTCTTTCTAACTTCCTAGAAAATCTGGCTCACACATACATAATTGATGCCCATCTTTGCAGGTGATAAAATGTCTTCTAACATTTTCAAGGTTGTATGCATAATTAAAACTGAAGACTTGCATTAGCCAACTTCATGGCAATCTTATCAGGAACAAGAGGCATCTATGAAGTGTAAAGAATGCAAAAAAAAAAAAACCAAAACCCCCCACCATTCTCAAGTTCTTAAAACAAGTTTGTTTGTTTGTTTTGGTTTGTTGTTGTTGTTGGTTTTGTTTAGGTTTTTTTTTTTTCCTTTCTGTGTCAAAAAAATGTAAATACTTCAGGCAGTATTATTATTCCTATTCATATTTTTTCCAGGTTTCCTAGAAGGAATCATTTTCCCTGTCACAAATATATTTGTAATCATGTTAACATCTTACAAAATCTCAGTATAAACTTACAAAGAATACAATGGATCTTTTATGAGTGCAGTTCAGTCCAAAGATACTGACATCACAAATATCTTATTTTTTCCACTTGTATTCCTGTTCCTTTTTCATTATTTTCCAAGCATGATTTATAAAAATGTTATTGTTTCTTCATTTAAATCCTTACTTCCTCATCTTACTCGGTTCTGCTACAACATCTACAAGTTTTGAATCTTTAAAAAATGTTGCAAGTAATAAAACTTAAATTACTTCTCCTCAATGTATAATACCTTTTTATCTGTTTTATGGCTCATAATTTTCAGTGTTTTTGGATGAAATTCATCCTCTTTCATTATTATCACAGCAGGATGTTGTGAATAAGTAGTTTTGATTTTTGTCTGATTCTCTTTAATCTGTCTCCAGTTGCCCCTCATATCTTCAACCCTGTGATACAGTGTATATTGATAATCCTTAATAGTCAACACATCCCTTTTATACTCCATAATACCACAAGATGTTGATCTTATGCATTATTCAGCAGTGTAAGAAGGAACACTGAGAAGCAACTTTTCATTTCTGCCAAAAAAATGACATTTTTTTAATATCTGATACTGTAGCAAAACCACATGCTAACAAAGTGCTGGAAATTAGTAGCTTGCTACTTAGTAAGTGACAATTTACATCAGAAGATTCACTTTCAAGTGGTTAAAAATTAGGGCTGTTGGAAACAGGAAATATACTTTTTTCCAAACCTCCCCAGACCACTAATGGAAAAAAGATTGTCAGTTTCGAAAAGTAACTTTGATAGGAATGGTTCTGGCAAAGTCTTAGATGAGTGGTGTAGCTGAGTGTGCATCACTGAATGGCTCCATACTTGCATGGCATGGGCTGTCAAAATGCCTTCGATTCAGATTGTAACAGTAGAGGCTTAGTGTGCACTGAATTTTCTCTTCCCTTTGCTCATTAGAGCTGAGCCTGATGTCAGTTCTTTGCTGGAATATTCTTGTGTCATCTTGCCGGACCAAAAAAAAAAAAACAAAAAAACATCAGTCTCTAATCTGAAATGTGATAAAAGTACGCTAACCATTTTGTTATAGTTTCAAAATTTTTCATGGATTTTTTCACTCCCTTACCAGTACAGAGGTTTGGGAGCTAAGGTCCAGCCCCCCATTACCAGCTAAAAAAATGGTGGCCGATTGCTTTGCATTCCAACTTAATGATAGTGGCAGACGGGGCAGGTGAGGGAGAGAGGTGTTTTCCTGGTGCTGGACACGCTTCTTCTCTGGGCTCCGACTGCGGTGTGTGGCGAGTCACCTTTTTGCTGGGCTGGTGGAAGAGCTTTGGAGGGAGCTGCCCTGGTTCGGCCAGCTCCAGCTCTGCGTGATCCGTGCTGCCGTCGGGGAGAGGGAGAGAGAGGGTGAGCAGTCATCGATACCTGCACTTGCGACAGACTCCTGGAGGGCCGACAACCATCTGCAGGGAGCCACTAACCCCGCCCCCCCAGTGCCTTCGGACAAGGGGAGGATCTCTACACTGCCCACGGGAAACCTTCTATCCCGTCCCTTGTGATCGTCATTTTCCCATGTGAGTTCTCTATTCCAGAATCACCACCTCTCCCTGGTCACCTCAGTGCCTCGCCGGAGTCCAGGAATCCAGGAAGGCACGGCATCGCCCCCCGCTGTCCCTGAACAGAACTGCGCCGAAGGGGCAGAGAGGGGACTTAATTCGTTTGAAGGTTTTGGTTACGGTGTTGCTGTTTGCTCTGTTCTGTGGGGGTTTGGGTTGTTGTTGTTGTTGTTGTTGTTGTTGTTGTTGTTGTTGTTTTGTCATGTATGTATTTGTAGTTAAGAACTGTTATCCTTTTCTCTACATTTTCTCATTAAAATCTCTTAATTTCAAAGTTTTTTTGAGGAAGAGGCCCTCCCTTCCTAGGCCAGTAAACAGCTTTCTTTTAAACTGAGACATCATTTGTTTGTACATCACTAAAGATTCAGGATATTAGTCAAATACATACGGTCCAACTGCACATTTTACTACTGCTTAGAATAGTAACTATGGTGCCATACCATGTCTAGTATATTGGCTCATCAATTATAGGTTGCAATCCCTTTTTCTTGTGAGGTGCGGATTAGCTGATTAAAGCTGATGTAGTATGAAGACCAAAAATATTAATCTTTTAGGGTTTTTTTGTTTTTTTTTTTTTTTGGTTTTTTTTTTAATCTTAGGAATACTCTGATTCATTCTTTCTCCTTGCCAGGTCAGTTGAGGTTTCATATTCTATTATTCACCTTTTGGTAAATATTTCTTGCTCTGGAGTTTATGTCTACTCTCTGTAGACCCTCAGTCTGAAATAAACTTCAGTGGACTTCACTCTGTCATTAGCTATGTCTCTCACTGGCTACAATACATTTTTTTTCTAGGTTTCTATGTTACAGCTGGGGCTATAAAGGGAAGGCTGCAAGAGAGATGAAGCATCTGTGCTCTGGGAGTGTGCATCTTCTTAAAATCGGTGTGTGAGAATAAAATAAAAGGGAATTAGAATCTTCAGTGAGGACCTTTCAGAGCCAGTACACTCTCAGGCACATGGTATGACCCTTGGGGAAGGTCGTGTGCAGGGCTAAGAATTCAGCTTAATGATCCTTGTGGATCTCTTCCAACTCAGCATATTTTGTGTTTCTGTGAATAGCAAGCATTGGGATACCTAAAACCAGGACAAAACCAGAATACCAGAAGCTAGTGTCAGAGAATCTAGCCCTGAAATGAACCAAGATACCTAAGTCAAAACTATAAACCGAGAGTGTCATGAAGATTGAAGTTGAATTGCATTACAACAAACAAAAAAGTACTATATCTAGTAGCAGGATCACAATTTATCCTAAGTAGTTTGACCTACATTTTTAATGGATTATAATTTAGATGAAAATTTCAGAGTAATATTTCTGTGAGTTTTCAGATTATAGGTTTTCACATTCAAATCTGTACATAGCATTTCAAATGTTAAATTTCCTTTAGATAACTGTTGCAAAACTCAATTTTAATAGAATAGAAATGTTAATTTAAAAAGTCTGGAATGAAAATATATTTCCAAACTTAAAATTGGTGTTTATTTCTTCAATGGTGAATATTAATTAAAAAAAATAAATAAATAAATTGAAAACCTCATTCCTAATTCCTTAAAATTTCTGTCAATATATTTAAAAAAATATCTCTTATTTATTTTTCCTCAATAGAAAATCTCTAGTTTTCAGATCCTGGATGTGTTCATTTTATAATGCATTTTAAAATTAATAACACCTAAAGATACTAATGAGAAGACTTAATGAAATTCACTAAGGCAGAAAATTAATTGTGTATGTGTGTATGCACACATACATATATAAACACATATGTGAAAATACATAAATGTAAACACAAGTCACATGCACAGAGATTCACAGATTAAGTAAAATTACTCCTCTACTGTTTGAGATGCTTAGACAGGCATCAATCAATTTAAAGGTATTGAGTTTAGTCACAGTTAAATGTAAAAATGCTACTGATCTGGTAGATGTCTCATCACTGTACACATTAGGAAGCACTGAGATGTTTATGGGACCTTTAATGAAGTCTAGGTAGGTATACAATATGCATTCCATTTCTGTATGTATTCTGCACCTGTTTTTGAAATAGTTCCTCTTAGAAGAAAACTCCTAGTGTTAGCTTAAGAATTGTGAAGCTTCAGAGTAACACTGATAGTAGTCCTGGCAGAAAGTATAAGTGTTGCAAGAAATACAGGATAAGCATTTTCAATTTTTTATTTTTTTTTTTTAATTCTAATTATTGCTATTTATTATTTAATTTTTAGATTCTATTTTTATAAGAGAAAAATAATGTATTCTGAACAAATATTATGCTCAGAATTATTCAGCAGTCTCAGTGTCTTTAAAATTCTGGTAATTTTTTTTCTCTGTACATTTTTGATTTTAAGAACAAGAAAACCTTTTTAGATCAGGTTTAATTACAGACTTTTCAATGCTAAATTGTGAACTTCAGCACCAAAGCACTAACTTCCCTTATATTACTGCACAGTCATTTGCAAGAGACAAGCAACTCCAAAAGATAATTCAGAACAAGAGACTCATTTTTGATTTTATTACATCTCAAAAAGATTTTTTTTTTTCCAAGTACTTTGGAGGAAAGTTCTATGAAATCAGACTGTACAGGATAAAATTAGCTTTTGTGAGCCCATTTTTCCTCTCTGCTCCCTTGGCTTCACCCGTGGTTTTTGTCTTCTCTCAATTCCTTCTTCCTAGGAGTTCTCTTTTGCAGTAGGTCATGTTAAATTCCACCTGTCCTTTAAAAGAATGAGAAACTTTCTGTATCCTCCTCTGCTACTTATAAAACTTTAAAACAGGGAAAGCCAGAAAGTATTTCAAATGGCTCTCCTCTTTCTGTCTCTACTTGCAGAGAAGTTGCTTTCTGCTCCTCTGATATCTGATAACCAGGAGAAGGAAGATAGTGAATGTCCTTTTCTTCCCCCCCCTTAAAAACAATCTACTCTTTCTTTGGGAACATAGCAGGTCAGTGCTGTTCAGCTTTATTTTTACTGATGTGGTGAGAAATACTGGATTTCTAGCTTAGACATAGTTATATTTTTAGTAGGTAACTTGAATTGAGCCTCTCTTCTTTGGTTCTGTGTCTCCTAAATCATTAACCTTTACTAATTGTTCTCTGGAGTTCTCTGTAGAGTCCTTGACCCAGTATTTCAGTGTAATGGCATGACTGGTGTTCCAAGTCAATATATATCAATGCTCAGTATGTCACTCTGCTCCTTTGTGGGTTTCCTAGAGGAGTTCTTGGGCCAGCTATGGCTTAAGACTTACCTTCTTTGGAGCCTAGACCAAACAACTGCTGCTTTCATTAAGGTGTTGACTGTATCCATCACAACTTGTCTAATTTCAAAAAGTGTCATAGAGTATATATAATCCACTTGGACATGATCCCTGACCTGGAGGCCAGGCTGTGCAGACTGTCTGGGCTGGTGGCCAGACTCTTCGTGCTTAACCCCTTGAGCAGCCTGGCACTTGGCCTTGAGCCTTCTTTAGTCCTCCATGGCTCCAAAAGTATTTGGATAATTACTTTTCTATTTCACAATATTTAATCTAGTAAGATTTTCTCACAATAGTGGTGACCACAAAAGTAGTGTTTCTCTAAATGCAAAAGAACAGTGTGACAACATATGAGGAAGTTTTGGGTTCAAAGTCTGCTATAAGTATGCATGACAGCTCAGAAGGTCAAGTATCAGCTAAGGCCTGTCTAAATTTCACAATGAGAGGTGCTCTCAGAGTAGACCATTTGCAGAACCAAGAATATATTTCAGAGGGAAAATGCTGACTGACTTCAAAGGAGTGAACTTGAGTTATTGTTGCATAAAATGGTGAGGCTACCAAGACTCAGGAATGAACTAACTAGGGAGTTATTAATTAGCAATGTGAAATACCTACTGAGAAAGATGAAAAATAAACACTTACAGTATACAGTAAGAAAGATAAAAGATACGAACAGAGCAAGGGATTTTTACTTCTGAAGAGTCTTGGGAAAAAAGGAAGATCTTTTAAAAATTAAATAAAACTACATGTTAAGTAGTATTCCTTCAAATTCTTTATATCATATAATATCTCACACTAGGCTGAAAATCTTTTATAAGAAACATTTGTGGAAGAGAAACATAGGGAGGCATACTCAGCTCCAGCTGCAGGGCTACATCATGGCAATTTCATTTTGAAATATTTGGAAAGTGTGTTATTCAGCCTGCCCATTTTTTGTTCTCTTTAATCCTTAATAATTTTAAGTTCGTATTTTACCATTTATGTTCATGTTTCTCTTTCTTGAAAATAGAGGTTGTAAGTAGTTTGTTTCTGCATAATAAAATTTAATGTAACAGAAATCTTTTATTTTGATCCAGAATGGTTATATGCACTAACTGTAGTTAATTTTATTAACTTATTTTAGTTCAACAGTCTTGACAGAAATTAATATTTTATTTTTAGCGTAAAAAAATAAATGTATGTTCTGTAAATTCTGAAAAACAAACTGGAGTGTTTAGTCCAACTCTAAATATCTTTCTTAGGACAGTTTCCTCATCAGAATTGCTAAATCATCTGAGATATGGAGAATTTCAGCCATTCAGTTTCACTTCATTTCTCTGAAGAAAATTTGTATTTGACTTTTACTCATTTATTCCACTTTGCCATGATATATATATATATATGTCCTAATTCTGCCTATGGACTCTGACTTTAAAAAAAAAAAAAAAAAAAATGGAAGTTGAAAGTCATTTAAGTAACATGACAAAATGGAATTTTTGCTTGTTGTTCTTCATACACAATCACAAAAAAAACCAGTGAGACAGTATAAACATACATAAACATATTTAAATCACAATAGTCATAGAGATGTGAGAAGACTCCCAACAGTAATAGTCTTACACACCCAATGTTTGCCGTATACGGTACTGCCACCTTTTGGCTATAATGCTCACTGCTACATATAGGTAGTTGCATTACAAACATTTTGTCTTAAAAACTTAATTTAAAAACTTAATCTTATTAAAAATTTAAACATGCTAGATAGAATACAGGATTCTAGGAGTTTGTGTTGAGTTCCATGACAGTCTTTCAGGATTTCTAGAGCTAGATGTTCCACTCTATCTGAATATTGCTTGTACTATTTGCCATTAAATTTCTAAGCTAGGCAAAGACTATGTGTGAGGGATGGGTCTACAAATTTGATGATTTGACTTCCTGTAAAGATGAGCTACTCAACATATATTTCAAAACTGGTAACATCAGCTGATGAATTTTCTTTCACTGTTTCTCCATTTGAACAACTAGATCTTAGGGGACAGTAAATCTTGTAAACTGCTTTCACCTCATCTGCTCCTTCCAGAGATCCCTCAGAACACTAGAGCAACCACACATCTTTTGGACTCCTGCTTTCCAGCCAGATTTAAGGCTAATCGCAATGCTTCACATTTAAACTTCTATAGTTTGGGACCCATTATCTTTGGAGTTGTGTACAGGCAGAAAGATTCACTCAAAATAAATCTGGCTGAAGGAAGAAAAAGATTAGGTGAAAACTATGAGGTTTAATGTTAAATGAATTTGTATTGTCTGCAGCTGCTGCAATTCTAAATTAAGGCTGATATTACTGTCAGATAAAGTCTTAGAAGTAGCTGAAATTATATAGTCCATCTACATCTAACTGTAGATGCCTACATGTGAACTGCCTATCTAAGATCCTGTTACATCCAATGCAAACCTTGAATTTGATTCAGTTGCCCAAACAGTGATATCTGTTGCATGATCACTCACAAAGATGCATATATGGAACTAGAATATATGACAAAAGGTGTTGGAAACATTTATGCTTTCTGTAATGCCAAACAAAGGTCAAATGATATATGTATGATAGGGCATCTCAAATGACACTGATCATTAATGTTCAGGCTTGTCTTTGGGTATTATAGGTGATACAAATGCCTGAGTATAGGTGTCTACTTGACCTCACACCATACTTCCTGTTGAATTTAAAGTCTGTTATTATTGATTTCAGTAGATATATGTAGATCCAAATGTTAGTCAAAAGGTTGTTTGGGGAGAAAAAAAAAGTGCACACTTTTCCTTCTTAGAATCTCAGCTGCCTAATCAAGATACAACAAATAGTTGTTGACAATCCAATCATAAGAATGTAAGGATATGAAGAATGAGGCCACACTCTTAACAGATTTTACCAAGCAATGATAATGCCCAGAGTTATAAAAGTAAGACTCATTAATGCATTTACAACTGTTGTTGAAAAAAATCCTTTCAACTCCTAAACCTTTTCTTTGGTGTTGCAGTCATACAATGTCTATCTCAGTCTAGAGGGCAAAAGCTTCTGAGGTCAAGTGAAAGAAGGTTGTCCGGGCTTAAGGTGAAGTCACACCAGCATCCCACACTCACAGCCAGGAGAAATGTTATGTCTGTGGCCCCCTTGGGCAAAGAGTTCACTTTGGGCTCCCTGTGTGGGTTCAGAGAAAGAGAAAGATTCTGTATCGCCACAGGTAACAATGAAAAAGGGACCAAAATGGGAAAAGCAATGTGTTAAGTAACACTCAAAACTACTATTTCTTAGACTGGAAGTCCATTATAATCATTGTGAGATGAAGCATATAAAAGAGCTATAATTCAACAAGGCAATGTAACAGAAGGAAATCATAATTCAGGATAATTGTCTCTCTAGAGTAAGAAATGCACCATCTGCAATAAAAAGTGTTATAAAATAATAACTAGTTCATCAAAAATAAAGCATGTTATTTAAATTTAAGGACTTATTTCAGGTGAGAATCTTTCAACACCAGACAGAATACATATTTCAGCTAAACATACTAATTCAATTAGACATGTCATCCAAGTACAGAGTGTTTTTAATAACGTGGTGATTTTTTTAATTGTATTTAAATTTCATTTTTTCAGTATTGTTGTACTTCAGATTAATTTTTCCCTTCAATTTAGTCTGTCTATCTGTGTGTGGAAATCCTTGAGGATCTTATACAAAAGATAGATCAGAAATTTTAACACAGTTTTTCTACAGAAGACATTTTGCTGTTTTCAAAAAGTTGAAGAGGATAACTACTTATAACCTGGCCTTTATCACCTCAAGAAGTTAAAGTTATAATGAGGTTTCCCATGTTATTTGAAGGAAGTGTTATGAACTTGATTTGGTATATACACCTGAATTTTATTGACATCATATTATTTGGTATTCTCAGATGACATTTTAAGACAAATCTTTCCTCACAACCTTCTTAGTTTTACTAAAAGTTTAATTCTGTTTTTATTTCTATAACTAATTTAAAATGCATCTAGTGATACTTGGTAATTAAGAACCCTTTTGACTCAAGCTGGCCTCAAGACTGGGTGTCACAACTTAAAATGTCTTTTGAATTTCTTTCTTTGTTTGAACTGATCTTTTCAACAGATTGGATTGGGTTATTCCAGAATTCTGATCAAGGTGGGGAAAATGAAATTTTGTGTCAGGGTTATGGCCTTAATAACATTTGAAATGACCTCTTTTGCTATTCTAAGGAGTGAAATCCCTTAACACATTTTGGGCCCTCAAGGGGACTATCACATTATGATCTGTTGTGTTGTCTACCCATGAACTGAAGAACCATATCTTGAAGTCATGACAGGTTCTTCTAACTGGCACTCCCAGAAAGCATCCTTTGACATAGGAAGATATTTTGGTACTTTTTATGACTGTATTATCATTCCTGCTGTGCTGCTTGTGCAATAAAAATATCTTCAAAAGATATGCCCCATTATATTTTTTCTCATAGAAACATCAATCAGCTATGAACAAATAAGCAGAGAAAAATGATAAAGCACAGAGAAATGAATTCCCAAGAAAAGAATCCTGTTTTAATTGGTCAACTTATTATAAAATTCTCTGTGATCTATTTCAGGTCTGTGAACCCCTACAGTAGATATGCAACTCTTACAAAGATTCATTGGTGGATTATTCTAAAAATTAATAAGTAAGATGAAGAAATTGTGTATTTGTTAATTGTCAGATTTAGTGTGAATCCATATTTTCAAAAAATACCTGAGCATGAGACCAATGAAAAGGGAAACTAATATCTGTACAGTTTCGACAGTCCAGTATTGAATATATTTAATATGCTATGGATGCAGTTTTAATTTGCTGATTCAACCAGCAAATCCTGGTGAAATTCTGATATGAAAACTAATCACAACAGAAACAAGAATGGGCCTTTGATTTGGAAGGAAAGCAAGGATCCTTCTTCAAGAAGAATGTTAATTTTCTTTAAAAACTTCTGCTTTGGAAAGATCGAGAAGCTAGATTAGTAAGGAAAGAAACAGTCTCACAGACTGAGGACTGCATAACTGGGTATTTCTACGCATGACCCACTTCAGTCAGAAATAAGCATGAAAAAATAAGATATTTTAATCAGAGGGAAAGTAAGATTTAAGAATTCTTTTTTTTTCCAAATTATATAAATTTGATTAGCTGCCATAAATTTGTTTCAGGTTTAATACTTTGATAAATAGGAAGAGATGCAATCTTTGAAATTATGTATATGAAATGCCATCTACTTAAAATAGAGTGATAAACTAAAATCATTAGTAGATCTGTTGATCAAACATGAATGCATTTTACTGGGCAGTGATATTCATCATCCTTACATACCGTGATGTTTTTTAAACTTTTCAGACAAATACTTGTCAATAACTGACATATTCTATATTTATACAAAATACAATTTTGGAGACTGTAATTTTTTTTTTTTCTTGTTTCAGCCTTCTGATTTATGGAAAAGATTACTTGATATCTACCTATGTGTGTATATATATATCTATATATAACATTAATTTAATATGGAAATATAATTATTAATCTTTAATTTTGTGAGTTTGGGAACAAAGTCAGTTTGAGAACACTTAAACTAACTGAGGTTTTTTTGATGGACTCAAATTTCTTCAAAATATCATTGTTCCACTAAAAAAACCAATGTTTGACTCAGCATAATTGGCGTCTTTTATCTGGGTAAGACCTGGAACACAGAAATAAGACTTTTGCAGTGCAAGAACAAGGTAATTTGACAGAACATGATAGAAAATTATCACAACAGCTTCCTCAACAAGTGTTTTTTTTCAGCCTGCTAACCTACTTGATAGCATGTGGGAAGATAGGGAAATTAACAACACTGTATGATGTTATTTATATACAAATTAATTTTAGGATTAAATTCTTTGTTATGGAAATCTACCAGGTTGTTTTTGTTTTGGGTTTTTTTGTTTGTTTGGTTTGGTTTGGTTTGGTTTTTAGTTGGACTGGTGGGATGGGGGTAGAGGTGGGTACATGTATGAAAGAAAGTACTTGTAAATAATTTAATAAAGAGCAGTGATAAGATACTAAAAGACTTGATGGACAGTGTTCTAAAAAAGTCTTATTACTACTGTGAGCTCTCCCTCACAGCTGGCTCTTCCAGTCCTAATTGCTAGCTTGAGGAAAAATCATCTTATCTACCTGCTATCCTTGTAGGCTGCTGGCTGTTTTACTCCTGCTACATGTCCCACTTTCTATTTATAGGCTTAGTTGTTTTTCTTTCCCTTTCATTCTCTCCCAGTTTATCACAGCCTTCCTCTCCATAGGAGTAGTCTCCCATATATGTGCTCAGAAGGACATATGTACATTATTCTCTGGGCTGAAGCTTAGATCTATACCAATCTGGGGATCAAACAAAGAAGAAAACATGAACTGAAGTTGAATATTTGCAGGAGAATAATGACTGACTTTTCTGCAGAAAGATCTTTCTCCTTTTTGTCTGTATGTTTTGATTCATTGCCTTTACTGTGTATTAGGTCTTCCCGTAGGAAATAATAATAATTTAAAACAAAAAAAAAACAAAACAAACAAATAAAACAAACAAACAAACCTCACCCACCCCGATCTAATCTTTGCAATTTTTACCAAGTGGGGCAGGAAAGGGTGTAAGTTGCATCTGCCTCTTCAGGTCTGTACAAAAGCCTGGCAGTGTCATGAGAAAATCTGTTGATCTGCTACTGGAAGCTGTTCTCACCCTTCCATCCAGATGTGCATTCCCGTTTCCCTGGTGATTTTCCTCCATGAACAGGCTTGTTGTGTGAGCAGATGTGCTAGTGCAACAAATGGGGAAAGGGAGGCAAGAACAATCCTTATGAATGGAAGCTATAAGACTCCTTTATCTTGTACTATTAATCATGAGTTATATTTTAGGGACAGGTAACACTGCGATCTCAGTTTCAGATGTCCCATCTTACATAAGCTAATTAGAGTAATTGTCCCATTTTACAGTCACTGAGATTCCTTAACTTTAATGAGGATGAATATCCCACACAACTCTGGCTTCTAGGACTATTTAAACTGTTTAAACTTTTACTATTTAGATTTCTATAGACACCTGATGCAACAGTAAAGGGATGATTTGATTTTATTTTTCCTCCACAAATTTTATACCAATGTTCATGTCCCCCTGAGTATATTGGAGCTTTTATATCATATGATAAATACATATTATATATATATATATATATATATATATATATATATATGTCTCTGTGTGTGTGTGTGTGTGTGTGTGTATTTTGGCTCACTATATGCATCAATAATTTGTATCTGTTTTCTTTGTGTTGTCACTTTTAAAGCTCTTCTCTTATTTGTTAGCTTTGAAGAAATTGTTAATTATAGGGACAACAGAGAAATTTTAGTATTTCAGAATATAAAATATCAACAAATTAAGGCACAAAGCTCCACAATTAAAGGAAATCTACAGTGTTGCTGTTGATTTTAGTATGAAACAGTTCAAGATATTAGATTATCACAGCTTAATATATTTACAAGGAGTAGGCTAGAAAAGCCTAGGGAGTGTCTCTTCTGGTCCTCTTGGGATTGTCTCCAGGTTTGATAATATTTACAGCACATTTGCACATTTGGACTAACAGATGTTCATTCTTGATTGAGCCACAAAAGACTATGCACAAGTAGCACCTGCTAGTGTCCTTGCATTCATTGTCTGGTCACATGATTAGGATTAATCAACAGAAATAAATGATTCAGAGGGAATTAGTAAACCCAAAGAAACTACTGAAAGTATTTCTGGGGATTTTATATATGTTTTATAATGTTAGTGCACTGTTACTTCAAATACTTTTGTTATATAAATGAAATGTTATTGGCAATATTTTCTGACAATGAACTACAGTTTTTCACTTCCAAAAAAAAGAGATGGAAAGATTTAGTCCTCCCCAAATCATTATATCTTCCATTAAAATTTCAGCACAATACTGTTCACATTCATTTAGATAGCTCATTGTTTATTGCTGGGTTTTGAAAAAAAAAAACCAAAACGATGTATTCAATTAGAAATGATAAAAGTAATTAAAATGTACTAACAGATTATTTCTGTATAACTTTTGTTTGCATAACTTCACAATGGATGCCTTGTCTGATTTCACTCCCAAGTCCTACAAAATTAGAAATATGAATAAAGGTACGTAATCAATACATATTTATAGAGACAGAAAGCTTTAGAAAAGTAGTGATATAATAAAGTAAAATATATTTGCTCATGGCAAGCTTGAAAATAACAACACTCTTTAGGGGCACTGTGGTTTTGTTTTCAAGAACTTAGAAGAAAGAAAATAAATTCACCAGAAGGGACAATTATACATCACCAAAATCTTTCCTGTGCTCCAGATATTGCCAGAAAACTGGGATGAGTTTTGCATTCACAAATGAAACACGACACAATGTTGTTTTGCATGGGCTTGCTTTCTGTAATAAAAGTTTTACACATCTTGGCTTCATGAAGTAAAATGTAGATTGAAAATATTTGTGACAGTTGTGGGTAGTTAACAAAGTTGCTGTTAGTACTTCAATAAAATGTTGCCACTTTAAGTGCCAGGAACTAAGCTGATTGGAGTATACAACAGCATTTTAGACACTATACTATCCATGAGCTCACGTTCCATTAAATGAGTCACTTCTTCTGACTGACAGCCCATTTATTCTGGAAATAGTGAAGTTACTTACTGGATGAAAAAACAAAGCCAACTGTGAATTTTTATTCCTATATTCCATGATGATCAAAAATATGGTTTACTTGTCAGAATTTGTAGCCATTTAAAATTTGTTAACGCTTCTTAAAATTATTAGGAAGAAAAACTATATTCTGAGTGAAGACAAATACTGTTACAAAAATATTGGTGATGTTTATGTATATCAGTAGGTGTTAAAACTGCAGATTATGTGAGAAAATAGATCTTCCGGCACAACCAGATGAGGTACTTTTCTTTATTTGTTACAATTAACTGTTTTCTTGGGGTATTTGAAGTTATGCTTGCAGTGGATCAAGTCAAATAAAAAATAAAAATGGATATTTCAATACAATATATTCACATTTATAGAATGGTGTTCACAGGTTTCACATTTTTTCTTTAGTTGTCTTACATTAAATCAACAACTTTGCAGAGTTTCTTGTCTTTAGACATATTAGAGCTTTAATCTGCTCCATCTAAAGATACTATGTTTATTAAATGATTGCTGTATATTTTCTAAGCTCTTCTGTACTAGAAAAGTATCCGTAATTCAATCACACACACTGTGTAGAAGCTCAGAAGTTAAATAAAAGTTCTGACCTATTCCAGGAACCTTGTATCTCCAGCAGACAGGAATTCTGTAGGAAAGAAAACTTGCTTCTATCTCTATCTTCGTCCATTTCTTTTTTTCTTTTTCAATTGAAAGAACTACAGAAGTTCTTTAAGAAAACTAAAGAATAAAGGATACATCAGTGTACTGGACAAGGTTAAAAATCTGCCTGGGGTGCAGCTAAAAGCAGTTTAATATCCTTGTAGGTTAAATGTGCATAACTAATCTGACAGTGTTACAGGTTGTGCCACAAAGTATGTATACTAGATGTAGACTTTGAGATCTGTGCGTCTCTGTCATGAAGCATAGACCCATTGTAGGAAACTCTTGTAAGAGACATGATCACACAAAATATTAGAAACTGTGAAAGGTACAAAATGTGAACCAAAAAAACTGAGAGTCCATGAAGATTATTTTTTCTTTACCCTTCCACCTATCTAAGCTTCTCTGAAAATAACCAAATAAATAAATAAATATAAAAAGGACTTTAACTCCATTTAATCTGAAATCAGAAGATATTTTGTGTTTCATGCAACTGCATATTGAAAATTGAAGTGCTGTTTTATTTCATTTTACAGATTCATTTAGCTCAAATGGAAGACTCAAACACTCTTAGACTATGAAGTGTGTAGTCAAAGTCATATATTTATAGGAGATAACATGAATTTTAAAGTCTAACACTGAAAACACCCAAATATTTTTATATTACTAAAAGTTGAGTGTCCTTTTGCAATCCACTACATTTATTCTGATTTTATAATATTTCTTTGTGGCTGACTTGCACAAAAGAAAATGCAAGCTGAAAGTAGATGAAAAACAAACAAATAAACTGGATACTCGAAGTTAACCATGTGGATTAACTTTATAGGCATTTTATAACAGGGGAGTTTCACTTGTCTCTCCATGTCTTTCACTGTATGACTTAATTACTGGAATTTGCATTAACAAACTTTTTATTTTAGTAAGCAATATTTTGTGATTTGCTATTTAGTTTTCAACATCTTATGCTTAAGTAGCTGTGTGTTCATTAATTTTACTTCTTCATTTTTTATAATATAGAGTCCATAAGTTGTCAGAGGAATGGAGAGAGCAAGTCCATCTGATTTTGATGCCTACTTTAGGGAGGCAGATTCTGACTCTGCAAAATCTTTAGAACAACCTGCTTATTCTCTATTCCTTATACTAAGAATTATACCATTTGTGTAAGTGCTGTTTCAGTTAGGCTACGTCTATGCTATAACTATCCCAACAAATCAGACACTCCCTGCAAATGTCCTTGTGCAATGGATCTCACTCCTCTGAAACATCAAGGCATCTAAATGACCCCCAGACACAGCTGTGGACCATGCAAGCCAGTATTTAAGTTCCTGGATTTGATTTGGGATCTCAAAACATCAGGTACCATTTCCAGTATACTGTTTGCAAGAAGGACTTTGTTTTGGAGAATAATAGTGCTTAATAATATCGATGTTTTTCATGTCAGCCACATAACAGTATTAGTCATATTTATTTTACTAGTATAAATGCACTTTATGTACCTAAGTAGGTACCTAAACACATTAATACATACCTATGCTATTGCTTGGTGTCCAGATCTCTGCCCACAGTTCAAGATCTTTTGAGAGAATAGCATGTTGACATTCACATACACACATATACTGTACTTTGCAAATACTTTAAAAATAATATTGTCATTGAATCACATGGTTTAGCTTGTCTGCAGAGAGCAGACAACTACAGAAGTAAATAGATAAGATTGATTATAATAATTATTACTTTTTATAAGTTGAAACGGTTCACAAATTTAGCTATAAAGGTTGAAGAATTTTCCTCTGACTGTATTTCCTTAAGCATGGAGATCCTAATTTCAAGACCAAGATAGTATAAAAGTATATTGACTGACACCAGTAGACTGGTAGTCCTTTCTATAATCTTAGTGCTAATGTGATTGCCAGTTAAATACCCATATATGTCGATTAGAATTTTAGCCCACATCTCTGGATTTAAAAATTAATAAAAAATAAGTCTTGTTTTATTCAACAGTGAAAATTTATATTGTGGAAAAAAATTTTTAGAGAAATTCATATTGATAGTGTCAATAATGCCATTGTTGATAGTGGCTTCTACAAGAAGGAGACATCTATAGACATAGATTATGAATAAAATTAAAAATTAGGTTACACTGCTGTAAGTACTTCAGTATAACAAAATCTGTCTCCAAAGCTTTAAAATGTTTCTCTGATCTAGAAAATACATCTTTCACTTGCTTATTTTAATTCATCACAAAGACTTTTCCCTATTTAAAGTTCTATAAAGGTGGAAACTGTTGATATTTTTAATTGCTTTGAAAGTTATTACAGATTTTATATGTATTATTTTATATTATATATAATTAACTATTATATTAATTTAATTATCTCAAATATAAGCATAAAATTAATTTACAGTATTTAGATGTTTGATGGGGAAGTGCATTAGATGTATGGAGGAAGTATATTCTGCAGGTCTATAGGAAGCAAACAGCAAAAGTAAAGGATAGTCATATTGGAAAGAATAAAAATGTCTATGAAATAAAAATAGGGAGAAAGACTATTTAGTCTGGCATTCAGGCAGAAGTACTGTAAATGGTAGTGATTCCTTTTGGAAGGGCCAAGAGGGAGCACTCTTTACAATACTTTCTAGAAGCCAGTTTGTTTGGATGATTTTTCAAGGGGCAATACGCATTAAGCAAAAATTGACTGTGTTAGTATTTGGCATAGTATACAAAATGTTGTAAATCAAATTTCCTCTGTTGCCTTGAATTCTCAAAATATGCTTTACTTCTCCTAAATATATGTATACTAAAATAGATCTCAATTTATCAGATACTTTTCTGCCACAGTTTTTCCTATATTTTAAAGTACAAGAATTCTATTCTAAACCAGAATTTAAACAGAAAGGCAAAGGCTGGATCTGCATTAACCTAAATACTACAGAACCTTCAGATGTACTAGCTTGAATGTAATGGTGAGCCAAAGAAACAAATTCTAGGTCATACATGCTTTTTGTATGTCATTATAACACAAAATAAGAATAGGGATTGCAGGCACAGACCCTTGGAAATGAATCTTTTCCTGAACCTTGGAAGTGGAATTAAATTTAAGTCTGATATGCAGATGCTTAAAAAGTAAGGTTTCTATCAATATGCTAATAAGTCATACTACTTTTCTGGTTTATTGTCTGTACTATAGTTCCTGCAAATTAGTAACAGTGCTTTGTGGTTTTTTGTTTGTTTGTTTGTTTGTTTTGTTGTTGTTTTTGTTTTGTGTTTTGTTGTTTTTTTTCTTGTGTTCTTTGTATATCACAATATCATGATACTTTTATTGTATTGGCAGATACACTAGGAAGCAATTAAGATAAGAACATTTTATAGCTGGTAATGAAACTATATGCTTATGAAAATACAATAACTCTATTGAGAAGAAATATTTGAGGCTCTTTAAATGCCTGGTACTATCGAAAAATAAAATTGGCAATTTATGTATATATGCTTGGAAAGCAATATACTAAGTCTGTGTAGTTTTTTAGTCAAGAACTTGAATCTGAACAAAAATTACAGTCTTTAACTGTGTGGATGCCAGAGACCTTCAAAAGTAAAGTACCTGTGAATCCACAGTACTAGTGCATGCTGGCCTGCCTCTAAGTATCATTCCATTGCTGATACATAGAGTAGGATTCAGTGTCTGATTTATTCAATGTTGTTTGAATGTCATTGCTCTGTGCTTGATGAAAGCTTTCTGCCTTCGTGCTTTTGAGAGCTAATATAGGAAGTCATCTGTACTACAGGCAGTACGGAAAAGCTCCTGCTGCTTTTTCACAGAATTTAAGAAATACAGTATTTATGAAATGCTGAAATGAAATCAGCATATCATCAAGACACGCTTGCAACTGCTGAAGAAACCTTCAGGGAATGTTACTGGTTATAGCACCTTCAAAATGGCAACTTCTAAATTAAACTTTCCCTTACAGGAGGTATGTTCAGCACAGTATTCTGACATTCTCGCTTTGCTGCCTGACTGCATGGTCATTGACATTCTAGGGTTTTTGAGGGAAGGTTGTGTTGTGGTGCTTTGTTATTTGGGTTTTTGTAGTTTTTTAATTCTCACTTATAACTATACTGTTCAGGGTTTTTTGACCAAATAGGTCACAAAGACATGTATGGAAAATAGATATTTTACAAGAATTAACTGCTTCAGGAAAAAAAAAAATAAAAATAGCCTGTAATAAAGTTTAACATTGATACATCACTATCTCTAAACACAACTCCAAAGAAAATGACAGGTTCAAGAACAAAAATACTATCTTACCACAATATTAGCTCATAAGAGATACAGGCATACAGGTTCTATACAGGCATATTCACTGGTCTTGAAAAGTGTTGATTTGTTTAAACAAGCAGGATAAACATAGAGCATAAAGACATAGAATCTAAAATCAATAATAAAGAAAATAATTTCCAGTTCGTTTTAGTAGAAATGTGATTTGCACCAGAATGTTAAATGAAAGCCAGGAGTGTGCTGATGCAAACAAGTTTTCTGTTTTCTAATTTAGTTCAGAGAAACTAGGACTCATAGAAATTTTTCATGTACAAATTTCTCTGAATGATTAAATAAAATCTATTGGTCAGCACAGTTAGAACAATAAAAAAGAAAACACCCTGTCTCTGAGTTAAATTTATAGGGCCTTGTTACCCAGCTTGTCTTCTTTATGATGATTTTTTTTTTCCTCTGTAGTGATGAACTAAAACTGGCAGCATTCTCTGTCACCTTGTTGAAATTTCCTGTATCTAGAAACCACTTTTGCTGACATAGGTAAAATGTTTGAAAATGCATCCTTTTGTGTATGTTGTATAAAAATTCAGGAATTCTTCCAATAGATTCCTTTCATTCTCATGGAAGAATAATTAGCTCCTTAATAGTGGATTGACCCTGTATGAACCTGTCATTTGGATCCAGGGAAGCAATAACCTTTACTCTTGATGAAATAATTTCTTCCTCTTGGTGCTTTTCAAGTTGTGTTTAAGATACTTCTGAAACTGGATAAAAAGGACTTTTGCTTAGGGACTGTCTTATAAATACATTAGGTCTCTGAGTGGTGAACATTTGAAAGCGGGTTAGAAAAAAACTATTTTGTCTTTATTCTGGAAGAAAGAAGCTTTGTTTCTCATTTAAATCTCTGTCTTTTCTCAGAACATCCATCTCCCTTCCTGCAAGCAGAACCTTAATAAAATTGTGGATTTTGGCATGTATTAGTGAACAGCCCCTCCCTCCTATAATAAAACGTTTTGAATGTTGCTGTTTCAAACAGTTGACTTCATTAAGATTTCTTTCCATTTCTCTCTAAGATATAGAGGAAGATCTGGGTTAAGTAATGAATGACAAATAAACTATCTTACTAAGGTAAAATTGTAGTTAATTGAAGACTGCTATATTTGCTATATAGCACAGCAACCATATATTAGAGATGTTTTGTTGAACTTTGACACATCACTTGTGAAGTTGCTTTGTTACAATAATAAGGGATTATATATATATATATATATGTATGATTAACATAAAGGTAAAGGTGTTCCTTGAAAAATCTCTAACAGTTAAATCAGTTAAATATTCAAATGTTTTAACAGTTTAGACTTGGAAAATCATGTGTTAAATGATATGGCAGGATAGGATAGGATATCAATTCAAATGTTCACATGAGTTTTCTAGGACAGACTTAGTATGCTGTGCTCTCCTTTTCTACTGTAGTGTGATGCAAGTCACAGCTGATATTTTCTATTCTACTCTAAGTCCATATAGACATAAATTGCTTTGGTTTTAGCAAAACAGGAGCATTGACTTCATCTCTGCTTGTTTTCTTTTGCTGAGTAGAAATAGAATTTTTTGACAATTTTAGGGACACTGGTGAGTTGGACTTATGGAAATACTGTATATTGAACTGAATTTATCTAAACTAATTCTAAACTGTAATTAAAAAATTACTATGATGCATTAGAAAAAATAGCTGTTGATTGTATTACTTCTTCAATTTGAACTCAACTCCAGCTTTGTCTGAGAGGTCAGTTTATGTTGTTTGACTGACAGTGGTAAAAGTTTATCTTCATATATTTCTGTTAATGTTTCTTCTCAAGATTCTTATTCCCAAATATCAGCAACAACTACTAAATATATTCTTATTTTCATTGATTTTAATTTATGTTAATTAGAAATATTCTTACTGTTTTCAATCTGTCTAAAATTGAACACTTAAAAAGAAAATCTGTTTTCTGGATTCTTTTTCTCACCATTATCTTAATGTCCATACTATTAATGAAAATATATAACTACACTAAACTAATATATAACCTGAAAATGCCTGATCATTGTTATTTTGTTTTACTGGAAATTGATAATCTATTTCTCCTTTAAGTATTCTATATAATTTTTTGATAGATGATAAAATTTTTAGTCTTCATGTATGATTATTGATTTTTTGTAGTGGTTTCTTGTATGATACCTTGTCAAAAGGTTTTTGAAAGTCTGCTGAAATTATGTGTACTGGTTTACCCCTACCTAGATTTTTTTGTTGACATGTACTAGGAATTCTCACAGACTGATATGATTCCCCTTTGTAAAAACTATAGTGATCAGTTCCCTTTAAAAGTTCAAATATTATGAAGAGTAATTAACAGAGAATAGAAAGTTGACAAAGGATCTTCTTAATGAAAGTAAAAGAACTTCCCATTTTTTTTTTATTTTTTTTTTTTTTTTCATTAATGGACCACTTACAGGTAATTAAGGAACTGCCATCTATAAATTGGAAAACTACCAACTTAGATTAGCTTATTAAAATAATATGTTAGACAAAAGTCAGAGAGTAATATCAGGAATTTCCCAGTATTATTGAGTGTCTTTGTGTGTGTGTGTGTGTGTGTGTGTGTGTGAGGTAGGCTTCTCTCCCACTTATTAACTGTCTTTAAAACCTTAATTTTTAAAGGCTGTTATAGTATGAATGTAAAGTGTTAGCAAACAACTTTCTAGGAAATATTAAGATTTAAAAAAATGTATACCTAGTTGCTAATCACAAATAATGAAAATGTTTGTGACATATTATATTTCACAGAGAAAGATATAGAAAAATATATTAATACTTTCCATCTAACCCTGAATAGATTTTTTTTTCCTGAAATGGTGATAGATATTCCACAGTGACAATCTGAAACTGCATCTTCAGACCTTTTCCAACCTGCCTCAGCCACAAACATGTCCAAAATGTTATCTGGAAAAGGAAACAAGAGAAGAACAACTTACAAAGTTATTACAGGTAAATGAAACATGAAGAACACATATGAAAGAAACCCCCCATACAGTATTGAAGGCTAAACATTGTCAGAATGAAAATAAAAAATCCTGCGCTTTCATAGAATATCAAAATAATTAATTTGATTCATCAAGAAAATAAATAATTAATTTTTTTAACTTGTCCTCTATAAATCTCTACACTGTAGTATTCCATGAGTCTTGTAGTTTTGCTACTGAATTCATTGAGCCTAAGGTCAAAGAATTGGCTATGCTTCTCATTATGCAATAGTTACTTCTTTTTCAAAATAAGCCCTAAAAATACAAGCAAAATTTAACACAGTTCCCTATATCTGATGTTGGGTAAAGAGTCAACTCTCTGAAAGGCACCACAGGCTCAAGTACTCTGCATGATTATTTCTTTCAGTCACAGTATCAACCCAGAGAAACTCACATTAATGTTTAGTTAATGTAAAACAAAATAGTCTCATTCAGCTTAACTATCAATGGTATTTTGCTTCAAGATGATACAAGCAAAAGACTCAATTAAAAATTCCTGACTGTGAGCATTCCAGAGGAAAATAGAGTATGAGGAAATCAGCCTACTATGTCAGCAACTTTTTGTCTTTCTTTAGTTATTTGATCAATTTAGATGTGCTCCTTAAACTTTCTTTAAAGCATTTGGGGTATTTATTTGTTCACGTGACTTCTTTCTTCCTTTGGTTATAAATACTTCCAGGTATGCTAATTTCATGTTGCATCACTAGAGGTATGGAACACAAAATTGTCTTTTATAGTGACACCATCAAAGACATAAATTATATTTTCTGTATAACAAACAAAAAAAAATATTGGAAATATTTAAAACTAAGTTTTAGATAAGAATATGTAGATTATATAGGCTTTGAAGGTATTATTGGTAGGATTATTAATAAATGCTGTGATCAGTATTCCTAAAAAGAAAATAAAATTAATTTAAAATATGAAAAGATTTCAAAGAACAGCTCAAATTCATCTGAGTGTTTAAAAACCATCTGGGAAAGATATGCTTATCTAGTTCAATTGTTTTTGTGCTAGTCCTCCCAGACTTTGTAGATACACTTTAAAAGATGAAGAGGTATAAATTCAGTCTACGAGACAAATGAAAAGGAAAATATAATAGCTTAAAACTGAAAAATAAATGACCAAAACAAAATATTTTACCAGTAAATATAAGTAATCATAAGAGAAATGGAAATGGGATATTAGTTTTTTTTTAATAGATAGACTTAAAAAAAAATAAAAAATAGAAAAGAAAGAAAAGAAACTAAGGTTAAGAATGTACTGACAGCCAATAAGAGGGTGTTTGCCTTCATTATGTTAGTTGCATAATAAAAATTAAGGTGTTGGAGTTTTTTGATGGTAGTTTTTACTTTTTTGTGGTTTTTTTTGTTTTGGTTTGGTTTTTTCCTTTGTTTGTTTGGTTGGTTTGGTCTAAGGGATCTTTTTTTCCTTTGGTTATTGCTGTTTTGCTGATGCTGTTTTTGGTTTTCTTTTCTTGGTAAGAGAAATGACTTGAAGTTTATGTTTTCCAACATTATCATAAGAAATAAAAAGTTCAGGTCAAAGATTTCCCTAACCTAAACCTGAGTCTACTTTTTCCTTCCTTCAGCCATATTTTGGGGAAAATGTCTGTTGATAAGTGATTTCATAGTGAAAAACTATTGCCAGAAAGAAAAATAAAAATCTTGGACTTGATAAAGGTTATGTTTTCTTTTTAGTTTTTACCTGGAATGGAGAAACTTCTCTGAAAAAACAATGGGTAATTATGAAGTATTTGAAAGACAAGTGACAATTTCTTTCAGGAATTCTGGAATTCTCCTCTCTTGAGGGAGAACACATTTTGATGCTAATTATTTCCTAGTTAATATATATCATAAGAAATTAGAAGATGCAATCAGAAGTCCTGAGGTTTATATTCAACAGAAAAAGAAATTCAGAATTAGAAAAAACAGTTTATTTATTTTTGGTTTCCATGTATGTTAAAAAAGAAATTAGCTCATAAGGGTTCAACAGATTGTGATCCTTGCTAAGAGACGGCTCTTAAAATAACATTCATATTGCTCTACATGGTATAATGTCAACAGAGTGAAATCCATGTTAGCATTACAATTTAGCATTACAAACTTTTATTAGAAAATCTATGAAAGCTTAACTGAGAAGCTAGATTTTAGTATAGTGCATGACCTTGAGATTCACACTTCTGATCTTACTTTTGAAGGGATAATGGAATTTCCCTTTTGATATATTTTAAAGACCAGTTCAGGACAGAGAAAGATATTTGTAAAATTACTGCACTCATTAAATTTAAAGCAATTTGAATCCAAATATAAGTGAATGAGAGCAGGGTTTTTTTCAGTTCATGTATCATCAACACATTTATTACAGTTCCAAACATGAAATTTTTATTGCCACTCTTAGTGCTTGAACCAAAAAGAACAGAATTTAACTGCTATAATCAAGCTCTATTTTGCATTTTAAAAGATCTATCATTTCATATCTGTATTACAGAGGAATCATTTCATATCTGTATTACAGAGGAATACAATAGTGTCATCATAAAAGAATCAAAATCTGTTAAAAGAGGAATGAATGGGCATGAGGAAGGACTTTAGCATTAGACAATTTACATGTGATGTAGAAGACTAAGGTTCAAACCGTCTATCTGAATAGTCCATATAAACCCAGAAAATTTAAATTCAAATGCTTATATTTAGATCTTTATTTTTTCACTGTCGTTAATATGTAAAATTGTAATAGACACTGAAAAAAAAAAGTCTTAATTCTTTTTGAGATAATGTGTCAGGGAGGGTCCGAAGGGCTGTGGAAACTGAAACTGAGACACCACTGAAAGCTTAACCTAGACAGTAGTTTTATTATCAAAAGTGGCCAAGTAAACAGGAAAAACCCGAGAGAGAGAGAAACGGACAATAAACTCCAAGGTATAATAAACACACAAGTTGACCAGGGGTTTCCCATGGAGTTGTCTTACAAACCCTGGAATGCCCAGACTTCCCAGAGCAGTGGCTGCATCCTCAAGAGTCAGAAGGCTCACCAGCGAGCATCCCTTCCCTTCCCTTCCCTTCCCTTCCCTTCCCTTCCCTTCCCTTCCCTTCCCTTCCCTTCCCTTCCCTTCCCTT
>JAWWEW010000001.1:70733947-70754526 GCA_035583185.1 Anabacerthia variegaticeps
CACATTAAAGGTATTTTCTTTCTTATCTCCATTAATGTTTTGCAGAGTGTCTGTTTTGCAGGACCTCAGGCATCATCCAAGTGTAATTGTCGACAATAAAGCAATAATGGTAGAGACATATTTTAATAAGTATAGACATATAAATCCACACTTAAATTACCTATTTATTATGTACATATCTACCTATTGGATGACCCAATTTATCAAGTATAATCTAAATCTCTGCTGTGATTTCTTTAAAAGTAGTGTGTGGTCTTGAACACAAAGGAAATGCACTAAATTTGCTCTGTTGGTAATCAGAAACACAGTAATACAGCACATATTGGAAAGGAATCAAAATTTATACAAGATATTTTTATTATTCACAAAATGAGATGGGAGGAAATCTATGCTAAGTGTTTATGGTTTCTTGAAAATACAGACTTTTCTCCTGCTGTTTCTCATGATGGATTACATTTACTAGTGTGCAGGACAAGAGACAAAAATGCACCATAGTACCAATGGAAATATCAGAAAGAAACTTGCAGGGATAGGCTGTGTTTTGCAGGCTTTCTCCATCTTCCTTCAAAGTAACTTATGTTCTAATCCAAGAGAGGCTGAGAAGCAAAGAGTTATGTAACTCTAAATTCTATGAGCCCATCTCATCAGCACCAAATATAGCTGCTACAAAGCAGAAGGGTTTTTATTATCTCTCCCACTAACAAGTGTTACTGTCTTTCTACATAATGTTTCAGGCCAGTGCTGTCATAAGGTAGTGAAAGAATGACAGCACAGCATATGTTTACTTGTTTGCTCTTATTCTGCCATTATTTCAATCTTTACCTTTCCTTACATTATTGTCTTAACTGTGATCCTGAGCAGGTTAGAGTTTTGAAAAATGTTCCCACTCTCATTTTCTGCTCAAAGACAAGATACTTCTGTCTTTCTACCTTTGGTATCTTCTGCTAGTGAAATCTTGACACTGTTCAGTCATTTCTGATTGCCTGACTCTACTTGTGCTCTCACAAGTCTCTTGCTGAAAATATGCTTCATCTACCTGACAATGTTAAAGGATGCAACTGATCCAGTTCTGAAATTTTATCCAGTATCAAATTCTGCTCCAAATATTAATAGACTGAACAGCTTTTTGCAGTGCTTTACCATTACAATGCATCAATTTATAAGTTACGTAACTATAGGGAACTACAGAAAGAAACTTAAGAGATATATTATCTGTTTCAACTATTATTAAATTTTATCATGGAGGGTGAAATGTATAGCGCAAAGTAGTAAATGAAAGAGATAATTAAATGTTTAAAACTATAAGACACAGTTCCAGATTTCCTTTTCAAAAAACTAGTCTCTATTGTCTAGATAATATTTATGATGATGTATTAAGTATTCCAGTATCAGCTTCAGATGAAAATAGTGCAGGAGAGAAAAATGTCCTACTACAAATAATGTAGACTCATAGAAAGGGTATGATGTATGGAGAGTCCAGGTTAAAACAAAGAAACAAACAACACCAACACCAAAACTAAACCAAAAGAAACAAAGAAAACCCCCTAAAAAAACCAAAACCACATCAGCAACAACAAAACTCTCAACCAAACAACAGAGAGCTGGTATCTTATACTTTACTGAGTAGTATGGAGGTTGTAAGGCAAAACACAGTATTAGCTGCAAAATGGAGGCATTCTTCTGCTGAGAGCAGACAGATAAGAATGGACCTACTACTTCTTGTATAGTTTATGTTTGTGCAAAGTATATTTGTTAAGCAGGGTTTTTTTTTTAAAAAAAAGAAAACTTTTTCAGATTTTTTTTAAATTTGGAAGATTTTTAAGAACAGACTCTGCTTCAGCTAGGGTAGCTTTCAGAATGAAAAAAAAAAAAAAGCCTCACAACTTAATGCAAGTAAACAATTTGCAGAGGAAATGAAATGGTGTATCTCAAATTTAATCCTGTTTTTAAGTATAAAGTTATGTCTGTGTGAAATTTGATTAATTCTAAATCTGTATTTAGGCTGAATGCCTACAAAAACCTTTTTTTAAGATCCTTCAATTCACTATTGAATCTGATTCCTTAGTATTTAGGGCACTGATTGTGAAAGAAGATACCTTTGCAACACATGATGAATTACAAAGACTTTGCAGAAGCAGCGAGAGGTATTGTTGCTCAAGTGATATTGAGTTGACACTCAAATTATAAACTCCTCTGATCAGTTAAAATTAAAAGGGAGGAATGGATGAGTAGTTGACCCTTTAACACAAATTCACTCTTTATCTCTAACCCCCTTTAAAAATAACTTAAACTAGATTTTTAATGTTATGAAAGTTATCACAAGTGAAAAGGAATACGAAGCAAGAGCTACTGAGATCTGTAGTGGACAACAAGACATCTGTGATTAAAAAGGAGTAATTTTGCACAGCCCCTAACAGGTTACACAAGGAATGATGCTGTGGTAGGAGAACACAGAGAATAAACTATATAGCACTGGCCCAACATCACCTAAGAAGAGTACCAAGACCCAAGAAGATGCATTGGACCTCAGCCTTCGTTACTGCTATGTGGAAGATGTGATCAACAGTTTCTTAATCATAAAATAACAGACATGGAGCTAAACTGAGCAGGAGAGCGCTCCAGATCATGTATGCTCTAGTAGAAGTGATAAAAGGAAGGTCTGTGGAGAGAGTGAGGGATGGCAGGACTTCACACCTCTTCAGAGTGTTGATCTCTATGTAGGTAGCATACTGAAATAATTAGAGTGTATTATACACAATTTGTGATGAAATGCAAAAACTACTCTTATCTTGATTCTCTTTGTTATCAACGGTTATTGTTAAACAAAGAGTAAATAGGCAAATGGCTTAAAACCTCAAAATTTTAAAGCTTAAATCCCTGCATTGTTCAAAAGCTGTTTATAATATTAAGAAAATAAAAATTAAACAAATGTGTTTCCTCAAGATGAGGAAAGAATTTTAACTGTGAGATATAGTTATGTTAAATCAGGAAACATTTAATGAGAAAGAATGAAATTTGAAGGGTTAATGACTCAGTTGATCATTTGCAAAAGCAGCAGAGTTTGCACCCCAGAAACAAAGGGGAGGAGGAAAGGAGTTTTTTGAGTATGATGGTGGAATCTCTGATCCACATAAGACATAAGGGGTGCACATACACCACTAGAAGATGACTATGACAAACTGACTTTTGGTCAGACAAACCAATTGAGCCCTATGACTCACTGTGTTCCTGATAACCTGTGACTGATGTCTTAAACAAATTGTTTTCTGGACAGGAAAAGGAAAAGGCTAATAAGAAGCAGATCTTGCAGAGGTGGGGTGATGGCTTCTATCTTGCCATTTCCCTCTGATAAGCACAACTGGCTCAACAACACAGGTGTGAGAAGCAGGGCCAAACAGCAGGGCCTTAAATCACCAAGGACCCCCAAAGCACCCCCAGACTCATTTCTGGGGCCTTCCACCAGAGGGCTGCACATGGTCCACAGTGTTTTAACAGACAGTGTCAAACTACCTCCTACCCAGGGGAGGTACATAGGCATCCCCACCTGAACCTGAAAGTGTATTAAACCATTGAACTGTGTGTTTTGTGGGCTTCCCCACTTCTGACTGATCAAGAATGAGACCACCACTTCAACCAATGGACATCTAAATTGCAACAAGCAAGTCTTGTTGCTGGATCCACAGGTGGTGATATTTTTCCTCTCCACTACCTACTCTTATCCTTTCCTAATCTTTCATATATATTTCCTTAATGAAATTTTATACTTCTATATTGTTATATTTCTATACATAATAAACAAAAAGGCTACTTATTTCTTTTCCATTTCAACCAAATTCTTCTGAAATAAACCTTCCATATAATAAACCTTCCTTATATATATAAGCACAGGTCCTTCAGTGCTGTTCACTCTAATCCTTCCCAAGGGATTGATTAACAAACACCTTAGTTACCCTCACCTTCAGGGACAGGTTGTCATGCCATATAGACTGTTAAGAAATAATTCCAACACATACCTCACACAAAAGTTATTGGAATGTTGGCCCAGACAGGATATCATCCCACAAAATAATTGTGAAATTAAATTTCTGTGGAATCTTCATTTCTTGGGTTACATTTAGTAACTGCTCAGGACCTAGAGCAACCACATCTAGGTTGAAGTGAGACACAGTTTAGGCAGAAAGTTAAGCTCATGGGGTTCCCTGCAAACAATATTTTTTCCTTCAGAACACACCAACTCCAAAACAGTGGGTATGGGAACCCATGTATAAAAAATAATCAGTAAGAAGAAAAGCATTGCCTGATTTGCATTTCTATTGTGGGATGGGAACTGTGGTTTTGTCAGAAACAGAAAAAGACTATGAGATCATATACATATGTAATTTATGATACCAAAAGCCATCTGAGGAGAAAAGGTGTTTTTTTATTCTTTAAAGAAAAAAAAAATAGAAAAAAAAATAAGAAGCATGAAAATAGAAGACAAAACTGTAACAAGCAGAAGATGTGAATTCTAGTAGTTTTATTTCAGGGCTAAGTATTTACACTGGGAAGGTGCTATTAGTATCCATCTTGTACAAACATCTTGAGTTCTTATTGCTGTTGTGTAGTAAGTCAAGATTTATATTGTAAAGTGCTCATTTACAATCCTTTCTACCCACACTAAGTACCTTTAAAAATGCATCATCTGAGACAAATGATCAAGAGCACATAGAAAAATTGCTGCACATTTACAACGGACTACAACTTTATTACAAGTCACAGACCATACATTACTTAAAATCTGGTCAGTGCCGTAGCACGCCAAGTACAACAGTGTTTATAACTTACTGCAAGCTTTTTTTCTTTTTTTTTTTCTTTCTTTTTTTTTTTTTTTTCATTTTTTTTTTCCTACAAGATACCTTACTGGTAATCATAATCCTCTACAATTCTGCAGGGCTTACTTAATGAACTTTGCAGTGTCAGAAAACCATGACTTTGCATACCCTACAGACTTGGACTAGACATTTTATGACAACACACACAGATCACTCGATTTTACTTGACACAATCTCTCTCTGTGTATCAAGAGCAATATGTGGCAACTGTCTGTCTCAGCAGTATATATCTCATTACTTATCATTATGGGATGGCTCAAATGTCTCTTCTTCCATAATATTATCTATAACACAAATTTTGCCTTAAGAAGATATTGTCTAAATGTAATTTAAAGAATGAAGGTGTACTTTCCACTTCAGAATCAAACCTTATCTGCTTTCCACTCCATAGCATGGTTAGGACTGAGTGGAACCTACCATGTGTCCTTGTTTTTATAAAAAGGAAAACTTATGCTCCAGCAGGCATCTAATCTACTTAGTTAATGGTCAAGCTCTCTGGCTAGTTTTGCAGCATGTCTACAGATAATAAGCCTAAGTGAGTCATTAAACCATAGATAAGCAACTTGAAGGAACTAGTTCTGACTTTTTCAGGAGTTATTTCATATATTAATAAAAGCCTATGACTTTATTTGTGTCACTTCATTAGTGCAATACCAATGATAGTGTTAATGAAAGAACACGTAAAGCATGCAGTGCTTTACCCTCTTCAGTAGTCCATTCTCCTAAATAACTGTGACTCTGTGATTCTGTAATTGCACTTTGGTAGAAATAGAAGGAAAATTTTGGGGATAGCAAAGCAAAAATCATGACAGGCATCTGAGGGCATGAAACTTTTCTTATCTCTAATTAAAATCCCTGAAATGTACACTCATGCACTAGTCATAGTAATTGTTTTGTTCTCATCACACATTTTGAATTCACCATATGGCCTGTTCTGCAGAAAGCTTTATTTCTATACCCTCCGACTCTCTGAGCTAAGAAAATAGCATAAAACATTGAATAAGACTCCAACAGTGCATTTATATTGGTTCTCTGCTTGGTTTTGTTTCCTGTGGCATTATCATCAAAAAGGAGAACACATGTTTCTTCTATCATGAAATAAATACAGAGATTTAGATGTTTAGTAAACTTTCCCAGACACAAGATGTATAAATTCACATTTATTTTATTTTCATGCTCAATTTGGATTTTAAAAATGGAAATATATCTGATAATAGAATTCATATGCACTTTAGCCAAAGGACGTGTCTGTTCACTGAGAGATTGCTGCTTTTTACTTCCCTTTGGGGGTCTCTGAAGGAGCTCTTGACTCCATGCAGCTGACTTGCTGAAAACTGAAAAAAACCCACGCTGCAGAACATGTAATTGTGTTGGTAGTTTTTATTTAAAAAATCATTCTAGTGTCCTTATACTAATAATCATTCCCTGAGGATGATATCATATGTGAATCTTGTGATTCTGTTCACTGCATATGGGTAGATTGTGTTCAGTAACATAAGAACTGAAGTAGTTCACATTAGTCTAGTTTTAGATCAACAACAGTGTGGGATGGGTTAACCCACACTGGATGCGACATTCCCAGTAAAACTACTCTATCACTCCCCTCTGTGACTGGACAGGGTAGAACAGATATAATGAAAGGATCATAAAGACAGGGAGAGATCACTCATCAATTACCATCATGGGTAAAACAGACTTGACTTGGGGAAATAAGTTCAATTAATAAGTTAATTAATAAGTTAATTAATAAGAAGTAAAACAGATCTTAAAAACACCTTTCCGCCACTCATCCTTCCCCCTCCACCCCACAAGTGATGCAGGGAGATGAGGAATGGGGGTTATGGTCAGTATGTCATGTTGTTGCTGCATTGCTTCCTTCTCAGGGGAAGAGTCTCTCTCCTGTTCCAGTGTGTAGTGCCTTCCATGGGAGGTAGTCGTCCATGAACTTCTCCAGTGTGAGTCCTTCCCACAGGCCACAGTTCTCCATTAACAGCTTGAGTGTAGGTGCCTTTCAAGGGATCCAGTCCTTCAAGAACAGCCTGCTCCAGCGTGTGTCCCCCATGGTTTCACAAGTCCTACTAGGAAACATACTCTAGCATGGGCTCCTTTCTCCATGGATCTGCAGGTCCTGACAGGAACCTGCTAAAATATGGTCTTCCCATAGGGTCACAGCCATCTTTCAGGCATCCACCTGCTCCAGCATGGGGCTCCTTCATGGCCTGCAGGGTGATAGCATACTTCAACATGATTTTCAACACAGGCTGCAGGAGAATTTCAGCTCCAGCACCTGCAGCACCTCCTTTCTCACTGGCCTTGATACCTGTAGAGTTGTTTCTGTCAAGTACTCTCACTCCTCTTTTCTCTGATCTCAATTACTTCTGTGCTGTAATATGTTTTTCCCTTCTTAAATATGTTGTCACAGAGGTTTTATGACCACCTCTGATTGGCTCAGCCTTGGCCAGCAGTGGGTCCACTCTGGAGCTGGTTGGCATTGTCTCTGTTGGATGTGGTCAAAGCTCCTAGGAGGTTTTCATGGAAACAACCCCTGTGAATCCCTCCCTCAACCCCTGCTACCAAAGCCTGGCCACACAAACCCAAGACGCAGTGAAATTGGAATCCATAATTTTTTCTTTAGAAAAACCTAATTTCAGTTCAATAAAAATTAATATTAGACATAGAATTGCAAATGTAAAACCATACCCTCAGTTAACATAAATCAGTAGTGCTTTGTAGAATTTAATTGATTCACACAAATTAACCCCACCAGATGATTTTCCAATCTTATATTTTAATTGGTATTACAATCTCAAACCCCTAGCTAGATATTGGTCAAACAATGGGGAGCAGTAAGAAAGATGTGTAGTATTTATGCAGGCTTTCAAACAGAGATATTCACATGTCTTTGAACAAATTATAGCTTTAGCAGAATTTAAAATAAATGTGAAAATATTTATTTAGCCTGTACATTCAATTATATTTAATGAAGTACTTGTATAGATGATATGACAAAGTTCTGTCTTTCTCCTTTGTTTTAGAATATTCTACTGTACAGGCATTGAAAAGAAAATTATATTTTAAAGAGATGCAGTCACACTGCGTTATATAAAAAAAAAAACAAACAAAACCAAAAAAAAAACACAATGAGAGTAAGAAATATCCTTATTTTACATGAAGTTATATGAATAAGTTTTGATGAAAGTGTTGACAGGAAAAATATTTTTAGTCACTGGAAGGCAGATGTTGATTTTCCTGGAATTTAGTTATAGAAATATATTGTGGCTATTATTTACTTTCCTGGTAATGATAAAAATATATTTCACAAGAGGATTGCAATTTACCTCTGAATATTTATAATAATCCTTTATTTATGGATCATGATTATAAAAAGAAGGGATATTTCAGGGCAACTGAAGAATGTTGTTTAAACCTGGAAAAGGTTGAATGGTCTAAAAAAGTCCTAGTTGGTAACCCTACTCATACTACTAGGGAGTTCCAAATACTAAAACAAAACAAAACAAAACAAAAAAATAAAAGAAAATGGAGAAAAGAATAATCTCTGTTTTTTTAACAAGTTTTGAATCCTTTAAACTGGGAAGATAAACTAATAAAAATATAAAGGCTAAAAAGATCAATGTTACACTTCATTTTCCCTCTAAAGATCAGAAGTTATTTCTAGCCTTTTCACAGTGAAATTGGGCTTGACTATGAGACCAAGTAAAAAAAGAGGCACAACCACTTGAACTGACTAACAATAAGGAGGGAATTGGTAGGTGGGAGACCCTTCACATATCACTAATAGCAGTACGAACAGTGAAAACGTTTGCTCTCAGCATTAGATTTGCATAGCAACTTTCTCCAGTCTGTTGCCCATGACTAAACAAAGCACATGAGCACTGATCTTAAGCATGGAACAAAATCAAATCTGACTTCACTGAAAGTTATCTCTCCTTTTTCTGCCAGTAGTTAACAATGAGGCTTAAAACCCTTACTTCATTAACTATTCCTTTTCACTTTCCTTCATCTAGTAACTTAGGTATTTCCTATTACAGTAGCTAATTAATAACTATGAGTATCACTTTGTCTGAAAATTCTTAAAACCTATCATATTCTTTACATTCAAAACATCTTTTTTGCATAAAAATTTCCACAATTTAATGTGCCATTTATAAATATATATATATATAAGGCAAGTATGTCTCAAAAGAGGGAAGTATTATGCAGATAATAGATGTTTCATTTAAAACAATATTTCATTCAATAAGTCCTCACAAATCTTGCAATTTTTATTTTCTTCTCTATCAGTGACTTCCTCACAGCAGGCATCTGGCTGAAACAGAACAAGATATCATGTATTATTCTTTTGCTGTTGTCTGTTCTCAATCTCAGAAGATTCATAAAAGTCAGGAGACAAAACACCCACCAAGAACTGCTAATAAAGGCTTCTCCTGTGGTTTGCTACAAAGAAGTCAATATAAATTTTTGAAAACCTGAAAAGAATGAGACAAGAACAAAGAAAATACATTGTTGGCATGCAGTCTGCAAACACCTATACAGATGCAGAAACTGCTGCTCAGATGTGACCATGCAATTTAGGAAGACCTGGAGTTCACATCATCCTCCAAGTCTCTAGATTAGATTGAAATATTGTTTTTAGCTGAATATGATCACCAGTTTAGGGCTTGTACTATGCAAATGCACACATACATACAGTTGTATGGTACCTTCTCCATGCTCTTCAACTTTGTAGTGTAGATAGAAGTAAGTCCCCTGTAGACTTTTCTCCTTCAGGCTGAACAAACTCAGTTGCTTCAGCCTCTTCTCATATTCCATGGGCTCCAGTGATAAATTACATGGGCTGGGAGTGGCTGAAATTCAATCATAAGGATTATGATTTTAGAAAGGATTAACAAGGAACGAGATAGCAATTTAAGGGCAGGAAACACACCAGTCTCTATGAGAGTTCCAGAGAACCTTTGAGACAGGCAGACTGAGCGTCTACAATGGTGACAGCCTGTTCAGGTGCTTTAGAAATCTGAATGGGCTGATCTCAAGCAGGTATTCTCTACTCAATCCTTTAACTGACAAGATCTAGAATAGCTCAAGGACAAACCTGGAAGAGAACCTGAGAGGTCTTGGAGAGAGAAAGCAGAGGATCCCAGGTCCCAGACCCAGGATCACACGCAGTATTGGCTAACCTGACCTTTCTCCGGATTGCACTGTCTTCCCCATGGGAAAAGGAGGTTATACTACTTGTTAACATTAAAGAGATCTGTATCTGAATGGGCATTGACACTGAAGTCCATTTACTCTCTGAACAGTCAATTTGGTTTTAAATCACAAGAATGAATCTTGATGTCAGAAGCGGGATACCATAATCACATGGGGATGCATGGGGATGTAACATGGGGATGGTAGGGCATTAGTATCTATAAGCTGAGGAAATGGCAGAAGCTGTCTCTGGGCAAGAGGCTGTCATGATAGAAGGATGCATGTTTGGTCAGTGAGGTGCAGAGTTGTTCATGGCCTGATGACAGGCCAGAGATACTACTCCTTGGTGAGCCAGAGAATGAAGGGTAGATCTCTCCATAGAGACTTACTTACTCAGGGCATATATCACTGCAAATTATGTGTCATGTTATAAATACATATATATATATATATTTGCCATCTCTTTCTGATAAAGTTTTTTATTCTGCCTTTTGAGCTTATTTAGGAATGGTAGCTACTGCTTGGTAGTTCAAAATTATAAATGTTAATAAATGAATACAAAATCTTCCTCTCAGAACTGCTGTGAATAGGTAAATGACATAAAAAATTTCTGGAGTTTTTACATAAGAATTTTTATTTTCCCCTGGTGAAAGTTCAGAGTTTCTAAATTTGTTTCAAAATAATTTTTTTTGGTTGTGTATTTATGTATCAAGAATTGGTGAACCAAGTGTTTACATTAAAATATTTTGTTCCATTTAAAGACAGTTACTTTGTTTACTATTAGTAGAGCAATCTTATTTCTACATGTTTGTTAAAAACATTAGGATGACAAAGGTGAGATTTCTACAATTTCTTTTTATACTCCACAGTATATAGCATGCATTTAAGCTCAAGAGGATATAATAGTAGAATGCTAAGTAGACAAGAAACATTTGCCTTATGTGAAAATTGGATATGTCTCTGTAACTCTAAGACCAGCTATTTTCTGACCTTAAAAGCCACAATGTAATCTCCTGATTAAGAAGAAACATTCTTGTATCCATTACCGCACTTATGATGTGTGTGGTAAGTGGGAGACATCACTTAATTTGACTATTCAGGTATTCAAATCAAGATTTCTTTATAGCTATATTTATGATAAAGTTGTGGGACAGGTTGAAAAAAATTACACATCAATTCTAACCGTATGGCTCCTCTTGAGACCCATCCTATTCTAGAATCACTCCCTCTTCCCCTCCCTAAAAAATCCTCCTAAAAAAACCCCAAAACCACAAACACACACTTTATCTGTGATATCCTTAATTCATCCTCAACATGAAAGAAGACCAGATTGAAACTCTCAGCCTCAGAATTCCTGAGGTAACCTTTGAGTTGATCCAACTATCTTTCTGGGATTTGCAGGAAGTACTTTTTTTCCACCATTCCCGGAAGATTCTCTGAGAAAAAAAAAAAAAAAAAAAAAGAAGAACTGTTACTCATGTCTGTGTTGTTAGCTTTCAGGCCTGCTTTATGTTGTTCTAATGCTGAATGAGAGGTATAAAATATTTCATTCATACATGTAGTTATCAGTGTTACAACCCAGAATGACTGTCTTTCTAGATTTGCTATGAAGGGGCAAAAGTGGAATCAAGAAAGTATTCTGATACAAAAAGTAGCGTCTTGTGATTGTATTCAATCCATTTTCCAAAAGAACTGTAGGGAAATTAAAGAGGAATAGCATAGGGAGTCTTTAATTTCTGTACATTTACTTCTTTGTACATATAGATGTTGGTTTGCTTGCTTATTGTTTTGTGGAACTCTTGGGTTATACAAGTCAAAAATATGCTGTGCATCCCTTTTCTGTATCCCCTATGCATGTCAATACATCCCTTTTTGTAGTCATAAACAAGTAGAGTCATTCATAATTCTAAAAACCATAAGACAATATTTGCAAATCTTCCATACATGAGAAATAAAACAACACACAAATTAAGTGAAAGTAGATTTTTACTCTTCTACGATAGACTGACATTTTGTCAAGGCTGACAAGTAATGCTTTACTTAAGCTGACAAATGCTTGATTTCATTCCCATTTCCTTATGAAAAATTAGGATAGAAAGAATTTAAACTGAGATCAAAGAATTTTCTCATCTTTACTACTCACTGTAGTACTTAATTCCAGTTTGACAGTTTTCATACACAGATAATATTTTTGCATTTAAAACATACTACAGGTTCTAAGAATTTTAAGATATTACTCATTTATATTCTCTTAGAGGAATTGTACCTCACAGAACAATTTGGACAAACATATTCTCAATTGAAAGATTTTGTGAAATTCTGTTCTAATTAAAGCATTGAATAGCATCATATGTGTCAAAAAAAATACTGTAAGAACTTTTCTACAAATGCTTCTAAGAATAGCAATTGGTTTTGGTACCTTTTTATTTTATAGTCATTTGAGAACAATAAATTTAACTCTTTTTTGGCTACATATGCAAAACAAACTGTTCACATAGCAGACTGCTTGTATTATAGTGTCCAGAGATCCTAGTATAGGGTATAGGTTCACAACACAGACTTCATGACAGAAACCAAGTTATACATCACTTCTTCTTCCCTTCCAGAGACCAGTTAAGAAGTTTGATATGGGCCAAGTTTGTTAGTACATTTTGGGGGACATGCATAGGGTTTCATTCTCAGAGTTTAATCTAAATACATCCTCAAGAAAAATGTCAGCCTCTAAGAAAAGTTTCAGTCATTTATTCTTCTAAGATCCCAAGATCTGTAGTGCAACAACCAAATAAGCTGCACTAAAGCATACTGAAGAGCAGAAATAATACTTGTTTTGCTATTGTGTTTGGAAAAAAAATCATAGAATATGTGGGTACCTGAATAAGCTATCTTATCTTCTGATGTCAGAAAAGCAGAGAAGTGAAACAGGTATGTGCTATCTGCGAGCCACATGTGAATACTCCGGGGCATTAAAAAATAGCAAAAACCACTGTGTTTAAACAATTACATTTGGTCCTGAGGTTTTCAACATCGTATCTTTTTCTTTTAGGTGCATATTAACAAGTTAAAAAAATTGCATTCCTTTCCTGAGGTTAAAAGGGTGGTATTAATCCTGAGAAGATGTACGGATACAAAATCTGGTGCTTTGATATATAGTCCTCTGATATAGTACACTGCTTCCAGTGCTGGCTGATCTGGTATGTGTAATTGAGGTAAATTAGAAAAAGAAAAGTGAGTAAAAGAATACTTTTACCACAGTGCTAAGAAATTGTCTGATTTAAAGTAGGCATATTCCAGATGAATATAAAAAGCTTAAATGACAAACTACCAGTTAAAAAAAGGAGAATGGTAAAGGAGTTTGAAAAGAGAGTGGGTTGGAAGAGAAAAGACAGAGATTATGCACGAAAAAGTGTTTTGTTGCTCATGTATTCTTTTAACTCTAGTCCCTGGGATTTTAATTGGAAGGATTTATAAAACTGTTATTGTTAAAAGTCTATCAACTATCACAATGTATTGGTCAGCCTAAAGATCCACTGTATTTGTTCTCTATTTCCTGATACCCTTACTATTCCACTGTCTAGTCATCAGGAAATGATTGAACACTCCAAGATTTAATTATTTGTATTATATAAATATATATATAATTTATTGAATATATATTAAAAATATGGATTTATAGCACTTAGAAACAATAGTCGTGGAAAACAATGCTGATAACAGGAATTAGTTATTGCTGAGCAGTGTTTAGACAGAGGTAAGGCCTTTTCTGCTTCTCAGCCCACTCTATCAGCAAGGAGACTGTTGGTGCAGAAGAAGCAGGAAGGGGACACAGTCAGGGCTTTACCTATCGAAACATCTCATGTATCTCAAGTCATGAGTTTTCCTACTTTTGTTCTTCGAAGTATTTCCTTCATTGTCCTGGGAGGCAGTGAGGAAATACCTGCATTGGTTTTAGCTGCCTAATGGAGTTAAGTCACAATGGCCTATTTTAAGTTGGTTTTAACTACTTTTTGTGCACTAGGGTTTTTTTCTTTTTTTGGGGAAATTGTTTTTTATTTTTAAAAATAAAATATTTGCTATCTTTCTTATACCTATTTACATTGCACACTTTAACACTTTTACAGGAATTTCATCTGAAGACATTGATGGACAGATACTCTAACAGTGTGTTATTTGAGCACATTTCCTAGAAAATTTTAATACCTTTACTTTATCATTGATCCAAACACATGTTAGTAATATTTTTTTTTGTTATTTTCAAGTTCCTTAAGTTTTTTTTGCATCACTAAAGTGGCTTGCACTTCTCTAAGATTAAAAGACTTTCAATTTTTATAAGTGGAGAAAGCCCTGAGTGATCAATTTTACTTGCAGAGTTAAGGGCTGATTCCATATACAGGTTTGTGGATTCCAGTTTCTACAAGGACCTCTTCAAAACACGTGTAGAATTAGGATTAATCCATGCTAGGCAAAATGCTGGTGTCAGTCAACAAAATGTGTTGAAGCATGGCATAATTCAGCGACAATTCAGTTTCTGCTTTAATATTTTTATGACTTTCTCCAAACCACATATCTTTACATTCTAAAACTTAACAGGTGTAATTGTTCGAACAGTAAACTTAGATTGTGATTGCATGAACATAAACCATAATGATTCCTCATCTTCATAACTCAGCAACAGTTAAACCTACATGTGATTGAGATACATATGAATGAAATATCACTGCATTTTCTTAAACGTTTTTATTTCTACTACTGATATCTCTGCTTTTGATCCCCTTCTGCCATTATCTCTGCTTTTGTTAGAGTCATCTGAGGGTCTTAGTTACATGTTAATGTATTTTGAAATATTTGTTCCTCTAAAATAGAAATAGCGGATTATACATATGAAAGGATACTAATTACATTGTAATTGATATCTTTTAAATGTTTTGTCTTTTTGTTCTCATGTATTTCAAAGGTCTTTTTCTCTGAAATAATTGCATAAATATTTTTTTTTAATAGCAGATTAAGTTAAAAAGAGAGAAGATAAACTTCCCTAATTTAGACCTATACCTACTTCAGCTGCAATTGGTAAAAAAATGAGTTTATGACATTTGTTCTATTAGAGATATTAACAAAATATATAGGAAAAAAATCTATGTTTCATTAAAATAACTATGAAAACTGTGAAAATTACAACACAAGCTCTTCTGAAGTTCTGTTGAATTTATTAGTAGTTAGGTTGTATTAGAACAGATTTAACTTTTTTTATCATAGTTATGTTTGTGAGATGCTTTTTTTTTCTTACAGTGCTTACAAGTCACACCTCCTAAGCATACAAAATACAACTTTCAAGCATAGTAATTCCTGAAGTGCTCAGTGAAACTTGATATGATGCTGAGACTCTCACCAATAATAAAGAACAACACAAGTATATACTGTGAAATCACACAGAATTCCAGATTCCAGAATCAAAAATTAAAAACTTCCTAAACAAGTAGATAATACTTTAGTTGTAGGGACTTTTTTTTTTTTTCCCCTTGGATTAATCCCTTTACTTTCTGCCTTGTTTTCTCAAAAGTTATTACTACTTTGGTTTAGTAGTATAAAAATGGGTGATATAAATAAATGGTATAGACAATGAAAAACTGTTAGGCTAAGTAATTTCAATTAAAACAAGAATCCTGTTCTCTTTTTTAATACCTATAAATGCATTCTCTCACTGGATTTATGTTAAGTGTTTTTCCACGAAACTCTGTTAACCCTGTAGTAGAGTCTCCAAATTATCAGCTAGCCTGGCCATCGTAGTATTTTGCATAGTTTCTTCAGGATCTAAATGCAATTTATCATTTCAGTTTCATGGAACAGAACTTAGAAGATATTTTGATCCTAAGATTTGGCGGGGGAATAGCAATGGATCTTGTTAAAACCGATCCTAAATTAGTGAAGTAATAACACTGATTTTCCATAACTGGATTTAGGTTGAAAATAGCTCTGATAAAGGGAGGTTCTTGCCTGAACATAGGCTTAGCGTGTCATTTCACATATTCTAAGGTATCTGAGAAACCTGCAAGGAATCAATGTTCTTTTTTAAAAGGGATCAGGCAATTGGAAAAGATATCTTATGCAACAAGGTCAGCAACTGGTGATAAGTCAGGGTTGATATCAATAATAAGAAATAAAGCACAACACTAGTCACTTGCAAAATGCTAATCAACACTTAAAAATACCTATACATCCTTCTTGAAATAATTCTACTCCACTGCATGAACTCTTAGCTATATACATAACCCCTTCCACAGGAAGTGTGGATTACAAACGTGTATCCCCTGTTCTGGAAGCAGAACCTTTTACTTACATTCCTCTCCTACAGAAGACATGGGTATTCATGCTTTTAATTCATTTTTTATTCCCTACAGCTCACTGATCTACTCACAGGTGAGAAGATACCCCACAGGTTGCCGCAAGCACACTCACAACAGGGTTGCCTAGTTTTTGCACCACATAATGACAACCCACCAGCTTGGTGCAAGCTGCTCCTGAAATCCCACAGAAAGGCTGCTGTATCAGATCTAGGCTGAGGTTGTGCTGCTGGTCCTGGGATGTCTTGCAATGTCAGACCAGGTTTTGACTGCTATTCTTTCCTGTCCTGGGTGTCTATGGTATTTCAATGTTGCCTCTATGCTTTATTTCCAGCTGATTCCTTTGTTTCAAAAGACTCCTTGTAATCTCTTGGTTTCAGTTTAATTCAGATGATTAATGTTCCTCTTCAATCATGAGAAAAAACAAACACTAAATGTAACTAAGTGACAAACCTTTGAAGACTTTTTTTCTCAGCCTGTATGAAATTTTGCAGCCCATTCCTAGATACTAAGCTCCTCCCAAGCCCTGCAAAGGGAGGTTAAGTAGACATGTAACATAGCTTGTTGGCTCAATGGCCAAGAAACACATCTCTCTCACCTTATTAAAACTTATGAAATGACCATATTGCTGAACTCAAGCTCATTTCCACTGGTATTTTCTCTCTGGTGGAGAGGACTCCGGTGTTTTATGGTGAAAGAAGATGACAGAATATTCTAGGTGTTCATATGAGGGAAAGTATAAATCAGACTCTTAAAAATTAGAGGAATTTAAGGCCTGAGAGTAATGCTCATGTCTTAGATTATTTTCTACCTGAGTACAATCAAATAACTCCAGGAATATTGCAATTTATTATTTTTTTTCTTCAATATAAAGAGTCATCCCTTGAGACTTCTGTGAAAAAGTATTCCAAAATAAATTCTTAAGTTTTGATTCTTCTATTTTGATTGTCTTTAAAATTTTTAGTCCTCAGTTTTAGTAAACGGTCCCTTCTTTATTTATTAGAACACAGGGGCAAATGTTCTGTTTTCTCTGAACCATTCTTTCAATTGTAGGTTTGCCATATCTTCTGTGGTTTTGGTTTGTTTGAGGTTGGTTGGATATTTTTGGTCGCATATACATGATTACTTTCTTTAGTTTCTCTTAATGTAGTGGTTTCTCTGTGATTTTTTTGATTGTTTCCATTACTTATACATAAGTCTCCTCAACTTCTACAGAATTCTTTTTGAGATGGGAGAATAATAATACTCAGAAATACTTCATTATTTTCATATATATAAATAATAAATACTATTAAATTATATATACAGTATTATAATATATATTATATTATAATATAAATGTATATAATGTATATACTAATAAATATTATAATGTATATAATACTATTATAATAGTATTATATGATATATAGTATAAATTATAAATACATATATTTATAAAAATATGTAACCTAATTCATATTTATTTATAAACCACTATCACACACCATATAAATGTGCATTAAATATAATTTAAGGCAAATAATTTCAATAAGCCCAATGCTTACAACAAAATAATGCTGTGCCCATTATTTACTGTGTCTTTATGTAGAATCTAGACAACGATGTCTACTCATTGTCATGTATTCAGTGAATACATGTAAAGCTGTCAGAAAATGAATTGAAATGAGGTTTAGTTGAAGGTTTAAGATAACAAACTTTCAGGTATATGAAGCATTGTGGATGATAGTTTAAAAAGCTTCAAAGAAAGATGAGAAATGTTCATGGAAGACAACAGCCCAGTGGACTATTAGATACAAAGAAAGCACTGTGGCTCTGAAACAGAAATTTTTATATGACAGCCTGCTGGGGGAAGTATTGACATGTTTATGCTGTGTCTTTACTCTTATACATCTGCCACAAGAAATAGTGTATGAACTGCAAAAGTATTTGATCTGATTTATACAGTTATTATTGTTATATTCCCTCTGCCACCTGAAGAAGAGAAATCTGTGCCCTGAACCTAAAAGTTTTATTTCTTTGTACTGGGCCTCCCTACAATGGAGGTAATTTTTTTAATACTTGCATAGTGATGTGTTTTGGATTGGAGATTAAAGTAGCATTGATATCTTGACAATGTTTTATCAATATCAATTATTTTCCTGTTTTCCCTCTGCCCCTGACAGTGAGCAGCCTAGGGACGAGCAAGAGGTTCGGTGGATACTCAGCTGGGTCAACTGACCCAAATTGACCAAAAACATATTTCACAACACATAACATTACCCTCAGCAGGTGGAACTGGGTGTTTGCTCTATCCAAGGTAGTTGTTGCTTGGATACTGGCTGGGCATCAGTCTCCTTGTGGGAAGTGGTGAATGTTGCCTTTGCATTATTGCCTTTTTTTTTCCTTCTTTTTATTGACCCTCCTTCCCTCGCGTGTTAAACTGTCTTTATATTGACCCATGAGATAAAGAATGTTTTTGATCTTCCAATTCTTTCTGCTTCCCTGTTTGAGAGGGAGAGGTGAAGGAGATAAGAATTTAGGGGAGTGCTTAGTTGCTAGCTGGGATCAGCCCATCACATCCTCCTTAATATGTGTTGCTGATATCATTATGATGTAACACCATAGGTTTGGGGGGGGCTGTTTTTTTTTTTTTTTTTCTTTGTTTATGTGGTTTTTTTTTTGCTTGGTTGGTTGGTTTTTTGCTTGAGAGGTAAAAGAATACAAAATCCATAAATTATTTCAAAATAATTTTATTGTAGTTGGAACTTCAACCTTCCAAAAGGAAGTATTATGAAATTAATGTTCTCTGTAAAATTTTAGTTGTACGTGTACAGTATTTCTCCCTAACTGCATAAACATGAATTCCAGTGAACTTATCTATTATTCTATTCACAGTTTCCAGTACTCCTCTCATTTCATATTGTGTTTTATGTTTATTGTTCAATGAGAGGAAATTGACTTTATTAACTACATACTTTTCAAAAGCCTTTTCAAATAAAATGGAATTATTAATTACTTCACAAACATTTGTGCAACACTTGGTCCTCCAGTGTTCAAATGCCATATTGGTTATTTTTATTAAAGTCCTGCAGCACTAATGCCATAAATGGAAAATCAAAATGTGATCCATATTTAACTTTCAGACTCTAAGAGCATGACTTGGTTATGAAAATATGGACATTTAATGTCACTTAGAACAGCCTAGGGCATCCAACACAGTCAGGTGAGGTTTACAGAACTGGCACAAGATTTGAAACAAACACATCCTTCTGAAGCAGTAGGTGAAGGCTGTGAGGGCTAATTTAGCAGCCAAATGGTACTGCATGCCTATGTGTGGGCAATTGAATTGAGCCAAAGTGCCTCAGGTTAGTTAAATCAGCCAAAATTAGGAAGAATTACATTGCCCTAGATACCCAAAGATATATCGACAATGAGGATTGCAGATAGACTAAAGTCTGTCTGAAATGCAGTCAGAGAAAATGAGGTTCACCCAGGTAAGTAGCATAATTTCAGTATCTCCACCAAGAATATCACATTGTCTTAAGTAACATGAAACAGTGTTTTTATTTTCTCTCTGCTGGATTCTGTCTGGTTAGCTGAAATAGAGAGTAAGAATTCTGTCTGTGCTTCTTTAAATAAGCACAGCTTATGCCAGGTGAGGACTGTCTGAAAATCCCTTCTTACAGCTCAACCTACCTAACTCATATTCTTGGATATGGATGACTGTCTTTCTTTCCTATGTTAAGCACTTCCAGAACCTGTGGTGTTAGGTTAGTGAAATAGTTCAGGAACTGAGATAGAGGTTTACCTTTCTTCTCAACTTTGATCTCCTATGTATTAGAAGGAGTAAGATTAAAACCAGGTTGGAATACGTACAATGAGCATTTGAATAAATATGCTGATAACTCACAGAAAATCAGGAAGAAACTGGTGGAATTTTTATTCTAAAACCTGTAAAGGCTAATTATCAATGTGAATAGGGTATGTTTCAGCTCATGCTTCCAGGAATGTGTATGCACTATTGTAAAATCATGTGGAGAAAGAAATTGCCCTATCTGCTTTATAAATCATTAGAGGGTAGAGGTGTGAGATAAATGCCCATGTGTTTTGTGGTGGTTTAGTTTTCTTGGTTTTGGTTCAGGCCTTCCTTGGTAACCAGGTTATAACTAAGGAAGTATTCCAC
>JAWWEW010000001.1:70768971-70791719 GCA_035583185.1 Anabacerthia variegaticeps
ACCGCCACCACCTGCGACTCCTCGAGCGCTTCCATCAGCGCTGCCTCCGTACAATCCTAAACATCCACTGGTCTGATGACTTGAGTAATATGTCTGTCCTTGAACAGGCAGAGATCACCAGTATTGAGGCCATGCTGCTGAAAATGCAGCTGTGCTGGGCAGGGCACGTCTCCAGGATGGAGGATCACCGCCTTCCTAAGACTGTGCTCTATGGGGAACTCGCCACCGGCTGCTGCAAGAGAGGAGTCCCAAAGAGGAGATACAAGGACCCCCTGAAACAATACTGCAGCCTTGGCCATATTGACCACCAGCAGTGGTCCACCCTGGCCTCCAATCGGGAGAAATGGAGACATACCATCCATAACGCTGCTGCTTCCTTTGAGAATACACACAGAATCAGTCTTGAGGAAAAAAGGCAACGCAGGAAGAATCATGTCTCCTTAAATGACCAAATTACTCTTTTCACTTTAATAGAAATTCCTCTGCAACTTCTATTTTTATTTTGCTTTCTTTGTCCTAATTTTTTTTTTTTTTTTATGGTTGGTTGGTTGGTTGTTGTTTTTTTTTTGTTTTTTGTTATAGAACAGAGGTGGTCTCTGTATTTGTTCCAAGCAGTGAACTTAGTTGTTGGAGGTCTATTTGTTTCCTTAGTGCTGAGCTGTGTGTACAAAACACATTCCCTCAGCTATACATAATTAAGGAAAGAATACATATATGTGTCTAAACCCAGCCTTGTTAAGTCACCTGTGTTCAGAATTGCTAGAGTTTCAGAGGCTGATGCAGTAAGTATTTCTTGTAAAAGTTATGGGGTTTGTTTTATCAGGAAGCCATGTTAAACATCACCTTTTATAAATGTTGAAATGGATCAAAGCCGTTGACATCTGACCTTTCAAGAGCTTGTTCAAAATTACAGGATTGCATAGGAAATTACATGCTGGAAGAAACAAGTAAAAGTTTCAGGACAGTAATCTGAATAGAATAGAATAGAATAGAATAGAATAGAATAGAATAGAATAGAATAGAATAGAATAGAATAGAATAGAATGACTGAATAATAAGTTAGAAACTTACATTAGAAACCTACATTTTTTGTATTTATAATCTGTAGCTTATTTCTGTGCAATCACTGCAAATGTAAATGGCAATTCAAGTAAGATTAATATGATTCTGTCTGTATAGTTTTTGCATTTATAACTTTCATATTCATTAACACACTTATCTGGTGACCCTGTTGTAATATAGGCCATAAACATTTGCAAAGGGTTGAAAGAATGAAATGCTATTTTCAGGACTCATCTGTTCACTGTGCACCTAGATTTAAACTTATACATTCATGAAATACAATTCTAGTAGGAAAAAAAATAATTCTTTAAATAATGTGGTTCCAGAATAAGAGAAAAACTAAATAAGTATTTCTTTACCTACATTGGAAATCCTTCATAAGTAACAACTGCTTAATCTTTAAAAGGTCATTGGAGGAGAATAGTTGGCAACTCCTGCAGGGTAAGTAGCAACTTAAACAAGTGTTTTTAAAAACTTGTTGCTCCGAGTTGAACTGTTGTTCATTCAATCCTAATTACTTGTGATTCCAATCTTGTCAATGAAAAAGTATATGACACTGAGCATCTACTTTTATTGATACTTAAGACATTCTTTACAAGGTACTATCAGCTTTCTCCTGTAACTAGTCTCTTTAAGTCCTCTGTGGGATTCTTTGTTTCCTCCAGTATTAACCTCCTCAGAGCAAGAGTCTCACTGACACCACCTCAGATATTTACTATTGATTCTATGCTCTTACAAAGCCCAAAGCACATACTGCTACATGTACAACATGCACATAAGTAGGTACACAGTCTGTACAACAAGCTATTATTCCTAGTGGGCTATTACATAGCCCAAAGCAAGAATTATATTACTGATTATATGATCATTAATTGAACAGAAACTGACCCTATTTCAAGGTCATCTCTAAAAAGGCTGAGTAAAAAGGGCTATTATTTCTGAGAGTTGACTAGCTGATACTTGTCTACCTTCTTACAATATTTCAGGTAAGCCTAAATTTCTAGGCACAGTTTCTGGATGCCTGTCCATAAGGTACTTCAAGCAATGCCACTATACAATGTTAGATAAGTGAACTTCCAAAAGCAGGAAAGGTTCCATCATTAAAATATCATGATATGCATTAGCTTTGTGAAAAGCACTGCCTAAAAGTCAGAGAAGAAGCAAGGGATGGTGATGAAAGTTATGCTCCATTGAATGAGAAAATTTGAAAGAGCTCAGTGGTACATGAAATGAAGAATGATATTCCAGGTATATTTCAGGGAAAAAAAAAAAGATTTTGAAGTTCTGAAAGTGATCTGTTTTATGTTTATCTGCAAAGAGACCTAGTATTCTGCTTTGCTCTTTACAGAGACAACAAATCTGTTTTGCTCATTACAGAGAGAAGAGACTCCTTTAGTTAGATCAGAAGAGCCAGTTGTCCTGCTGACTACTTTGGTGACTTCAAGTAAGTCACTCAAATGTGTTTATTTGGTTTCTTCAACCTGTATTTAATCATCTCACCAAAATATACCTAATATTTTGCACAAAGTCAGTGTATGATGACTGCATTAAAGAAAATGTCAGTGTTTGCACTTAAAAAGAACACACAGAAATAGAAAGTGTATAGCTATAAAGAGGATATTTCTCAGATATGGGATCTAAAGGTTTAAAGCTTTTGGCATCATATTCATTTGGTTTTATGTTCACCCTGGACTACCTTCTAGAGAAAAACAATGAATTTCAAACTTATCTCTGCTTGAAAATAGGAAAAAAAAGGATGAAGAATGAGGATGAGATTGAAGTCACAACTGTACATGCACACAGAAAAAAAAAATCATATGCTTGAGAAGAAAAATCTGTGAGCATAACAAAAGAAGTTGATTGACTGACTCTCTTCAAATCATAAAAATATGTTAGCAAATCACTGTTCCTTTCCTCCATATTTGATATAAGGGAATCTTATGTTTGTGAGTAAATATATTTTAATTCACAAGAAGGGTAAATAGCACCTGACAGGCTATCAGGGCTTAAAATTGTTTTTCTCAGTCTTGTATACATATTGATTTTTAAGTACAATTCTGAGATCTGAGGTTGAAGATTCTCAGAAATAAGAAACATTTAAGCAAGATCTTATGGCTGTATCTACATTAATAGTGTTAAGTCTGCACTAAAATTGCTCTGAACTGTTCCTGGATATGAAAGGCAAATTCATGATACAGCCTGTTTCTATGCTAGCAAAGTGCCTTAGGCTCCCAAACACTGCCTACTGGGCAAGAATAACTTAGGAGCTAAACCATGTTCAGGAATTACTAGGGCAAGTGCTATTTGGAATGGGTTAAATTTCTGCCAGGGTATATGCCAACAGTTTATTAATAAACACAGTCCAGTATATGCTAAATTTAATACCACATATTCACATTTTATGGTAACTGTGTCCAGCTTTTGGTACACTTGTTTTATGTCTGAATTAAAAATAATATCTTACAAGTAGATGCAAAAACTATATATTTCTATTTTCTAACAGAGGTAAAAGAAATCATAATACCAAAATACTTAAACAGTGCAGATTAGAACCAGAATCAAATATCCTGCCCTATGAAGTCTTTAATAAGTACCAAATTTGTCAGGCGCTTCTAACTCCTATTCAAAGGGCTGGAGTATGAACAAAAACTGTATTAGATTTTTAACAGCATTTATGGAGTACCTTGAAGTAAGTAGCATGAAATATAAGAAATAATCAATGTTAGCTTTTGTTTCATAATATTCTATGTATCTATTTCCATCAACGCAATCTACTTGCCTATGAGATTTTTAGGCTTGTCACTTAATCCCAATTGTCAAACATAAAGTGCTAGCAAAAGCTATGAAGTCTTGCAGACTCAAATTATCCACTATAGGAAACAATTGTCATAGTTTATATAACAGATTTTTGAGTAATTGTGTTCATCCACAGTTAAATGAGCAAGCAGAACTGAAACTCCTATTTCATAATGAAGTAAGTGTCGCAAAATGTGTCTGGTTTCTTAAAAAGGAAATACTCATGGGTTGAGTCTAGAAAATATGTTACTCTTATTCATTATTTTTATTGTGTTAAACTGGTAAAATCATTTTTTTTTAACATCTTCCCTAAAAAAAATTCATACAAACTTACTAAGATCAGACAAGTTAATTGGTTCCATTTTCTGGATAACTCATCTGCACATGAAGAAAGCTGCAAGCAGTTTTTCTTACTTTCCTGTAGCTGACCTTACTTGTTTTAGTTTGGAATTCCTCAAAGAAGATACAGCTTATATTATTCTAACTATATCATAAAAAGGGGACTACCTAGTGTTCATGAGCAAACACCTGTCAGTACAGTGATTAAACAGAAGTAATGATCACAATTTGAAAAGGCATGTTCAGGTCTAATAAGGAAAGAGATAAGATGCAATACTCCACAGTTTTCCATTTGCTGTGGATTAGCCCTAGTAGGCAACCAAGCCCCACACAGATGCTCACTCATTCCTCCTTTGCAGAACTGGGGAGATAATAAGAAGATAAAAGTGGAAAACTTATGGGCTGTGGTAAAGGCAGTTTAATAGCAAAAGCAAAAGTGATATCTACAATAATCTACATAATAAAAATAACTGATTCACTACTTCACCACTTCCAAGAAAGCAGGATTCCACCATATGTAACAGTTACTTGAAAAGACAAATATCATAACTTCTCCCCCACCCCTTTCCTCCTTTCACCAGCTTTTTTTTTCTGAGCATGATTGCATATGGTATGGGTCATTCCTTCGCTCAGTTGAGGTCAACTGTCCTTGCTCTGTTCCCTGACAATTTCCTAGAATCATAAAGTCACAGAATAGTTTGGATTGAAAGGGACCTTTAAGGAAAATCCAGACTAATGCTGCTATCATGAGCAGGAACATCTTTCATTAGATCAGATTGATCAAAGCCCATGCAACCTGACTGTGAACACTTCTAATGATGAGGCATCCACAACTTCTCTGGGCAACCTATTCCAGACTCTTACCACTCTAACTGTGGAAAAAAAAAATTAAAAAAAAATAATTCTTCTTCAGGTCCAGTCTAAACCTACCCTCTTTCACTTTCCCTATTGTCCCTTGTCTTGTCATTTCCAGGCCTTGGTTTCCAGCTCTCTCTCTCTGTGCATCCTGAGTCTTCTCACTTGCAAGGTAATATGAGAAACAGAGAAGGCTTGATGTTGTGTAAGTTATGTTCAGCAAGAACTAAAACATCACAGTGTTATCAACAATATTGTGGTCACAAATCCAAAAAGTAGTTCCATACCAGCTACTATGAAGAAAATTAACTGTCTGAAGCAAAACTAGTACACTATTAATTTACCTTACACTGTTTCATAGTAAGTGATAAAATTCTCAAGGAATAACTGACATATAGAAGGTAAGTAATAACTGCAAATCACACTAATATTCACATTCTCCATGATGATGATAGAGAACAATACTAAGGTAATGTGCATTCTAAGATATTAAGGTTATTACTGCTAGTGAATAAGTAGTTCTCTAAAATTATGGAAAATTAGGTATATGTCTAGTAGTGAACAAATATATATAGTACAGAACTATTTTAAATCATTTAAATTATTATTTTAAGCTGTAGATGTTGCAATTTTATTGTTTAAAATCTTGCTGCTGGTCAAGATTGTTAAGCAATAATGACTTTAATAGATTAAATAAAATTAATCTTGTACTACTACTTATTATTCTGTGTATAAATGATTAGCCATAACTATTTCACACAGGGAAGTTTACCTGGAGAACATCAAAATAGTACACAGAAAATACAATTCTATTTAAAAAATCTTACATACCTGAGTAGGTAAATTTCAATTGACTGGTGTTTTGGTTTCATGGGTATTATAAAACACTAAGCTTTAGCTGACTAGAAATTATTCTTATTATCCCATTTATACTGCAGTTCTCACAAAGGCTTATCTACAACTGTTTTTCTTTCCAATTACTTGGTCACACATTGTATTCAGTGATCTGCATGCTGATGCATGAGAAGACCATTTTATTTAATCAGCAATAACAAAAATTACTTAGTGCAGTGTGAACAACAATAATTTTGATGAAGGAGATAAAGAGTGGGAAAACTACTTCAGAAAACAAATGTAATTATTACTTGTTCTTAAATAAAGCAACCTGTTAAGTGAAATTTTGGAGGCAGGGCTATCAATGTACTATTTCTGTCTTATCAGATGTTGAATAAACAAATGGCCCTGTCATAAAGGGAGAGGCTTCATCTGTGTTGTCATGTTAGTTCAAGATGACTGCATGTTGACATATGTGTGGGTTTGAGTTAGGTACACACATCTGGCTTTCTTCATGCAGGAACTTTCTTTCAAAGGAAGGCAATTTAGAGGAGGATGTCTTTCATCAAACCTTTGCTAATGCTCTGTGGCAATGTTTCAATTACTCCAGGAAGAGCATCAGAATGTTATGTTCAGAATCATGTAGCAGGCAAAAGGGAACACACCATATGTTGAAAGCTAAGAAATGGAATACTAGACCAGTTAATGTTTTACAACTCCAAATTATTTAATAAACACAAAGATTTAGTAATAACACAGAAGAAACTCTTATACCCACCTCCACATGTACACTTCTGAGTATCTACCACTTTAATGCTAACATCACATTTCTACCACCTTTTGGGAGATGGGGCAAGAAAAATCTTTTTTGCATAGTTGACTTTATTTCTCTCTATCTTAATCTATTTTAGTTAGCAAAGAAGTAAATCAGTTTTCCTCAAGTCAAGTCTATTTTGCACATGACAGCAATTGGGAAGTGATCTCTCTGTCTTGATCTCAACCCATGAGCTTTCTATTTCCTACCCCTAAAGAAGAGGAAGTTAGCAGCTGTGTGGAAGTTTGACCTTTAGTGCACCAAAACTGACCTTACAAGTGCACTCTTCTGAGCATCCACACCTTTGCTCTAGTGCTGAAATAATCCTTCCACACTCCCTCTAGGCCTAGAGATTTTCACTGTCAGCTGTTCTCATGGTTGCTGGTCTGGGGGATGTGATCATAGCTCACCAGTGCTTCAGGCTCCTGGGTGAGAAAGAGCAGGGTGCCCATGGCAAGTGCAGCCCTCATGGCACAGGACCCTACTCAGGGCTCTGAGAATGTGTTTCTCCTTCCTCCTTTCCTCCTTGCCTCTCCCCCTAATACCTCCGCTTTGGGGCCCTGCAGGTTAGGATAGCAAGTGCTCCTGCCCCATCTCCTTATATAAAGGGCTCCCTTTCCTGTCCAAGGTTTCTCAGGCTGTTCCATCTGGACACTAATTGTGCTCCCCAAGTCAACCCCTGCTTCCACCACTAGGACAAAAGTTGCACTAGGGAGGGAAGTCAACTGGGCCAGTAGACAGGTGTATTCTTCTTATGGCCCTCAAAGGCTCCAGCTAGAAAAAATTGAGAGGGATTCTTCAAATCAAGGGTCACATAAGCCCAGCCTTCAGCTTTTCTGAAGAAAGTACCTTTTCTGAAGACATCTGTTGCAACTAAGTATGTATATATCTATGAAAATATCAGGGAATTAAACACACATAGGATAAGATTGTTTAGAAGACTGTTAAAGAAGGTCATTCTCATAAAACTTAACTGGTGTACACATCACACTGCCAATTGTTATTTTTGTATATGACTACATTTTCAAAGCAGTCAGTCCCTAAGAATCATGTCCTACATGTCCTACTTTACCTGTGAATGTGCAATAACGTAACTACAGCTACTGATGTTCTTACCCACCAAGGCTGAGCTGGCCAGCCTAGAGAGCAACTTCCTCATTGACACAGGTTAGGATTGAGTTCTTGAGGCTGGGAAATTTCAGTATGTGACCATATGTCAAAATATGGTACTTTTTGACCAGTTTCTTCAGGACATTCCATGTATGGAGGGTAAAATGTTTCATATCAGTTTTACTGAAGATATTTGATGTAACACAAGATTACTGATTTTGCTAAGTTATACATAATGTACTGAAAACACAATACAAATGTGACACTTCTCAAAATATAACAAGTGCACTGCACAGTTCAAACATAATTCCAATGAGATCCTATTACTGATCTCTATAAAATGTTGACCATCACTACATTCATGTTCCAAATCACCAGGAAGGAATACCTGGGTTGAATCCATCTCAAGTCTGTTGAAATACTTTTTGCTAGTTGTCTAGTTTTCAAATTCTCTGTTAGGCTGAGCCATATGGTTAGTCCTTCTAGTCTGACTGACTCAGGAAAACATTTACACCACCTGTTAATCTGCTCAGCTGTCGACAGTGGTTTATCTATAATAAAAGTGACCCTCTGGTTCCCTTTGTGATGAGACTAAGTTGGCTTCTTTGCATTACTATCTGAGCTGTACAGGCAGATCACCCTTGCCCACTTCCACTAAGCCTTCTTCCATTAGACAGTCTTATTCAGTGAGTCATATTGCACCTCTAGTGATTTAGTCAGTCACACCATTATTACATTGTTTATGGATCTGGGCCCTCAGATTTCAATCAGTGCCATTATTTTTAATGCTTTTACTCTTATGCTATGCTTAAAATACATATCATGGTAAAGATGTCTGGTAGCAAGCTTTTACACAACTCACAGTACATCTCCTGATATGGAAATTTTCTGGGTTTTATTGACATGCATTTTTTTAAGAAGTGTTAGTTTGTTTTCCATAGATAGGGAAAAAACCCACAGGTATATAATTGCATTGTATACAGCTGGGAATCTAGTCCTTCTGAGATGTTTGGGGTATTATAGCTATCCTAGAAGAACATGATTTTCCCACAGGTCTGGTATCTTCTCTGTTAGCCCTGTGAGGGTATTTTCATATGTCCTAAAGAATCTGAAAAGTCACTTGATGTCATTGTATGGGTAGGCATATTGAGCTGTAGATATTTGTCTTCTGAATAATCAGTGTTAGCTAAAATGAGCTCTGTTGTCAGTTTTCCTTAGTCAAAAAGAAAACAAACAAACAAACAAACAAAAAACCCAAACAAACAAAAAAAAACCCCACAAAACTCTTCCAGCAGACAACACAGTAGATGCATATGCTTATAAGCCAAGAACCTTTTCTGAACTGCTTATTGAACTGCATGGATTAAGGATGGAAAATAAAGGAGTGATTTGGTTTTAAATATTGATTCTTAGTGTCACTTGTAACAGTATAGGGTATCCTGTCTGGTCTCAGGGTGGTTTCCTGTAGAATGTGCTATATATTCTAACATCATGCAGAGGTCTCAAGTAATCTCTGCTATTCCAGAACTTTAGCTTTCTAACAAGGACACTTAAACTTGGTCTGCAGGTTTTCATGTCTTGAAACACAGTCTGGCTGAAAAATAACATTCATGTATCTTGTATTGAATACTTTTAATGTGAAACCCTCATTGTTTTTTATTAAATTAATTCAAATGGCTGTCATCACACATCATGGAAAACTGCTGAAGGTCAATCAGCAAAGTTATATTAAATTGCAGTGGCCAAGGAAGAGTAGCCATGATTGGGGCTAGACCTAGTTTTATTTAGCATCTTTATTTCTGTTTAGGATGAAGAAGCAAATGGCATATTAATTGCATTTTCAGATGATATGAAATTGGAATGTATTGCAAATACCAGTGTGGATAAAGAAATAATCTTGCAAGACCAAAGGAAGTTTGAATTATTGGCAGGAAATAAAATGATACTTAGTCTTGGGAAATATTCAAGCTGCACATTGGGGGAATAACAACTCAGAAAGACTATTTGAAGGAAGGAGGCAAATGTTGTTGGTAATAAAGACTAGGGGTGAAAATAATAGCAAACCTCATGTGAACTTCAAGGTACTGTAGAGACAGAAAACAAACAACAACAAAAAAGAAACCAAACTGCAGAAATAAAGATGCTGGAATGTAAACTCCAATAGTCCTTGCTTTTTGGTATTAGAAATATGTTTTTAGAACACTGAGCAGATGTGACACTTTAAAATGAAAAATAGCTTGACAAACTGGAAAAAAATAGAAATTAAAATAAAACCAATTCACTGTCTGGAAGAACTAATAGGAATATTTAAGAATAAAGAATCTGCATACTGTAAATTGGTTACAGGGAATTGCTAATATGAACAGCAATTTGAAATATTTGAAGGGTACAAATACTGAAAAAAAGAAGAGTTGTAAATAGGAAAATTAGATGATATTTACTCAAATTACAAGCAAACTGTTAAGGTAACCAACCCATTGTCGATACATATGTTTGTTTTATAATTGTTCATCTTTAGAGATAATTGCATACACAACTGTGCTGGTTTGGGCTCGAATAGAGTCAATTTCTTTCATAGTAGCTGGTTTGGTGGTATTGTTTTAAATTTCTGCTAAAACGGTGTTGATAAGAGAGATGTCTTATTGCTGAGCAGTGTTTACACAACCTTTTTGACCCTCATACCACCTCACTATAGAGTTGACTCACAGTACACAAAAATTTGGGAGAAGACACAGCCAGCACAGGTGACCCAAACTGACCAAAGGGATGTCCCATACCATATGACATCATATTCTATACATAAAGCTAGTGGAGGAAGAAGAAAGAAGAGGATGTTCAAAATGCTGGCATCTGTCTTGTCCAGTTACTCTAATTAATGCATGATGAAGCCCTGCTTTCCTGGAGATGGCCAAACACCTGCTTGCCCACGGGAAGTGATGAATGAATTCCTTGCCCTGCTGTACTTGTGTGTGTGACTTTTGTCTTATATATTTAAGTTATTTCAGCCCCATTTTCTCACTTTTACTAATCTGATTCTCTGTCCCCTTGCAGAAGGGTCAAGTGAGCAAGTGGCTGTGTGACGCTTATTTACCAGCTGGCATTACACCACAACAGTTCCTCTGGTTAATGGGGTATTTTACACAATAGTTAACATTTAGTATTGAACAACATTCAGTAACCTTTATTCCAGGCCTTGTTCAGAACTGGATTTTCCCATCTAAATGTTGAACAAGTAGGTAAAGATATTGGTATATGTATCATTTGGGGATGGATGGTTTAGATATTCTGCTGATGGCAACACAAGAAGAGAAAAAGCAATTTTGAATGACATTTCTTTAGGGTCTTTCTTCTTCCTACTCAGTTTTTCTGACCTCTGGCTAGAAGTCTTTGTAACAACAAACTTTGGAAGGCTGAGGCTATACTGTGACCAATGTTCCGAATATCTTTATTCTACCACTCCTGAGTTTGAGCATCTGGATGCTGTCTAGTCAGTCCAATCCTTTGACAAAGCAATATCAGTCTCTAAATATGTATATATATATATAATGGGGTTGGCAGATTCCCTTTCTGTGGCTCTCTCTAGAGGCCTCCTCCTGTATTTTCTCTACACTGGTATATTTCATGGTATGGTAACTGTGAAATATTAGGGCTTTCCTTGCATTCTATAGTAGGATTTTTTAGTAATTCTTTTAGTACCAACCTATAATTTTCAGAGGATTATGTCTTTGTTTCACCTGACAACTTCCTTCAACATAGATTCAGAAAGAATGGGAAAAAAAAATCACAGCACTCTCCCATCCTTTTTAATTCCCAAATCCTTAAAAAGTCTTTGATTATGTAGTCTCTGAATGTATTTCATAACTGTAGTTTCCCTGAAAGGAGAGTTGGGGTATCCATAAGGGGTTCTTATTTATGTGACTCACATTTAGCTATCCAGATTATCTCAGAAGACAGACAAGAGGCAACCCATGCAGTGACACAGAAGAATTAGAAGACAGAAACAGAAAGTGGGGTATTATTCAGGATCTGAAGGCGAAATGCTGCACAATTTAAGAAAGCTATTGCACCAGAACAGTTACTTTAATCCTTTAATCCTCTTCCAGCAGATGAAGGTAACAGATTATTCTTCTCTATTTGATGCCTGAAGACTGCATGTAGACGACTGTGCCCATTTGGGGCTCCACAGAACAAAAAGATGCTGACAAGCAGGAGTGTGTATAGCAGAACTCCATCAAAATGTACAGGGGCTGCGGCCCATGATGTACAAGGAGAGTATGAGCTGACTGGGTTTGTTCAGCCTTGAAAAGTGAAAGATCCCATGGGTATGTTACTGCTGCCTACAGTGCCCAATCATTAAAACAAAACAAACTAAAGCAGAGTCATAATTCTAGACAATGGGTGACAAATGTTGTTGTTAAAGCACAGGGGCAAAAATCCAAACATGGGAAATTCTGACCGGATGTAAGGAAAAGATCTGTCACTGTGTACATGATCAAACTCATGAACAGTCTTCTTGCTGACATTTTTGGAGACATTCAGGACCAGACAGGCTAAAATTCTGAGCAACCCGCTCATACTGGATGGGCTTTTTGGAGGAGTTTGGACTGTGTAACTTCTGAAAGACCTGTTCAACTTGCATGCTTCTGTGCTTCTATGAAAAGCTGAAATTTTATGCAGGTACAGATAAGATTTGAGGGCGGGAGGGGAAATAAGGTTATACTTTCAGATGAGATTAAAAGAATATACATTTCTTACAATGGAAGATTTTCCTTTACAGTACCAGCAAGTGTGAATACAGGATTAATTCTTCTAGAGTGACTGAACTATGACTAAATGTAGATGTTTAGGGAGATACCTATCTCCATTTTTAAGTACTTAACTTAAAGTTGGTTAATCCCTGCTTGTCTTCTATCACAGAGCCTCATATTTATTGGCAGATTGTGGCTAAATCTGAAAGCTGAGCTTTCTCATAATAAGGATCTTGTTTAATAATAACCCTCTCATGGAAGAAAACAGTATTAATTGAACCTACTCCCCAAAATGACATAGGGAGAAAAGATCATGAGAAAGAAGTAAATGTAGATCTAGTTTTGCAAATTAAAAAAAAAAAAAAAAAAAGTTAAATTTCAAATATAGGTGTTTATTGACTTTTGGCTTGAGTTCTAATGGGTGTGTATTCTCAGCATATAATTACTAAGTCACTTTGGATTTAGCTTGTCTTCTGGATCAACTCTTTGCCTGTATCTTTAAGATATCACAAATTTACTTCTCTTTCCTAAATACACTTCCATGTCTGATAGGTATACTTTTTTTCTTATCACATCAAATTCTATTTTCTACAAGGTTTAGTGTTTTCAATTGTTTCCAATGATCTGCCATATATACTTTTAAAACATGAAACTGACTGTTTTTCAATATCATTATCTATTTGGACAGTATGTGTGTGGGCTCATGAAGATAGTAAAGTGACAATTTGACAATAATGTGAAAAAAATCTTTTTTTTGTTGTTGTTGTTTAAAGTGCATCTTTATAGTTGGACTTAACACTAAATTTTGAAGCTTCAATCCAATTTTAGGAAAAAAAAGTTTTTAAGGTTTTTTTCTTTTTTATGGTTTTCAGAAAAGACAGCAAAAAAAGACAAGCCTATGATCTTTATCCTTCATTATAGACAAACAGCAGTCTGTAAACTGGGCTTGCAATGATCTTAATTCAGCAAAATAACATGCTGACTGTTCAAGGATAAGCTTAGAAATGGACTTTTTGTTGTCTAGGTTCAATGGAGTATTTGCTGAACACCACAAACTTTATTTGTTTGTTAGTTTAGTGCATCACAAAATAGATACTTACAAATCAAAGTAAGTCTTTGAAATAGAATCTGTAAATAGCAAGCCTTTGAACTGGAGGATATACAGTTTAATTGCTATGCTATTTTTGCCTTCCTGACCGAAATCCTGACCTACAGGAACTGGCAGTCATTGTATAATACCTTTTCTTTATAGTTGTTTCTAATGGCTGTTTGCTTGATGATTCACAACCTATCCTTTATGTTGCTTTTTTAATGTCTGTCTTAACACATAAACAAAATAATGAATCAAACCAACAATTTTGCAATCTAATAATCCAAATTCCACTGAACATATAATTTTCTTGTGTCCATTCTATCTTATGATGGACTTGCTTTTCAGTTGATTTACTAAGTTGATAAAAGTATATTATAGGAAATGCCATTTTCTCCAAATTCCAAATTACAGGGACAAAGAAATCTGGTGAAACAAAAGACTTATTGGGTAGTCTGCAAAACAAACTCTATACATATCATCCTCAACATATAGTTTAATACATTCAAGAAAAAACCCTTGCATATTTGTTATTAAAGAATAAATAATTTAAGAACAATATTTTTAACTATTTTGTCAAATCCTCATTCAAAGAATACCATTAAAACCTCTATAAATGTAACTAAAACTGAATGAATTATTAGACTGACAATAAAATTCCAAGCTAATAAACAACTACCTCACTAATGAAGTGTAAAGACAATTGCAAGGAGATACTTAATTAGATCATTTATAACTCATTAAGTAGCAAACTGCTATACCCCCTGTTGGTTACTGTTAGGGATGAAAAGAGACAAAACAGCAGAACTGTAGCTTCAGATGTTAAATTAAGTCTACATGTTCCAAGCAGCTAGAGTACATGTGTCCATTTGTTTCACTTTTTCTGCTGAAGTTTAATTTACAGGTCCTGGGAATGTGAGAGCTCAATACCTAGAGACTGTGATGTTATATTGTCTCACTTTACAATTTAATTGCAATTCGGGTCCAAAATATATACAGAAAACTTTGCTATGTGGATGAGAAAAATGTATTCAATTGTCTAAATAGGACTTGTCATTTTGAAGGGTGGGTTTAGTTAGGCAACACTCAGTCAAGGTGATGTTGTCATTTCTGAATTTGTGAGTACCAACAAACAGGTGTTAAGAAAAGGTAACTTCTACCTACTATACTTTAAACTGCAGAGCTTGTTAATAAGTAGGTCTTCCAAATGAAGATGCAAACAAGATCTCATAAATTATGACATGGTACATTCAGGTCTTCTCTTTTTAACTTTCTGTAAGTTGTAACTCTCTTTCAAATAAAAATTACAGTGTGTTAACTGAACCCTAGTGGAAGGACAGAAGCATGTATATTTCCAGTCTATAAGTTTTTGGAATTCAAATATATCTTAGAATTAATTTAGGTGACTAGTTTAGGTTCTATGTCATCAACATATTATACATAGCTCTGATATGTGTGTCATTTTATTTTGTATAATTACCCTATCATATAAATTAAGAAGTTTTAGTGTCTCTGAAGATCTGCAGAGATACAGCCACTTTTAAAAGAGATGTCTAAGGGTTTTTACAAACTATAAGGTTGATCCAGTCTGCAAAGTAAATACTTATCTATTTTAATGAGTCTGTGGATAACTGAAAGAAATGCAGCATGGAGAAAGTCCTTGGTTCTACGCTTCATTCCGTCTAAGTGAGAAGAAAGATGCTTTGCATCCCATGAGAGTGTTCTGACTATAAAGACATCCAATTCTTGATTAAAAAAGCCCAGAGTTTTTAATTTGCAATCAGGTATATAAAAGTCATTAATGGGTAATAAAGAAGACAAGACAAAATCTGATGTTTGAGGTATTTAGTTGAGTTGGAAAACATGGAACACTGATTCCTGCTCTCAGGGTTGGTTTCATCTCTCTCCGTATAGGTGGAGACTACACTTGACTAAAGTACTCTTTACTTTAGTGCTTGTCATAATCTTGACAAATGATTATGTTTAACCTACTTTGGGAGTAAGAACTTCCCATTTTTTGGTTAAGAACTAGGTTAGAACTAGGCACCTCCAACACTAGTGCTGAAAGCCATTGTGCCACATGGAAGCTCTCAAGGTCTTTAAGGGGATTTTAATTCAGTTTACCTGACCATAAGTGAATACTAATGTCCAAGGACAGAGGTTCCTAAGAAATCCTGTGCAGTTAGACACCAAGGAATCTCAGACCATAAAGGAAGTAAATTAATATTTTTGGATGTAAGTGAGGTTAACCCATCATGGAAAACAAAAATACAAGATTGCTGTCTTGGTTTTAGTTTGATTTCTAAGCACCTGTGAAGCTCCAGACTTGCTTAGTGAGCTTTTTTAAAAGGGGCTTAAGGTACTTTGATTCCCTGAGGAGGCGCTAGGGAGAACTCAACAGAGTTCTCAGGAGGTTGGACAACAAACTTTAACTTGCAAAAATTACAAGAAATCCTATTGTAGAAAAGCGAATACCTTTTACTCACCCACACAGCAAAGTTTTCTATATATATTTTGAACATGAATTACAGTTAAATTGCAAAGTGAGACAATATAACATCACACTCTCTAGGTACTTGTCAAATTTTAAAGCAACATTCAATCAAAATGTAGCATTTTGCAAAGTATTGACTCAGCAAACTCTTATGCATTCAAACTTAAGTTACAAGAAGAGGAAGTTAGAAGAAAAAGAGAGATGGAGAGAGAGAGAAAGGGAAAAAGAAAGTGCTTGGATTCCAATGCAATCTCAGCAAATCCAAAATTGTGGGCCATGCCCTCATGTACTGTTATGAAACTGCTTTTATCTGCTCTGATCTCTTGGGACCCTCCCCCCAGGCAGAGCTTTTGGAGGAGACTAGATGCTCCAGGTGTGGGTGTGGAGCACTGCACCACTCCACCTCTGCAGAGCTTGCCTTGCCTTCTCCCCTCCCCCCACCACTTCAGTTGTTTTGAGCCATTGTCTGCAGTCTCTCACAGCATCTAACTCACAACAAGGAGGCTCATGTGTTAGGTAAAAGAATAGTGTTACTTCTCACAAAGAAAAGGATCTGGAGCAGGGCACCTTGGCTTTTGGCTCTCCCATGAGTTGGCTGTTTGACACTGGTCAAGCCACTGATAAGGAAAATTATAGTTAACTTTCCCTGAAACAAATAAATTTAACTTTACCTCCACTATAAATGTATGAAGAATAAATATTTTGAGTTCAAAATGTGTTTCTGTAGAATATAATGACTTGCCATTTGGACTAACTTCAAAATAATATATTCAGAATGTCATCACATAGTAAGCAGCATGAGTAACATGGTACAAAACATCATACACCTAAGCAGTCGTTCTGAAAAAGATTATCCATGGTATTCATTTTTACCTTATTTATCTAGCAAACTCGTGCTGGTTTTATATATATATTCTGGCTGCTGCAAGAAAAGCTACTTCATTTCTGAGTAATGTTTTATTTTTTAAGGTATTTATGTTGTAGTTGATTTATACTTTTTAGATTAAAAAAACAAACAAACAAACAAAAAAAACAAAAAACAACCAACAAAAAACAAACCAACAAACCAAAGAAAACCCAACAAAAACCAACATAAACCAAAAAATACCAAAAAAATCTCCCCAAAACTTTATACATTTTCAAGTCTGAAGAAAATAAAAAGGAAAAAAAAATAAATTTCTAACAATACTAGTTTGTTTGTATATTTGTTTTTGCTTGTTATAGTGTACTGCTTTTGTCTGGGATAGAGGTAGTTTCCTTCATAGCAGCTTATATGGGTCCCTGTTCTGCATTTGTCCTGAAAAGTGTGTTGATAAGACAGGGTTGATTTATTTACTTCTGTGCAAGGCTTATGCAGTCAAGGCCTTTCTGCTTCTCACTCTAGCCCACCAGCATGTACGCTGGTGGTGCATGGGAATGGGACATAGCCAGGACAGCTGACCCCAGCTGACCCAAGGGATATTGCATACCATATGGCATCATGCTCAGCATATAAGGGTGGAGGAAGAAGAAGAAAAGGGAGGACATTCAGAGTGATGGCATTTGTCTTCCCAAGTAACCATTATGCATAATGGAGCCGGGCTTTCCTGGGGATGGCTGAACACCTCCCTGCAATGGGAAGCAGTGAATGAATTCGTTGTTTTGCTTTGCTTGTGTGCATGACTCTTTCTTTTCCTATTAAACTGCCTTTAACTCAAAGCACGAATTTTCTTCTGATTCTTGTAGTCATCCCAATAGGGCATGGAATGACTGAGCAGGTGTGTGATGCTCAGCTGCACAGAGTTAAACCACAGCAGAATATTTGATTTTTATTTTCTTTTACTGAAGTTGGAGTCCTTCTGTCTTGTATTCTGCTATCAAAATCTGCTTAAAACTAACAAGTAAATTTAATTGTGTAGATGACACAAATCTGGCTTCAGCTAATCAAATGAGAGAATAATGTAAATTACTTTGAAAGAACCAAAGAAAGTATGCTTACTGATCATCATGATGAGAAATTGCATAGGCTACTAATTCAAAGTAGCATCCACTCCACTGAAAGAGTAATTAAATTCTATGTCTGACTTTAAGACTAGAACAGCTTAAAAAGAAAAATATAGAAGAAGATAAAACTATATTAAAAAGGGGTTTTTTTACCTTTTTAAAGGTTTTGTTGAAGACACCAAGAATAAGAATGTGGAATTGAGTTAAAATCTGTTTTGCCTTCAACAGTGTAAATTTTATTCTCCATGGTGAAACCAGAAAAATAAGCATCATAAATTTTTTAAAGAATACTTGTTTAGGAAAATAATTTGAAAATATTTTCTAAGAATTAATTTTCTATAAGGTGACCCAGTTTATTTCTTATGGAAGTGACCTGGATAAATGGAATAAAACCATGATATTAATATTACCATAAAAATAAATATTTAGTGTAAAGGTTACTTTATTGTAGCCTGAAAAATATACTAAGAGAAGAAAACATGCTAATACATTCTATGTTTATAACAGATTACTTTTTATTCCAGTCATAGATTGTTACAACCTGATCTACTGTGTAAATTTAAGACATTAAAAAGATAAATATTTAGATATCAAAATATCCAATCTAAATCTCTCCTGGCACAACTTGAGGCCATTTCTTCTTATCCTGTCACTTATTACCTGGGAGAAGAGGCCTGTTATGCCAGGGCACCTGGGAAGATGAGTCCGTCATAGAGGAGACACATCTGCATCATGCAGGAATCGGTCACCATTGTTCCCTATTCCTTAAGTCAATACATTCAGACAACTGGAGAGAAGATAGGGAATCCTCCATATTTTGCATCCTGTCTACCTGTCTGGCCTGTCCCAGGGAAGGTAGAAAGTGATTCCTGTAATCTATCTTTCAGACTCCCTGGTGCTCCTCAACTTAGTCACCTCCTCTCAGAGTTCTGTCATTAAGCAGAGGAGTTCCTCTACCCGGGCACACCTCCCACAGGTGTGCTTACTGCTGCTGCCTGATACTGAGTCAAGGGCAGGGCACACCCTGCAGCTGATACCTGGGTAGAAGTGTGTTCCCATGAGAACTCTGTCTGGGATCTGCATCAGTCTTATTAGATGACCTTTAAATTTATTTTTTAAGTACATATTTCATCTTGCACTGAACAGTATAATAATACAAACTTTGAATGATCAGTTAAATCTTTCTATGTAATTTACTTATAGCTAGAGGGTGAATGGACTCAGATGAAGGTTAGAATACCCATTATTCTAATGTCCCTTGGAGAAAAAAGGAAGAGAAAGTGGCCAAATAAAGACCTAATTTATCAACTAAAAATCCTCACTTCTCCAGTATATTGATTGCAATGTTTCTCTAATGAACAGGATAAATGGTGTAAGAGACATGAAATATTTGAATATTAGAGGAGATATCCTTAGCTTTCATGAGAAATGTGTAGTTTTCTTATAATTCTATGCTTGCATTGACATTGTACTGTGAAGTGTGTATCTTCCAATAATATTTTTAAGGAAACTTCTTATTTCTCTTTAGAGAATAATTTAATATGCTGTCTTAATCTTTCCTCCTAATGCCATATTCTGCCTCTTAAAGTTTGTCTATAGATGTTCTCTTTTTGGAGGAAGAACTTTATAACTCAAATGATATGAACTCTCTAGAGATTCTAGTACACATTATTAGTTCAATTGGGATTTTGGTAAAAGATTTTGGAATATCTAAAATCAGATGTGTCATTTAAAGTGTCAGTGAATCAATCAATCACTTAATTATCAATGAAATTAATAATTTTAGCCATTGTTTAAAATACTTCTTATTTTCAAGATTACTGCAGTCTTAAGAATTTTAGAAATTGTTAGGTAAATACACAAAATGAAGTTTTATGTCATCAATAGAAAGAAATTAAAGGCTGGTATCTACTATTGTAGGATTAGAAGTTACATAGGTAAGTTCTGTAAGCAGATACACTTATGAATAATTATAATAAAAATTATTTTATTTTCTTTAAGTAATAGTAAGAAGGAAAAATCAGACCACAGGCAATTATGAAATTAAAATTCTAAGATTTAGGGTTTAGTGGCTTGCAGTATATACTTGTCACAGTCTTTCAAAATTAATCAAAATTATAACTCATATGGATTTTTGATCAAGGAGGTTTCTGTGTTTCAACAGCCCAAGAGGTGAGGCTGCTGTTGCTTTATGTCTCCAGGTCCAGCCAGTGTGAGCTTGAAGATATGTTACCAGCATGTACATTTCTTCCCAAGTAACTGTTATGCATGATGAGGCTGAACACCTGTCTGCCCGTGGGAAGCAGTGAATGAATTCCTTGTTTAGCTTTGCTTACTTGTGTGGCTTTTGTTTTCTGTATTAAACAGTCTTTATCTTAACCCATAAGTTTCCAAGCTTTTGCCCTTTGTATTGTGTCCCCAGTCCCACTGGTGGGGAAGTGAGCAGGTGGCTTCATAGTATGTGGTTGTTGGCTGGGATTAAACGAAAAGAGCAGGTTGGAGTTCCACTAGTGATACGTATTGCACAAAGTAGATCTCTCCAGCACTGGGGCTCACTCAGTCTGCTCAGTAACTGACCCTTGGATCCCAGTCTCCCCAGTTACTTGAACCTGGACATAAGCAGTTATGAAAGTTTTCAATTACCTGATGAAATTCAGTATAAAATATGATAGCTACATTTAGAGGTCTAGATCTGTTTGGAGCTAATCACCTCAACTTCTCTCACAATTAATAGAGGATAGAGTGTGATTTAGCATCTCATAAATAAGTTTCTGGTGATTTTTTCCACTTCCTTAGTGTGTCTCTTCTGGTCTCCAATGGTCAATTCAGGAAGGTGCATGCTTCCTACAGCTCCTGTGTTAGATATATATTGAACTATAATAGAATAACTATCAAGCCATATCATTTAAACAATTAAATTAAGATGAAATAACAACAGATATTATGGCAACCTTCCTTCTTGGAAGGAGAGGAGGGAAAGCATGATAGAAATCAAAATAGTAAGGAGTTTGAATACCTTAACCATCAAATAAATCCTGTGGATTGCATAGTAACACTTACAAATGACAAAGCCAAATCTATTAACTAAGAGAAACAACTTAGAGAAAAAGTGTAGTAGATCTATTTTGTACCTTGAGGAAAGGAAGAAAAGTTATACAAGGGGTTGATTTAGTATTTTCCCCTGCATCAGTAGCTAAAAATATTGTTAATAGCCCAAATCAATTTCTTAGACATTTGAATCCTTAAAGCTGTAGTTTACAAATCATTAAAGGGAATAACTAATTACATACTACAGAAATTCTCTTTTAAAAATATAATATTTATTTTTAGTGATATGCTAATATTCCAAAAGGGAAAGAAGATGAATTAGAGGTGTGTTTTTAATTTACACCTCCTCCTGGAAAGAGACCAAAAGAGAAAGTGATTTAATAGAATACATAGCACTAAATGAATATTAAGTCTTTGTAGAACTAGTGTAATGACACCTTGGGGCTAATAGCACTTATGTGCATCTAGGGAAAAGAAAATAGTTCCATTTTTACTTCATACTGTTGCTTGGATGTTCTGATAATAACTTTTTGTTACTGTGATTATTTAAGACTAGCAAGTTACATTTTCAAAGGGCTGTTTCAAAGATAAGGACACAGCAATTTCTCTTATTTAGTTTATTTATGTCATCAACAAAAAGGATTTTTAAATTTCTCATAGCACATTATTACTAGCTATTTCATTACTTTTTTTAGTCCTTACATTAATATGATTAAGTTCCTGTCTCTGCTTCTTGTGCTCCAGCTTGCTTCATTGTCTATTGGCATTGCTAACATTTTAATGGTTTCCTGTGGACTTGGAAGATATCCTGTGGATTTTTACACAATATTAACTTAATTACACATCTACCTCTATTTGCATTAGTTGCTACATTTTTAATTGTTTATGACTTTGTTGTTGAGCTCAGATTATTCTAATCACATCTTGAATGCCTCTCTAAAGTCTTTTGTTTGTTTTTGATTATTCAGGTTGGAGGAATAATTAGTGTGTTTTACTATTCTCAAGAATGAAAGACGTTCTGAAAGATTATTAAAAGGAACCTTTTGTTTACAAACATACCACAAAACATCAGCTGAGATAATATACCTTTTGATAACCAAGAAGAATTAAATCACAGAATCACAGAGTTGTTGGAATTGAAAGGAACCTTTTGAGATCATCTGAACCTGCTGAAGCAGTGTCAGGTAGATCTGCTTTTTTATGGTTGTATACAGTCAGGTTTTGAGACACAGTTTAGAATAGGTAGCAACCTTTCATTCCTTTATTCACACTTGTCAAAGACTGACACAAATATGAAGTTTGCTGATTTTTTACATATCTTGCCCGTAATACCAAAGTTGAAAATATGCTATAGCACCAGAAAAAAACCCAAACCTCAGCAAACAAACAAACAAAACAAACAAAATACAGACAAAAAAAAAGCAAAACCTGTCCAAACTGCAAACTGCTGGGATACAAGACAACAGTCCACAGACACCTTTTGATTTCAAGGGCAGTTTTGCATACAGTTGTCTGTTAAAAGTTGTAACAACCCCATTTATGGTTTTCCCTATGGTTATTCCACTCTGTGCACCC
>JAWWEW010000001.1:70802549-70817767 GCA_035583185.1 Anabacerthia variegaticeps
AAGAGGATTTTATTCCCAGGGGATGGGTATTTATAGAGGTCTCAGGGGGGATGTGATGTCACATCCTGGACATGGGAGGGTAGGGAAAGGGTTAACAATGGACAGGCAGGGGACCGGGAGGCAGGGGAGGCTTTCTCACAGAAACCTGTTTGACCAGTTTTCTCACATACTAATGAAGGTGCTACCAAATGTTTTGGGAACAGACAGAGACAGCCAGGCAAAACTCTATTTTACAATGGAATAAAAATCACGATTTTAAAACATTATGGTGAGCTATCATCTTCTGAGACTGATTGCCACAAACATGATACTATTCCTCCCTGCAGAAGATTCCCGATGCTGATAACTGGCTAGAACAGACCAGCACCACCAAACCCCGTATGAAACTGTTGACCCAGGGGAGCAGTTAAAGTGCAAGCATAGCAGCAGAAAAAGAAATTTTTTTTATTGCTATTGTTGAAAATTCTACTGTATATAACTATTCTATCAACGCTACAATTCTTTGTTTCTCTAAAATAATGTGATCTATACTAATGATGATGTTTTAATTAGACTGTTATGGCTTCCATTTTACTAACCACTAAAGTCTTATTTTTACTTATATACACAAATGTTGTTCTTACTCTTTGCCCATAAAAGGATTTTGAACATAACATGTTGTTCAGTTAATTTATATATTAATTTAAATCTTCTGTTTGCATTGCCTTAGATGTTGGAAGCTTCCATCTGCAACTGAAATCTTATTGTTGTGACTGCCTTACAAAATGAACAGTAAACCCACTAGAAATTAATTGTTTCTATGACTAACATATTAGAATGATTCCCAACATCATCTAAGCCTGAGCTACCCTTCATTTTTCCAAATGTTTCCCATTGATAGTTCAGGATTTTAATCGATAACAGACCTTATCAACTGAGCATTTAAATATACAGTTTAGGTAGTAGAAGTGTGTGATAGAATGGACAAGATATAGTCCTGGGACCTGAAGCACAGTTTAGTGAAACTCAGCTGTGTAACCTCAGTCTTGCTCAAAATGTGTTGAGGCTTAAGGCAGTAGTACTAAACTATGCCCATGTCAGACAAGAATAGTAAAAGCACTAACAGAAATGTTATTAAGTAGATAAAAATAATAGTTAAAAGTTGAAAGAGGAAAGTAGCTGTCAAGAAAACATATAAAACCTAGGAAGAAAATAGAATAACAACAAAACCACATCAAGGACCAGCCATACCTCACCGAACTGGCACATTGCTTACCAGCACAGACCCACTGGATGTCTCGTCCAGAATGCTGATTATATTAATATATTATTAGCTTAATACCATACTGTTTCCAGCTATCTGTTGTGTATACTTGTCAATAAAAAATTGCTGTGTTAATAAATAATTTTTAAGTTGTCTGTTTGAGAGTCTCGCTGTGTATAGTAAAAGTACCTGAAGAAAAAAGGCTCAGTGAAGGATAGCTGCAGGGGGTGCAGAGGCTCAAGGCTTTTGCTGTCCTTGGTGCTGGGAGTGAACATAGAAATGCTGAATTTTAAATGATGGACTATTTTTCTCAATATGCTTAAGAAAATGCACCTCAGCTAAGTTACTTACAAATCACCTATTTTATTAACTTCAAAGTATGACGTAGAGCTAGTGAGGCTGAGAGGTTTCATCCAGACAGCTTCAGAAAATTAATTTCTTTGCGTGCTCACAGGTCTGTAACAAAGATTGCTCACCACATGTGCTTTCTCAGTCAGGCTTGACCCTTATAAAGGAGGTAGGTAGTACTGAGTTCTGTTTAAGTGAATTTTTAAAGCTCTTGCTGCCTGAGGAATCTGGCAATTAGAGAAAGTATGATGGTAAGTTTATGACACTGGGGCTCAAACTGAAAATCTCTCATGTATAAACCCATGAAATTAATTAGATAAGAACAGCTTTTAATTCCTGCTGAGCTGGATGGAACTCAAACCCTACAGGTGAAAGATTATCTTCTTTATTATTAATAAACCACTAGTAAGTACTAATTTATTAATTGGTTAAAAAAAAATATCAAAAATCCACCAGAATTAAAAAATGAGTTACTGCAAGGATAAATTCATCAAATCAAACTTGCTACATTTTTGAAATTAAATAGGTAAGATTTTTAATGATCTGGATGCAAAGACAAAATGTCAAAGTAAACATACTCAGTAATCCTATGCCCTGCTATAATTTTCTAATTATAGAAGTGATTTTTAATTCCTCCTTGAAGAAACAAGAACATTAAAAGTGAAACCTGGAAAATACTTTTTTTTTTTTTCCCCCAAAAACACTACAGACAATTTCAAGGGTAATTTTCACAGACAAGGGATGAACACATGCATTAGAACTACATAAATTAAACATCCCTGAAGAAGTTTTGTTTTAAAAGCAACCTTTATGCTTCCTTCCCATTTTAGGAATTATAAGAGAGAAATTTCTTAAAGACTGCCACAGTGGAGAATAATTTCTTATACAGCCACTGCTATTTGGAATTTATGCATTACATAATTGAGACATTACATTCATGATCTATATACGCCTTGCAAATATTTCTTTCATATTAGAAGCATGCAATCAAAGTGATTATTTTCTTCTGCAAAAGTGAAATATGCAGGAACTAGCAAAGCCAAATGTTTTGTTAATAAACTGAGAGCACACACTCCAGCTGCTATCATAACAACTGGGGACACTTCTGTTATCTTTTCAAAGGCAACATAACAGGGTTTCAGGTTAATTAATTGGTCTGAATAAAGTCTCATGACAAATGTTTTATCTTGAATATGGTAATTGATCACTAAGACATATCCTTTTTACCTCTGGCATATTTTATAGGACTTCTTTGGTTTCAAACTAAATATAATATAAAGTTAATATGCTTCTTTGTTTATCAATATGAGATATAGGATTTTTTACTTATTTTGAAGTGGCATGGAATTATTTAAACTGGTAGGAAACACCTCAACAGTATGACAGTAGCTGTATATCCTTTGAAGCACACAACATGCTCTGATGATGCTCTTTCATAGACTAAACCATCAGGAGAGGCAAGGCTGGGTTGCAGAGGTCCTTCATGCTGACAATATGCGTTAGCTGACAACCTAACTCAGCATTATAAAATTTGTCTCTAAATCAGGATGTGTCCTCTCCATTGATCTGTATTTCTGCTCACAGCAACATGAGTACCACAGCAAGACATGAATGTCACATACAGAAAATCTATTTCCTCACAGCCTAGGAACCAGTGTTTTTGCTCTGACTCTGGATTATGGATATGGAATGCTGACATTGATCCCTGAGACTAGAGAATATCGCACTGAATTTTTTGTAGTTGTGGCAGGATAAACTCACCCTGATAAGATCTAAAATCCAATCAGAGAATTCATACTATGCAAACCATCATGCAGGCTATCAGACAAGCTCAACTGCTGGTGCCAAGGTGCTGTCTTGGTGCTAAATTATGCTCAAACCATTCTGGTTCACCAGACTTCAAATGCACATCCTGCTTTTGAAACAGGATTTGATAGATAAGCTAGTCTGCCAGCCTATAGATCTGTGAGTACCAGTCAATCACTTTATACTATAAAAGTGCAATCTTCTTTCATATAGTCCACTTTTTCTAACATAGACCTTCTTGGATGTATGTGTGGAGATTCCTCGCTTGGCTAGTAACACCCTCCAAGGATACTCCTCGAGGCTGAGAGAAAGAGATCTCTCCAGGAGCATTGGTATAGGTGAGATACATCAAATCTCTACTTAATAATTATTTCTTTTTTCCTAGCTTTAACATAATTGCTTTAATTAAAGAACCAAGGTGTCTTCAGTGCTCCATTCCTCTAAAAATCTGTGATGGTGACATAAAAAATAGTGAAAAAGAAAGGACTGTTTTACAGTGCAGAATGGCTCAGTTTCTGTAACAGGTAACAAAAGTGGAGAAACTCTGAGTTAGGATATAGCATAAAGTTACAAGGAATATTCTACAAGGTCTTCTGAAATTTATTCACAATACCATGAATAAACCTGGCATATCCAGATTTAACATACTGTCTCAGTTGAAGGGCTACACTTTGATAGATATGAAGACCAATTCTGTTATTTTCAAAGGAGCAGAAGCAGAAACTGAGATGTCAACGTGTACATAGCGTGTATGATAAGGCAGTTAGCCCTGGCTTTAAAGACAGAAGCTGAACGGTAATATGAACATAAATTGTGCAGAGAAAAATGTGCATGGTGAAACAAGAGAGTAAAAAATAAAATTAAGACAGAGAGAGAAGCATGCAAAGTTTTGTAGGAAAGAATTTTCTTAAAAGCCTTGAATTACAGGTTGTATTTGCTGCTTAGGGACTAGATATTCCTTTTCCTTCTTTATTCTCTTCAACTTCAGATTTTCCACAATTGAAATGATTTAATATTAGGGACAGGGTATAATCTAATAGAAATTCATATCCATTTTTTGAAGGAAAAATATCAGAAAGTTAATATTCTTGTAGCAGTGGAAAGTCTTTCTGATCTTATGCGACATCTGTATCTACGTGTATGCAAAATATTGATTAGAACATCTTTTGTCATTTCATATAAAAGTGACAGCTAACATGGTCGATGAATATATGGTAGACACCTCAGAATCTCTGTTTCTTTTACTTGTTTATTGTTTGTTCATTGTTTTAGTTTTGGGTTTTTTGGGGGGGTTGTTTTGGGGTTTTATTTTTTGTGGGGTTTTTTTTGTTTGTTTGTTTTTTGGGGTTTCCCTGTGCAAGGGTTCATTTAGCTCCAAGGTTCCTCAAACCAAATCCATTAAGAAAGAAAAAGATACTGGTATTTTATATTTCACATGAGAAAATAATACAAGGAAACATTTTTAAATTTTTCTATGTTATTTAATTATTACGTTCTAATTATTTCATTACAAATACCAATTAGTATCCTGAATGTTGAGTCTCAGGTTGATTTGTCTTCACCATTGAAATGCAACAAGTCAAGAAATCTCTTTACAGCAACACCTATTTGTATTCACAATGAAAGACAGTTCATAGAAAACACTTGTTCATAATCTGAAGGACAGGACATGTTTTCACAATATTCTGCTAGCAGTGTGCTGGCAGAAGCACCACTTAAAAAAGCTAAAATTCCATTACACATTACCGAACACATGGACAATGGGCATGTTTTGGTTGCTTCTGAGTGTCTTTCGCTTTAAATCACTGCAGTGTTAATTTTAAATAGACTACAAAATCTTCAAGCCACTATCACATACTGGTGTATAAGCTTACAAATTAATTTTTTATTGGCATTGTACACCTGAATCAATGTTCCTTCTAGTTTGTCAACAAAGTCTGTCCTACAGAGATATCTAAAAAGGAGATTTTTAATATCAGTATCCTCTAAAATGAAAAACAATTTGTTTATTTTTTCCAATATCATGAAAGGATCTTTCTTCATTGGCAGAGCACCTCATTCTTTCTATTAATGTAAACCAATCAGAAATGGAAATATATAGGCATTGATTTTGCTCTTAGAGTTTAATTCACAAATTTAATGCTTTCAGAATGACTTGCACACACTCCAAAGAATTGTTCTGCCAATTGACAGTAAGAAAAGGACTAAGAAATTAGTACTATGGCTCTGCAAATTTTGTCATGGTCCAAGAAAATCTCAGGGGAATGTTAATATTTATCACTGTCTCTTGGAGAATATAGATATCTATAGGAAAATAAGATTAAATGACTCAAACATCTTTTCCTTCAAGAAAGACATTTGTGTGAATGTTACTGAATGACCACTTTAGTTTTTTTATTTTAAACTGTGGGCTCTCAGGTGTTTAAATAAATAAAGCATTGTCTTCTTCAGTGTCAAGTCACAAGTGTAAGAAAAAATAAATAGGTGTGTTTTTCTTTTTTTTTTTTTTTAACTTTTTTTTTTATTTATTTGTTTGTTTTAAGAACTGCAACATTAATATGCTATGAACATTTGGAGAACCATACCAGAACTGATTTATGTGGAATTAAATATTTCAAAGAACTGCCTGGAAGCAATGCCCTCAGGTAGTTGCAATACTAGCTAGCTACCATGTTAAGAGTGATGGAATTCCCACAAGTGCTTCTTTTCAAAAACACTACTTTTTTAACATGACAGAAAATACATTGTGACAGACATGTTTGATAGAAACAGAAGAAAAATGTCTTTTATATGAAGTCTTAGTAGCAATGTTTTTTTTTTTAATGAATTGGGAAGTAGCACAGATATTAACAGATATTTTAACTTTGTTTTGAATCAATATAGTCATATCTTCAAAGATGACCAGAATACAGAAATGTCATCTCTCTACCTGCCATTTCTTTCAGTCTTATTCAAGGGACTATGTAATTTGTAATTGCAGCAATAAAAGTCCTTGCTTTTTCTGTCCCATTTCTCCTTTTCTCATTCGGTCTCAACTGATTGATCAGACCCAGCTTGTGTCTAATTTAAAATCTATATAAAATGCAAGACAGACTATGAATTTCAGAAGTCAAAGATTAGGTTAATATCTCAGCATGGTAATGCTATGGAAATTTAGATTTAGGCTTCTCTTTTGGTTTCTTGTAGTGTGTCTTGTTTCAGTTTGGTTTGCTGTCAAACAAGAAAAAAGTAATATTTGAGTAAGATCAAAATTCAGGTCTATCCCTAACTTCAAAAATAAGTCATCAGATACACAACTGATGTAGAGAGTCAGATTCTGGTATTGTTTTACTCAGATTTATCTCCAGTTTGCCTTGTAATTCACTGCTGATTTACACCAGTATAATGAAATTAAACGGTAACTCCATGGAGTCCAGGGATCTCATTATAAATAAAACAGGCAGTAAGAATCAGTAAGACATATGTTTTATACCTGCTGGTCATTAAAAGCTCACAAAAATGTAGATCAAAGAAATCATGCTGTCAAAAGAAGTTCTAAGTGAAATCATGTGGAGCTTTAAGGAATGAATAAAAGATGGTAAGATAAGAAAAGAAAAAGAAGAAATTTACATAGTGTCATTGGAAGAATCTGCTGATAATATAAAGCTAAGAGTCCCCCAGAATATCATTCTTATTCCCAAATTTTGTGGGATTTGGACTTTTAAAAATGATACTGTCATTTCAAATATGTCATTGTACTGCCAGTCTGACATAAGGAAGCATAACACCAACACTCACTGCAGTATGTTTTGCTTCTCCATAACAGTGCATACATGCACAAAAACAATGGGATAATAATTCAAGCCTTTTTTGTATTTATGTGCTTGCCCTAGAATCCATTTTGCTTATCCTCTTTATTGCTTTTTTTAATTTCAGCTTGGAGACTTAATGTTTTTGTACATTTTTACTCGCTGGCAAACCTTCTTGGCTCACTTCAAAATCAACTTGCCATTTTCTTTAAAGAACGATGAGTTAAAAATACATGACACTTGCATCTTGTCCTCATAGGTTCTAGATGTAGTTTCTTTGCTTCACAGTATGCATTGGACCTCAGTTGCAAGTCATCTGTATTCAGATGCGTACCAGAAGTGCTCCTTCACAATGAATAAATGAGCAATACAAGTTTAATATATTGCTCCAGTTTTGCTATAGCCTAGTTTTCCTTTTCAGCCTCAGGATGTGGAATTGACAAGTTGCACATGGAAGCAGTGAAAGTTTTCCCTTCTGCCAGAATGTCATTACTTTGCCTTGCTTGGTACACAGATTCAGGGGCATTCTAAAAATGAACAAATCAGTTCAGGTATATAATTTCTAGTCCAATCAGTTTTCATAGACAAGTTTCATGTGAAGAAGTAAAAAAAAACAATTCCATTCTTGATTTGCTACAAATTTGAATTTTAGTAATCAATTATTACTTGTACTTATTTTGATATTTTTATTTCCCCTCCAGGGTAGCCTTTCGAGGTGGTTAAAGCTCAGCAGAACTCTTTCCCATGTTTTGACGTTCTTTCTCAGCTAAACAAAATGAGACCGAAAGAATCATGTAATTCATTGTCAGTCTTAGGATAAGACTCTAGAAAAGAGACTCTCCTGGGTTTAACTGCAAGTGGAAGAAGTTTATGTAAATCAGTAATGAAACTCAGTCTTGGAAAAAAGGCGTTCGGAAGGAAATGCAAAGAGATAAAAAGAGGCAGTATGAATTAGTCGCTCAGAGGGGCCTAGAGTTACCTTAATACAAATGGGAAAGCAAAGCTCAATACCATGGAGTGATCTTTCTGCAAAACTGTGGGTAGTTTTAGACAACACATCAGTTATTACTGGGTCAGAACTACCCTGTGTCTGTTTGTGCATGTGGAGCAGAAGAGAAGGGTTTTCCCCTCTTTTCCTCTCTTTATTCTTTCTTCTCTTAATCTCTCTTCCTTTATTCTTTTTTTTCCTCTTGTTGGTAAGCTACACGCCTATTTTCTGTATTTAATTTAAGTTGCAGGTACCTCACTTTAAGTAGGATGGAGTTTGTGTTTGCTAATTGTAACAAAGGTTCTCCATGGCAATGCTTGCTAATCCTGGTACCTTGCTGTAATGGTTTGTGAAGTTGCGTGTTTATCTCTGTAAAACCCTTTTTGCCAAAATGCCTATTTTCTCACTAAATTAAAAGAAACCTCTTAGAGAAAAATGTGTAGCTATTCTCTGAACACTAATTCAAGGTACCAAAGAAACCAGGGCTTTACAACAGTTTGCACGAGCGAAATCTCTTAAAGCCTGAAATTAAGATGTAACAGCCAGTAAAGTTGGACCAGGTTGTAACAGGGAAGCAGCTTAAGAGTCATATTCAGGGTTGCACTCCAGGAAGGAGTAGAGATGTGGCATAATGCAGGAACAGTGTAAAGACTGATCAGACCCAGTAAGAGTGGAAAACTAGATATGCTATTGAAGGTCAGGATAATCTATTTTAGTAACACTTGCATTCAGTAAAAGCGTGGTGCATTTGTTGGCAGGTGAAATTTTGGGTCTAAGTGACAATAGCTTTCTCTTCCAGACATTGAAATTACTTTCTTGTTTCTGTATGACAATAAAAGTAATTTCCTGTAACATTCACTATGGTCACGTTCCTTACCTCATAGTGATTTTTGATGTCACCTTAAAAAAGTCTCTATTTACTATAGATTTTACTGACTTGAGGAAAATAATTTTAAATTTAGCAGACTACCTCAATTGCACCAACCTCCCCTTTCACTCCTACCGACCTTATGTTTATAACTATGAGTCATTCTCTTTGAGCAAATGATGCATGATCTGTGTCAATTGTTGAGATAATATGGATTGTGTTATTATGATTTGACATATTTAGATCCAGTTACCCATCTCTGCAAAAACTGAAATGAAATCTTAACATTAATGAGATGTGTAAGCTTAACACAAATGTTTTTTTTTGGAGGGGGAGGGTTAGATATTTGTGGTTTTTTGTTTGTTTATTTGTTTTTTGTTTGTTTTATATTCGTGTGCAATGAATAACTGAACAATTAAGAACATTTTGCTGATAACTCACAAAAAAGATAAGACTCAAATGACTATATTTTCTGGATGTGTATTTTCATACATTCAAATGCCATCAAACACTAGTTTTAGAAATTATCAGAATTAAATTGAGTTGACAATTTTTTAAAATACTTAACAAAGCTAACTGTTTCTTCAATAATGTCTACTCTGGTAGTATATCTTTTTTTTCTTTTTGTTGCAGACCATGTGTTTTAATTGCTTCTAAATTATATGTGATTCCTCTGGGAAATCTATTTACTGCTTACTCACCAGTAGTAAGTGATTACTTCCTCTCCTATCAAGAAGCAACTCTCAAGGCCTTTATTTTCCTCTACAATGTCATTATAGTACAATCACAAATAATTTATCATATAGAAAAGCCAGTTTGAGGAGCTGATACTTACTGGAAAGAGTTATCCTAACAGAATGGCAGATGCACATTTGTCTTTAGCTGAAACAGTGGTTGGTAATGGTATGGGAAAACTGGTTAACTTAGAAAGTTGCTCCAGTAAATAACTAGCCATTAACCAGACCATGGCTCTCTTTCCTAATAGAAAAACTATATATAAACTGTTGCTCAGTGACCTAATAGGCTGAAACAAAATATTTGTAGATTATCTAAAGACTGGGATTGCTCAATACAATCAGCATAATTGTATACTCACTACCATTCTGGATCAATTAACTGTCTAAATCTAAAGCCCAGTCATCCAGCCACCCTGTTAACTTTATGGAAAGTCTCATGACACTTTATCATCTAGAATTATGTAGGATAAATCTTCATTATAGTATGAAAAACCTTTTATTTAGGAAAAAATATTAACAGAGTAGACAAACTTATTTTTTTCTAATTATATCAAAAGGCTTCCCTAAATTTTGGTGGGTTTTTTCTTTGGTTGGGTTTTTTTTGTTTGTTTGGTTTGTTTTTTTTTTTTTTTCCCTGAGGCAAGCCCTGGTATGCCATTTTGTGACTGATCATTAAGCTCCAGCAATGGAGGAAGTTTCAGTGGAAATGGGTCAAATTAATGTGTCCAAGAAGCTCAGGGAGTAACAGAAAGAAACTGATCTCAACACAAAAGTTATCAGAGGGTGACGTTGGTTACAGATAAACGGTTGAGCTGGTCAACCAGTAGTGTAAACATTTCTCTCTTCTTTAAAAGTGTAAATGTCTCCCTGAGTGAGCCAGAGCAATGTGGATCAGAGTGAATATGGGGCTCAGTCCAACACAGAGCGTAAAAAGTAAACAACTAGCAAAAGAATTTCTGAGAAAGCAAAGGGCTCATCTATTAGTTTTGTTCAACTGAAAACACACAGCATTGTGATGATGAGAATATTATAGACACTGGTAATGGGAATCATATAGGTATTGTGAATGAACTGTGTGCTGCATTTTCTGTGTTTTGATAACTGTAATATTTTTGGTTGCTATACAGTATGTTTTGAAGCACTCTGATAAATCAGAAACCGTTTTAAACATCAGCTATATTTAAAACAAGTAAGACTGGTATTAAACACTACAACCTCCACAAGAAATATCTCAGAGGACCTGGTGAAAGTGTACTGCACTCTGACATATTTAAAATGGGTAAATCTGTCATGTAGCTTGTCTCACCATTTGTCACAGCCAAAAAAATAACCTGCTCTGTGGGTGTATAAAAATCGTGACTGTGGGTTCTTAGGATTCCATAATACACAAGGACACAGAGGCTTTAATCCTCTAAATGTCTCCACGTTATTACAGATCAACCAAAATGTCCCCCATATCACCACTAGCAGGTATACTACCACAAAATCATCACTAGCAAGTAAAGTTATGATTAATAAAGTGAATATGTATATATATATGCATATATCAAACTATTGCAAATTACTGTCATCAATCAATAATATAGAATCAACCAAGAGTATAGCAGAAACCAACCTGGTAGCAAGCAATCATATAACAACAATCAATTGTAAACCAGCAGCCAGATAGATGTATTCTGTTATCAGTTACGAGAAACTTAAAATTAGTGAAACAAACCTATCAATAATGTAACAGGTTAATACAGTTATCATACATTATACCAGTATCAAGTGAATTAGACAGATTTCAGAAGGGTTGAAACTACCTCAAAGACAATGACATATTGATACCAGAAAGGAACTCAACCATTTTAAAAGTAGAGGACAAACTAAACTAACCCCAGAAGTGGGACCAATGAAGTGACAGACTGAGTCTCTTCAAAGATGACCTACACCACAAAATCTGGAGTCATCCAGGCATCCTCAGCCTGGGTCCAAGATCTCACTGAAAGTTCATTCGGGGAATTCAGCCTGCTTATAAAAGGAAAATTAAATCCTTTTTATATCATACAGACATGACCACATATATCACTGATATTTTGAACAGTCAATAGATGTTGTCAATCTATTTTTAACCTCTAAGAGCCAATATATGATGACATTATGTGTTTTTTCAGACCAGTCTCATTTTCTCATACTGTTTCCACATTTTCAGATGATAAGTTGCCACTACATCTTCTTGGGTTTTGCACTTATTGATGATCTCTCAGGATGCCTTCTGTTTCTATGTACGCAGCTGTATTTCAAAGATGCCAGCTGCACTTTTCAAGGATGTTTCTGCTTCCAAGGCCTAGTTCCCAGGTTCACAGCTCTCAGGCTGGCAGGCAATTTGTCTGTCAGTACTTTTTAACAGACATTTTCTTCTGTTAACTAACATTCTCCTTCTAATCAGGCTACTAATTATAGCTGCTCACATTACCATTTTGTTTCTGTCTCTGCATATCTACATTGCGTAAATATTATTTTTTACCCTGGATCTTTGTCAGTGTGAGTCAACATATTCCCCCCAAATAAATCCTTGCATGGTTTTAGAAGTTGATTTCAGTGCTGCTCTCCAAATTAGGCGAATTGTCACAAGACTAATTTCTTTCTACTTTAATGAATACACTTAAATACTAACAAGCTCAAGTCATTATTGTATTACCTCACACCAAATACTAAATTACAAAAAACTATAAAAATAACTCTCTTATAGCATAATCTGCATGGCATGTCAGAAACTTTGAACAGGAAAAGAAAAATATTCTAATTCTCAGAAGCTACATGGAACCCCAGTTGCCCAGGGTTACTTGGTCTGTAGTTCAGATACCACCAGTCTGCTCTGGAGGTAGCTAGTCCTGAGTCAAATATATACGAATCACTGTACCACATCGTAGGGTGACATCCCTCTTAAGATGGATACAGTCCCCAGTATAGATAGACAGTATGAGTAATTATTTATTTTAAAAATAGTTCCAGTGAAATCTAAAGTAGGGCAACAGATCTGCTTGGGTAGTGAAAGCCAGATCCCAGAAAGCAGTTTAGTACGTTATGTAGGAGATTGGTAGAACTTAGATGTGTGATTTAAAGCTCAACTGCTATCTGAACCCACAAAATGTTTAAACTCTGTAGGGGTGGATGGTTTTTTTTTTTTGGTTGGTTGGTTTTTTTTTGTTTTAATACACATCTGTAGGAGTCTAGAGTTATGTTTCTCTCATGCTGTGAAGAACTGAGTTGTGACAGGACTGGAACATTTTCTTTTCACTTCTTTTCACATCTAAACTTGATTAGGATGCAAGAATGCTATGTTTTTAAACAAAGAACATTGGAGACTTGGAACAAAGTGTCCAGTCTTGGAGCACTTCACATGCATCTGTAGGATGGTGCTCTAAAGAAAAATTATAGAAACCAAAAAGACGGTGGCATGGGATACCCAGGGTGATTTCCTGCATTACAGACTTCTAACATTATGATTCTGGAGAGCGAATGTGGCAATGAGCATACAATATCAAAAGTGGAATAAAGCCTGTAAGAGATGGGTCTCTGAGGAAGATGGAAAAAGTGAAGCATAATGCCTTGAGGGCAGGTTTTATTCCACTGTAAAATGGAGTTTACCCTGTCTGTGTCACTGTCTTGTCCCCAGAATACACTGGGAACACCCTTATTAGAATGCAAGAAAGTACCCGGGCAGATTCTGTGAGAAGCCCCCTCTGTGGCCTGTTGTTAACCCTTTCCCTACTTGCTGTAAACCCTTGATTTTCATTGGTGTGACATCACTTCCCCTGTGACCCTATATAAACCCAGGCCCTGGGAGTAAACTTTCTCTCTGCTTCCTGTCCTGGCGCCTGCGTGCGTCTGTTTCCCTGCAACATCTTGGTGACCACGTGGAGTGGAGGAGGGGAAGGGGGAGCATCCACTCAGCTGTTGTAGTGGAAGCTCTACCACTCTCCAGAATAGAGTGCAGGAATCTTTGGGCTAAAGAATTTTCCTGAATGACCTTTCCTTGTCACCATATAAAGCCACCATTATAATATGCTTGTCCATATGCTGTTCATCCTGAGATGTGTGATTTGGGTAAACCATTCTGTTAAGGCATTGGATTCTTCTCACTCACCTTACTGAACACATGACAACTATATTATTGATGACAAAATCATGAAATTTTGCATTAGTATGTTTGAGATTAATTGAATTTTTTATTTTTTTTTTTTTTAAATCATGGCTAGAGAAACAGTTTGACAGGATCCTCATGAAGTTTCACAAGGGGAAGTGTGAAATACTGCATCTGGGAAGGAAAAAATCCCAGACTTCAATATATGCTGAGGGCCAGCAGCTGGAAAACATGTTGACTGAAAATAACACAGTGCTCTTGGTAGACACCATGTTGAAGAAAAACGTGCACTACACTCTTGCAGCAAAGAAAGCTAATGGTATCCTGGGCTTCATTAGGCAGAGTATTGCCAGTAAAGAATGAGAGGTGAACATTCCCCTCTATTCAGCCCTGATGAGACTACACCTGAAGTCCTGGGCCCTGTTCTGGGCTCCTCGGTACAAAAGTAGCATGGACATACTGGACAAAGTTTAAAGAAGGGTCACTAAAACTATGAAGTGAAAGAGCATCTCCCCTTTGAGGAAATGCTGAGAGAGCTGGGAATGTTTATCTTAGAAAAGGGAGTCTCAGGGTGTTTAAGAGAACTGAGTCCATTGTTCATGTGAACCACTACTGGACAATTCTTGTACAACTCATGATAAGATTTCTGAATGCATCTAAGAAAAAAAAAAAAATAGTTCTCTAGGAAGTATAAATACCAAAGTTATGGACACATTTGTGGTGATATGAAGCTGAGAAGACATATAGTGAGGAAAGGTTTATAGAAAGATAACAACAAGAACAGATGACCTGTTTTTCCACTAATTATGTTGTGTTTAAATTGTCCTGTTTATCATATCCTTATACCAAAATTCTGTATTTTTACTTTCATGATAAAATACTGCTTAGTCTGATAGGCATTTGAAAGCCACAGCTGGGTTAAGAAGAATGAGCATCCTCCTCCAGACAGGCATACTAATCTTCACTGCAAAAAGACATTCATGGCTCCAAGCAGTGTCTGAAGTTAAAAATTCTCTTACATCTCTATACATCTTAACTGTACTGAAGAGGAAGTGATCAAAATTAGAGGAGATTGAATGGCTATGCAGCAACACAGGAAAATGAAAAATAAGGTTGGTTCTTTCATTCCAAAGCAGTTTATTACCAGTTTATATGAAATTTCATCTTTTTCAATTAGAAAGTTCTTTTAGAGGAGTAGAAAAAAGGCTAATATCTAGACAGGTATAATTATCCACTTCTCCATGGACACCCCCTTGTCGTGGGGGAGAAGCTTGCGTGCCCTTATGAGGTTGCGAGCTGTGCTGGGGGTGG
>JAWWEW010000001.1:70817867-70870141 GCA_035583185.1 Anabacerthia variegaticeps
CGTGCTTGTAGCAAGCGTGGGTAGAGCCCTTGTAAATCTTCGTTCGCGAAGCCTAGCCATGATGATGATGATGATAATTATCCATCGTTATCCCAGTACTATTCAATACTCATTCAGCACTATTATTCCTCAGTAGTTTTTTAGACCACATAAGGGTCTGACACTAACAGTAAGGTCACTAAAATTCCTGCATTCAGTCCTTTTCAGCATGGTGTGTCCTGTTGAGTTTCATTTTTAACCATTTCTTTCTTATTTCTCATAGTTAGAAATGTCTTTTTTTCAACCATCCTGAAAACATTAAACAGTCTGAAAACTCTACCAAATACCAATCCTCTGTATGACTGCTTTTGAAGTGTTCATTTTCTGGAAGGTTTGTGTTATGGGTTTATGTGGAAAGGTTTTGATAACAGGATGCTCTAGTGTCTGTGGGAACACACCAGAATCTGCTCATGTGTTGGACAGATCCTAGAGGTGGGACAATCAACAGTGTTGGTAGTGTCTTTGTGATAATATATTTAAGGAAGGATAAAAGCCACTGCTTAGCTGCTGTGAGAGAGAAGAGTAATAAAATAAGAGAAACAACGATAACACCAATGTCAGTGAGGAAGAAGGGAGAGGATGTGCTCCATGTGTGAAGCAAAGAGCTTCCTGTAGGCTCTGCTGAAGACCATCTGACATAGACAGTTGTCCTGTAGCCCATGAAGGACCACATTGGAGCAGACATCCACCAACAGTGGGGCTTCCTACACTGGAAAGGGTGGGAACACCCTGAAAGAAGCTGTAATACACTGTAAGCCCACACAGGAGTAGGTTTTCTGGCAACAACTGTGGCCTAGAGCATTCTCTCCTGAGGACCTCACTGCATGGAAAGGACTCAAGTTCATGAAGAACTGCAGCCCCTGGGAAGAACCCCTATTGAAGTCTGTGAACAACTGTCTCTTGTGGGAGGGACCCCACACTGAAGTAGTGTTAAAAAAATTATACAAATAAATGGCATAAGAATTTAAAAAATGTATAGACAAGTATGCACTGAATAAGTTTTTGCCTCACAGTTTCTACAATCTGAATTAAAAGTAGTAAGTTTGTTATTTTCAAGGGAATCTTACTGAGTGTGGGCTATAACCTTACTACTTTATTGATCACACTAACTGTATTAATAATTACACAAAGTTCATTATACCACATGCAAATTCATAAAACTAAGGTCAAATAAAATAGACACATATGATAATAGTGAGGAAAAGTAAAAGTTTGATAAAGTAATCTCCTGACAATCTCATTTTGACACTGTTCTGTTATACTTGTCTTTTTACCCAAAATGAGTGGCCTGAGTAGAAGCAGTTGTTACTGCTTTCTTTAGCTGCACCTTTTCATCAGGTTTCCATTGGGGAATATGTTTTGTATAGCAGCTTCTTTTTCATGTCCTAGATCTCAGAGTCCTACTTTCATCAGACTCCAAGAAAAACACAATTCCATCTCCTCTGGGGTTTTGGTGGTTTTTTTATTTCCTTTTACAATAAGTTTCTCAATACTGCAAGAGAGTGAGGTCAGTTGAATAGTTCCAAGTAAGTTTGTTCTAGAATGCTTTTGTTGTTTTGCCTAGTTCATTAGAGGTTTCTAGAGCTGTGTTGTTTTTTATGGTGTATTTTCAGCAAAGACTCTGAAGAGTAATCTGTTTCCTTGAGTTACCTTAATAAAGCTTTATTAAAAAAGAGCAGGGTGCCAGGGCTTTATTTAATCAATTTCCGGTTTCACCCACCAAGAGTTCATCCTTTTCAGGAGTAGCTGAATGAAAACAATCTGATTCAACATTTCTGTCTTGGGTAGCTTTTGAGATTTAAAAAACCTAATTTAACAGACCTAATGTCAAAACACATCTGTAGTAGTTTGTTTGAAATCAAGAGATATTTTATATTTGCAACTCTTTACTCTGAATTACCACAATTCCTCTCACTATTTTGCAAGGTTTTATCTGTATTAACAAGTATCTTTTCTGAAGGAGAGTTTTACTGCATGTATTGTCTTGACTAATGTGATAATGAAGGATATGTCAAAACATGATTTAATATGTCTAGAATATTTTTCTAGCTGTTCAACTGCAGTAAAAACACAGTAAATTAGATGTAAAGATTAATATGTAACACAAGTTTTCTAATATATTAATTTTATTTTTTCTTTATCCTTTTAATAATAGTTTTAGTTCAATAATTGTTGAAAAGCACAGGTTATTTTAAAATAATATATGTTCTAGTGCTACCAGTATTTTTTAAGTCCTAATAACTGGGTACCATAACACTACTGAGAAAAAAGGTATTTTATTAGTTGACCAATATGACATAGGAAACATTGAGTGTAAGTAAAAAAGCAAGGCATTAAATCATGATGTTACTGAACCCGAGTGAAGTTTTGTCATTTATTTCTGAAGTAAAAAGATAACATTCAAGATGCTTATCATGGGTATCTTTCAAAATAAACAACAGCATATTGACAAAAGGTAAAGAATAGTACACAATGAAAGATGGATGCTTTGTATTTACTAGCAGATAATTATTAGAACTTTGTTTTGGCAGAATTTGGAACTTATTTAGAAGAGTAAATTGCCTACACATCCTATTATGAGGTTCAAACACAAAAAAAAACCCAACCAACCAACCAAAACAAAACACAACAAAAAAACCCACACCACAATAGTAACCCCACAGTCTAAGATAAAAAAATAAAATAATAAAAAAAAAAAGCTACCTTAAGCATTCAAGTAAGAGGTCCTGATGGTGTTCAGTGAAGCTGAAAGACAAAATATGTTTATGGCTTCTGGCCATAGTCAAAGAAATGTGTGTCTACAGTGATGATAAGAAGGGGGCAGCAACTTGGTGGTGCTGTGTCTGGTCTGTGGTCGGGAATGTTGACATTGGTTTAGCCTCTGTTTGCAGGAGAACTGAAACCCTCCTCACACCATTTTTGTTCATGTGCCTACCAATGGCTCATCCAGAAGTGCTGTTCTCTGACATCTATTTGAAAAATAGTGTAACCACCCAACTACAGAGTGCAATGAAGGTGAAGATGGAAGGCAATTTAACTAGAAAGAGGAGTTTAAGTTCTCATGTTAAAAACAGAACAATAAACAATGGCAGAAAAATAATTTCTATGAAGAAAACATATGAATAACTAGATCAGCTGTTACAGTATAAAATAGAAACCGTGATTCTAGCCTTGTCTTATTTAGTGGCTGACACATTTTATAATAAACAGTTGATAGACAAAAGGGTGCTTATTGTGGCCTAGTGAATATTTCTTACTTTAAATGCTACATTTGTTGAACTTGAAGAGGCTGTTTGGCTAGAGGTGACTGTTTCACTCTCTTCAGGAAGCAACTAAGAATCACAAATGATGGGCTATGAATTGCATTACAAAGGAGGAACTGACGTGTGGGACGAAATTAAAGCACTATGATCCATGTTCACGTACAGAATCATAATAGCATTGATTCTCCTGTTTTGTGTTGTACTGCAGCCCTTGCTTTTGTAAGAAATATGAATAGCAAGAAAGTTCATAATAGCTTATAGTCATGATAAAACTCATTTGTTTCACTTGCCACTTTACTCCATGACTCTTGCTTAAGTTTAGTTTTTGTTACCTGCATTTATTTTTCTTTCTTTAAGTTTAGGGAGTCACAGGATGTTTTCTTCAAAGCTGTTGCCAGTGTTGAGGACTCAACAGGCTGTTACTGCTTTACTGAAAATCATAATTTTTTGTCCTAATGAATTAAGAAGGGAATGCCAAAAGCTACTGGCAACGAAAAGATTTCTAGACTTATTATAAATTTGGTCAGACTGATACACTGTGCTTTAAAAGCATGGACACCTTAGGTTATGCTTTGCTTTGTCTTTTTTTTTTTTTTTTTCTTCCTCTTTAGAACAGCACATTAAGCAATTGAGTTCAAATACTGTGTCACTTTAATTGGTGCAGGAGAGCAATTGACTTTCAATGGCAAAATGTCAAGTGCTTCCTTTGCCTCATCAAAGCAAATTTGTCAGGAAAAGACTATCATCTCATATAAATAGCAATCAGTGCAATTAATTTGTATATTTCAATTAGCTGATGATCTAATTACTGCATGGTCTAAGGATAACAGCTAAGGACTTCAAAGAGAAAAAAAAAATGTTTCTCCTCTCTACATTGCTGTTTTCTATATTGTTGATTCATATTCATAGACTTGAATAAATCCTCTGTGATAGATTGTTGAACTTTACAGCTTCATTTCACACCACCTTTTAAGTTAGTTATAGTGTAAACCTCTAATACCAGTGCTACTGAACTGCCAGAAGAATTAAAACTAGCTCAAGTGATAGAAGAAAGACAGATGTTCCAAGAAGTGATGATTATATTTAAATTATTAATGTATTGAGATTAAATCCCAAAGACCTCCTAACATATGAAGAGGATTAAATAGAAACTGAAATGAGGCAGAGTGGAATAGAGCCAACAGTAGACTAATGTGTCTGTAATGTAGTTGCTGCTCTTTTGACATGCCTGAGTCACACCTTTAGTAAAACAGCATGCAGTTCAGAAAGGAAGGGAGTTTCAAATCTGTTTTTAGTTTGTTGGGATTCCAGGCTCTGCCTAGAAGCTGTTTTGGTACTTTTACCGTGGAGGTAGTACTTTAACTGTGTCTGAGGTGAGAACTCTATTCCTGGCTCCTACACTTTTCAAATAATTTCACAAAATTACTAGGAAAATCCTATAGGGCTCTGCTTCAAATCTTCTTTACACAATAAAGCTGAAACATGTTTCTCTTACTAATAGAAGCCAATACATCACATTGTTTTAAAAATAAGTCTTGAGTTTTACTTTTCACCATTTCTTAAAATAAATCTCCAACAAAAATAGATGACTACACTGTAATGCAGAAAAGTATCAATGTCAGTTACAAAAATAAAATGTGATCCTACAAGCAAAAATATGTTTATTACTAAAGACAGTATTTGTCTCAGAATGCTAGAATTCTTAAATGGATAAGAACTAATAGTAATAAAAATATTATTTCATTAAAAATTAAAGTATATCTCTTACTTCATGGTATCTTGTTCCATTTTTTTTTCCGTGCTTTCTTTTCTGCTTTTCTTTGTATACCTCAGGAAAAGAGAAAAGGTTTGTGGGAAACAAGTAAAAGAAAAACTGTCAGAATTCTTCTCTGACAACTTTCTTTTTTATTGATGAAAAGCAAGTCTTTCTTCCTCTGTGGAAAATCCCAGCCTTCCTCAAGATGGGAAATGGTGTTAAGTAATCCTGATCAATATGGTACAGAAGTTTTCCTACTAAACACTTGTTTTTGATTCTGCCTCCCAAAAGTGAAGCAGACTTTATATGGGGTGTACAAAGAGTTTGCAGTTGTCTCCATTTATCCCTAGGTTGATTGTCAAAGAAAAGAGATTAAAAAATAATAAAAGTACTTACATTTCGTGTTTATATCATGCTGCCTGATATTAAGGCTGTAGGCAGACTGACATGACAGAAACATAGAGGCCTTTCATCCAGCTGCAGTAGCTTAAGGTTTGATTCTGGTCACAATAATAATTGAATAAAATAGAGATTTTTCACTTAACCATACAGCAAAAAAAACCCCTCTATTTTCTCAAATTAATAATTTTTACTGCATTAGATTGTTAACAATGATTCTTACATCTCCTTTCTTATCCAACTAATTGTTTTTATTCAGTGTATCTTATTTTGCCAATGTAGACGTTGACAGGAAGAGAGATGCTGTTAATAGTAAAAGAGCACTTTTACTGTTGTAGCACTTCCTTGAAAGTATAGAATTTAAACTGTTCTATGAAACTAATGCAACAAGAATCTCGTGTATATCACAGGAGTGTGCTGTTTCTTAGAGTTTTTTTTCTTTTTTTTTTTTTCCCCCCCCAAAGGAACACTCTTTCTTGTCTTACGAGAGAAAGAAGAGAATATTCTTTGTTGCAGCCTTTCAACTCCCTAAGTGAGAAACAGCCTGTGGGCTGTAAATTTTGTGCTGAAGTAGCATTTCCCTGCAGCCCAGTTCTTTGGGCGTCTAAGAAGCATTGATCTGGAGTCACAGCACTTTTTTTTCAGAGTCTCCCAGCTGCTTCAGGCAATTGTAGAGCAATTGTTATAAATTCTGTCATTCTGAGTGATTTAATTCTTCAGTGCATTGGACTAGGAGCTTAGACACTCCACACTAGCTGAATTTTACTTTGGGACTCACAGATGTAAAAGCTACATTGTGTAATACCTAGGATCAGAGTGCTTTATTTGTCTTTGGCATCTAATCCCAAGTAATCAGTAACTTTTGCTATTTTTTTCTGACTATATGAATGGCTTTTCCACTTCTTCGCATTTCACACTACTCTAAAATATTCTTCATGTTATGTATGGATTATTCTGTTCCTAGACTAGTTCTCCCTTCTGTGAGGTTTCTGCTTACTTTCAAGATGATTTTGAGGAAGTATATTTCATGCCTTGCCGATCCCTCTGTTTAAGTTATTCTATAGCTTCAGTAAGGTTCTCCATTATCCATAATTTTGAATTGTCCTTTTCTCTAATGAATTTTCTCCCTTAGTGGTTTTCTTTACCATCTTGTTTCTATAGTTATGTAGCATCCATGAGATACAAGTTGAGTGTTTAAGTTATTTTTAAGAGTTGTATAGTGAAGAATATGCAGTAGTCTAAAAGAAAATAGTAGCAACCATAAAAAGAAAGCAGCAGAAGCATTTCATTAGCACAAAATTACATAAACTTCACAAATTAAATCAGATTGCAACTAAGATCAGAAATGCTCTAATCCTGGCTGGAAGTATTTATTAAAATCATGACAGATCTTTAAAGTCCCTGTTGTAAACACATGATTGTTTTTAAAGTATACCCCAGCATTACTAGACTTTCAAATGCATCCTAAGATTAGTAATTCATAAACATTATAGCAAAATTTTATATTTTTCCTTGTTTGTTTGTTTATTTGTTCTTTTTTTGATTTTTTTTTTTTAACAGGAAATCAAATGGATTTCAGCAATATTATTGCCTTATTAGGAGAAGAATAAATAGATACAAAAGTTCTGTTAGTCAGCTCTATTTGTACTCTATTTTTATTTCCAGCATGCCAGTGTCAAAATTTCTAAAAAGTCAGGAGGTCTTGCAACCTTCTACTTTGATCTTGATATTTAATAAAAATCAGAGCTCTGTAGGAAAGTATGGCTCTGAAGGTATAGAGAAACTGAAAATTGAGATTGTATTACTAATAAGTTTTTCAGTAAAGGAAGACAACAAGTTCAATCAAATTTATTAGGTTATCATTACTGTTATTTTAAAAGTCTCATCTGAAGGACCTATTTTCATTTATGCTTTTTCAAGCAAACACTTTTCATTCCTCTCTTAAGCCTGTATTACCATGACACACATACATACGAACTGCTTATTCTCCAATTCTTCACTGAATACAAACCAAGACTACATCTGTCTCATAAAAACTCATATCACTTTGCAGTATGTCCTGACTGTGTCTTGAATTTATATACTTTTCCTTTCTCTCCATCTGCTTTCTCTGGTCACTGAATTAAATGAAGAATCACTTCTCATCAGATCCTGTATCCAAACTTATGAAGGATCAGGAGCCCAAGGAACACCACAGAATTAATCTCCCCTACAGCTGAGACACAGCTTAAAACATCGTTGAAGTAGATGTTTATCCAAAGATCACTCTAACCTCTCCAACTAAACTCTCCTAGAAAAATGTAATGACAGTCTCCAAGATGCTGATCGTTTACCGTCATTTTATAACAATATAAATATAGGATTGAAAGAGTTATCTTCTGTTGTGGAATACAGTGTATATCATTAACCAGTCTTTTTTAAAATTGCTTAGATTTTTGCTCCCCCTATTCTGATGTGAAAGCTAGGTTTTAAAATATTAGCTTTTCGAGGGACAGTTAAAGACCAGACTTACTAATGTCCACTTACTTTAGTGTTAAAATTCCTTCTTAGCTTACATACCTTTTCTAAGAAGTGAAAAGAATTATCCACGTCAGTCCTCCTTAGATTACAATAGCATTTTATTGTCTCATCCTGAAAGACTAAAGTCCCTTTTTCTTACATATTCTGTTTTTAGAATGTAGGTGACCTGAATTGTCCATAGCAATTTAAGTGCCATCCCACCAGGTAAAATATATTGAAGCAAAGTCAGACAGTTATATTACTACCTATGCCAGAAATATCTCACCTTATATATTCTATATTTAGGTTTTATTTTTTCATGTCTGATTCATATTAATAGGTTACGGTCATTCTGCTCTCCTCATTTCAAATTGAAAGGGAATGCCCCTTTACTTTGGCTATTTTTTTTCCTATGGAATTTTCATGTGGTTAGTACATGGCTCTGTTTTAATCATACTATTCTTTATCCACTGAACAAACAGAGCCCATTCAGTTTCAGGGTAGGTTTGGAAGCGTATGTGAAATCGTAATGATATGTGGAATGAAAGGGTACACAGTCACCTGTATAGTAAGGACCTCTGGTTTGTGAGAAGAGTCAACAAGGATTATGCATTTAAAAATAAATAGATAAGAGAGAAGAAAATATGTGGCTACCTGTGCTCATGTGTGTGTGTGCATGTGCATGCATATATGAATCTCTGGAACACTCTCTGGAACTATAAACAAGAGCAGCAGGAAACAAACTAAGAAAATAAATATTCTGAGACTGGTATCAGGCAATCCGAGCAGTAGATCCAAGACAACCTTTTTCTGATTACTAGAAGACAATGTATTCTTAAATATTTGCCTCATCATTTTTCTTTGCATGGAGCAATTTTTTTATGGAAAGATTATTTTCATATAGTTATATTTAGTTATTTAAATATGCTGAGTTAAGCAGTTTGTGATGGAAACTTGATACTCTTAAAGGTCACAGCAGTTCTCTTGTGATTTGCACAAGATTTATAACTATTAAAGCTACTCAATATAAAAGTTAGATTTAGCACAAGGAACTGTTTACTAGGTGTAAACATAGCTTTTATATTTGCAAATGTAGCTTACAACTGTCACAAGTTGTCAAATACTCAGACACTAAAGTCATATCTTTGGAAACTCATATTACAAAACAGTAAAAAAAAAGATTTATAAACATGCTGGCTGACCACTATTTTATTACATCACAAAACTACACAACAGTACTCTCAGTACTGACAGTACTCTCAACTGACAAACAAGAGAACATCCACTATTCTTTGTGTTGCTAACTACCAATGCACCCAAAGTGCACACAGTGAAAACTAAAGAAATACTAAATTAATTTTCATGCTTAAGAGGAAGAAAAAATTTCAATTATGCAGCAACCTCTATAAGGAAAAAAAAAGTCAATTCAGCATCAGTTTGATCTCAAATGCAACCTTTTTTCTAATGATCTGAGAACATTTTAAATCCATCTATCAAAGACCAAGACCTGGGTTTATAAAAGATGTATAGATTTGAGAAAATAATGAATTGTTTTAAAAGAAAATATAGGGAATACAGCTATTTTTTAATATCTATCAGAAAAAAAAAATGTGTTTGTATAAAATATGACAAAGGATTGGTAAGTAGAAGGAAGAACTTAGGCTGAATATATAAGATATGCTGGTGCTTTTTGGTAATGAGAAATTGAAGTCAGATGATGTTAATGTTCAGCATATCTAAACAATGAAATATCTGACTGACATTTCATGTTTAGTTCACACATAATACACATCTCAGACAAAATAAGGACTTCTCACAAAAGTAAATTTCATGCTATCAATGCATGCTATGTCCAATAAAAAAATAACTTAAATATTTCTAAAAACTCAGAAATTAAAATATTTTGCATGCATTTTATTTTTATATTTGTAAACATAATTAGATTTTCTATAGCTAACTATCTCCCTACTAAGTAAAATTTAGTTTAAAAAAGAGTGTAAACTGTAAGCTTTCACTGATGTCTGAAATTTATTGCACTAAAAATGCAAAAAATCCCACCCAATCCCAGACAACTATTTAACTCTTTGGTGTGTCAATGTCTATATCATAGAACACTCTTTGCTTTTATGTCACTACAACATAATATCAAATGTATCCATGACATCTGGATATCTATGCCAGAAACATGGTAAATGGCACTTTTAAAAGCTGGGGAGGTTGTTTGGTCTTATTGGGTTTTTTTGTTTGTTTGTTTGGTTTGTTTTGTTTTGATTTTGGTTGGTTGGGTCGGGTTTTTTGTTTTTGTTTTGGTTTTGTTGTTTTTGGTTTTTTTTTCTTTTTTTTTTCCACCAGCAGTTATTTCCACTGTCAGCTATGCTAAGATTTCCCATTAACATCCACTTTAAATCAGTGAACCACTTCAGTAAATATAGATTATTCAGTGGTAAAACAGGTTTACTCTGCCTAGATGTTGCCAGAATATTTAGCAGAAGTCAAGTATCTATATCATAAATGAGCTCGTGACATGGTGTCTCTAGTTAACTCAATGTCAGAAGCTCATCATTCATTGCAATTAAAATGCTTGGTGTTATGCTGTTGATACATAAAACCTGAGGAGCAGTTTTCAATGCAAAATTAAATGGGGAAGATATCTCAGAACAACTGTATGAGACCACATTTAGAACACAAATATGCCCATGTTTTTCTCCTACTTGAATAGAATAAATAAAACAGAAGTTTGTTTGCATTCTATAGGGCAAAGATGATAATAGAGAAAAAAACTGTATAAAAATATCAACTTCCCAGTTCACAAAGTTTTTGCTTCTGTGCCATAGGCCTTTATTTCTGGTCTGCCAAGTATCTAAATTGATAAATCTTTTTAGCTCGTTTCCGCTTAATACCATGTGTCTATGGATGATAATGACAATGAAGGAAAGACAGCATAAATTTTTTCCTGTCTCTCTTTTTCTTGGTTAAAAAACAATAATTCCATAATTTTCTGCTTCCTTGGAACAGTGTCTGCACCTCTACTTGCCCTTTTTCTTTTTCTTTTTTTTTTTTTTTTCTTTTTCTGTGCAATGAGTTTCATGAGCCAGCCAAATTCTTTCCTTATTTTAAGGAAATATTCAAGCACTGGCTATGAAATATTATTACAATAAAAATAGATAACAAATTTACATGTATATATAATACAATTCCTTGCTTTTCACACCTCTGTCCCACATAAATAAAGCACAAATGAGGGATGTAAAAATGGATTAATTTGTAACTTGGAACTCCACAGTAGAATGGAGACAATAAACACATTTAATCTGAACATTTTCAATAAAAGGATCTTTTGAGAAATGGCTTAGCAAAGTAACAACTTGTTTTAAATGTTGTTTAACAAAGAAAGATGTTTCAAATTATCAGCTTCCATCTTTCCAAAGATTCCTGTTTCTCAAATTAATGACAAGACTATTTCCTGTTTCCATTTTTTTTCCCCACAATAAATACAACACGGTGTAACATACCACAGAAAAATTAGAAACTGCACTGTATTTTTCTGCATTTCTAAATTTAATGTATATTCAACTTTTTTTTTTTTTTAATTGTTAAACGGCTTTAGTCATTTCCTTCTCATCAACCTTTTTGTTTTCCGTTCAAACATTTCTTTTCAGCAAAGGCAAATCTTCAGATTCACTTTTTATTTTTAGAGGGAGTACTTTTATCATGCCTTTTACTGAAAAAAAAAAAAAAAAAGCGAATAAATTGCTTTGCTTGTCATGAGTAAGACAATGGGAACCTCTCTAAAACTCTAAGAACAGCTCCACTTAAAGAGATACATACTTTCAGTTCTTCCTATAGACTCAACATTTGTCTTAGATTGTGATGAAAGAAAGCACTGTACATGTAACCCTTTATTTTCTAGTCAGCTTACCACAATGAATATTTTATATACATCATGAAAATCATCTTGGTTTTGCTAGTATGGTTGTATTGGTATAATGCAAAAATGGTTATGATGAGATTTCAAATGTAGGTAAGTTATAGCATATTTTCAATTAGCTAACTAGCCATAACACTCTAAGATCACCTACCTGTATCACTCTCTGCTTTTTGAGTGAGTGGCTCCATGCTAGAAGCATCTACCATTATAACAGGAGGAAAGGGGATGAGTCACTTCAAGGAAAATTTTTGGAATTTATTTTAAAATCTAAGTGATGAAGATGAGGTGTAGTTAAAGCTGATAGACTTTGCACTGAATCAACCATGTTGAAGATATCGGCCAGCAGTGAGTAAGGGATGGAGCAGCAGTTAGACAGAAAAATAGAAGAAAGTGTAAATTTCTCATTTGTAACAACTGGATTTGTAAGAGTGTATATGTCAAAGCCTTAATGAAAGGAAGACTAATAGCCCACAAGTTCAAAGCTAGAAGGCTCCCTTGTTAAATGAAGGGTCAGCCTTATCTCGCCCAGTTATTTAAGCTAATTAAGTACAAACTAGCAGTCCTAGATTTGGCTTCTAGCTAACAGAAAGAATTGGGTCTATCTATTTTATACTGAAAAGACTTTTTGGCTTTTGCCTGTTTATTAATTTCTTATATGGAGTGCCTTAAGGTTAACAGCTTAAATTCAACAGTTAACTTTTAATCCCTGGATCTGAGCATAAATATTTGTCAAAATGATTGAAAACGAACTCCTATCTAGATTTAAAAGAAAGGTAGATTTCTCTTCATTAAGACTTGGCTTCTCAAGTTGATTGTGGATGGAGCTTGAAATTCTGAGCAAAAAAGTCTTCCTAGATCTTGAGGTTCTACTAAAGTAGGAACCTTATAGTCCCTCCAATACACTGAAATAAAATAATGAAGTCATTAGTATGGTATGAATCTGTAACTTACAGAAAGAAATTTCTCATGATGATGTCTGTTGGAAGAAGAGTGTAAGAAGTAAGAATCCACAGAAACTATTGCAATATTATCTGATTTGCAGTGTTGATCTTGAGGGGATCAGTGAGTAACAAATCTTCAAGTTTATTAAACAAAAGCAAAATAAACCCCAAAATAACACCAACTTCCCCAAATCCCCAAGACATATATTTATTCTCTTATTATGAAGTATAGCATTTCCTTAAAGGAATTCCAATCCTGACCTGACTGAAAAATGTGAATTCCACTGTTTCTCCTCTAACAAGTAGATAGTGACAGTTTGTGTAGAACCTTTGGTCACAGTTATTTCAAAGCATCATAGAATCTTTTACATTGGAAAAGATTCTCAAGATCACTGAGTCATCAAACTGTACTTGTTTTCTCCTTTTACCATCTTTAATTTTCCAGCCCATGAACTCAGTCATTCTTTTAAAAAACAATCTGAAAAATCTTCATTAGCATGCAACAGCTTCTACAACCAGGTGAGTACTCAGGCTGCCCCAGGAAAATCAAAGCAAAACTTGAGAAAGTTAAACACTTTTTGCTATTTCTTTGGCTTTTTCTTACTAATGAGTTTTTTTCATCATGGCTTAACCTTTTTATCTGCAAATATTGTGTCCTGGAATAAATGTAGGTGATACAAATATGTGAAATATATCTGAATTGTTTGACCATTGCACGATTAATTACAAAGTGATATATACAGATGATATTCCTAAGGAAATTGACAAAGACATATATCACATTTGAGAAAACACTGTTTCACCACATATCTTAATCACAATCCTCCTGAGATTTATATGAAAGATCGCTTTTTTTAACATGTAACATAGGATTGCGTAATCATAATAAGAAGATACTGATTTTTTATTTTTTTTCCCATAAAATTATTGTCATTTCTGAATCAAGCCCTGCTTGTCACTGAGTTACAAAACTATTTTTTAAAAAAAAAAATAATGCAGACAAGATATACTTACTCAGCCCTCATGAAGAAAGGCTAACAGCTTTCATATTTCCTAATTACTAATAATTTTGAAATATACTTTTAATAACTTATAACATCATCTTCCTATTTGCAAAAATAATTAAAAAAAATATTGCAGGAAAATATTTTAGTGGACACATGCAGGCAAGGTCTCTACATGGGTCATGTAATTCAAATAAAAGGAAATTGTTCAACTATTCCTTTTCACATTGAATTTATAAATTGCTTCACATATTTACATGAGAAATATGGTCAAGGTAGACTACAATATGTCTGGGGCTTATTAATTCAGAGTTCAAATTTTCCCTCCTAGGCTGAACTCTCAAGCCCAGGTTGACAGCCTGAGAACTGCCTCTCTGATGTTTTGTGTACACCTGTCTGATGTTTTGTGTACACCTGTAGGAAACCGAGAAAAAGAGTCAGAATGATTCTGCTTAAGCTCTGTAGGTAGTTAGTAATGTGACCAAACATCCCAATGGAAGTACAGACAGATGAATCCACTGTTCTACACAGTAAAATCAGCAAGTGAATCAGTCAGAAACTAGGAGTCCATGAGAGACATTGAATGTGCACAAGTCAAACTGATAGTTGTATAGCCTTGAGCATAAACAGGAGAGACACATTTTTTTTTTTTTTTTCTGTCAGCATTGTATTCTTTGGGAGTAGCATAGAATGCCTCTGGTTTTCAGAAGGAGATAACATTTTTTTCTCTCCACAGCTGCTTCTTCTATTATTGATTAAAAATAACTTAATACTTAGTTTCAGAATCAAGAACTAGTTGAGGTTTTTATGTTCTGTAGTGACTCACTTATAGCAAGTAATGATATTTTTAAGTGACTTGAAGAGGCAGAGGGCCTCTAAATGCCTGGTTGTTTTTTTTTTCCCTGTACTCACTACAATTAAAATCAGAATTTGATTATTTCATTTTTCTGGATTTAAGTTACATAGAATTGCTTTAATTTTTCACTTCAATCACGCTTATATTTCTTTAAAATAGTCTGGATCTTTTGTTGTTCTTCTTCTTGTTTTTAATAGGAGTAAAACTATTTCTTTTTTCATTTCAGGATTTTCTTTCTATTGACCCTTTTATTCCAGTCTCTTGTGCTCAAGATGTTCATATTCCCTTTGCCACTGTTACTAGCAGCTAGCTGAATTTGGGCATGTGGTGTTAAATCTTACATGTCACCCTCTTAGTTGGTTTGAATTTCATTGGGTTTTAAAGGGATGCATTTTGAAAATAATCACTTCACCATTTCCCTTGATACAATTGCCAACAATGAAACAGTTTAACTACTGAAGTTAATTATTATAACTCCTTGCAGTTTTCTTTTTCTAATTTGTGAAGCAAGATTAAAAGATTTCAAACCACTTATTCAACATTTTTGCAGAAAGCCATTTCATTTACCTTGTGTGGTTATAACAGTATTTTCATAGATAAAATAATTAATTAGAGAAAACGTTTATAAAGTGAAATATCCATTAAAGAATTCATTCTTCCAAATTTCATTCTGCAGCTGTACAGTTGAGTTAATTTTCATACGGAATGAGCAGAAAAAGTCATAATTTTGTACATTATGATCTGAACTATGTTAACTTTATGTTCATTGGATGTTCTGCAAAACACTCAATAAACAGTAATACTGGCAAAACTTTTTGTGATCTACTATTCCTAACATTTGGTTCAAACTCTAGGTTTAAACCTAACAGGAAAAAAGTGCCAGTAGTTTGGGACAACAAGCTGTGCAATTTGTTGATTGGGGAATGGCACAGTGAGAGTTTTTTTTATTTATGTGCTTTTGTATGTCTGCTTTCCATGGTGGTTGCAACCCTTGAGAATTCTCTATGACACAAAGTATGCCTCAGCTAATACATGGTCAGTGAAGAGAAAAATAGAGTTGCACAGATTCAACAAAATATCTGCTGCTGTCCACAGAGATATCTTTTAACATCCTTCTTATTTTATACATACCAGATAATAGGGAAATCAAGAAATCTTTGCATCCCCTCTAAATATTACCTGATTGTATAGAAACATATCTTTGTCACACTGAGGACAGAACATATTTGAAAGATTGGGTACCTTTCACACAATAGTGATCCAGAACAGATTTTTATTTTTTTCTATTCTGCCCCCTTTGTGATATTCACACTTTTCAAGGGTTAGAAACACAGGCATCAACTCCTTTCTCAGACATCTAAATGAGTTGATGGAACAAAAAAATCAGTAACACTCCTCCAACCTTGTGGTGCTACAGACATGGGATTGGTATGAGATATCTGTGATGAACCAGGAAAGTAGCAGAAGCAATTTCAATACCAGTTCAGCCATGGCATATATATCCTTTGAGTCTCCTAGAGAAACCAGTTACAGATCACAAATCAAGCCACATCTTGTTTACAGAGAGGAAGAAATACAGGAGTGCTGCACTAAGAAATGGGAAGCTGGTACTGTGGGAGAATATTGTGAACAGAAGACTAAATATATGTTTCTTGCATGCAGCATATTGGCATGTCCACCTTAAGTTGTGTTCATTTCATTTCATGGGGAAAAAAAATAAAAAAAACAAACTCTGCTAGGACAATCTCTTCGGAACAAAACTTGTAGAGTTTTGAACCCCATTCTCTTTCTCTGTGGCTTCTAGAAGGTTTCTCTCCTGAAATGCAGTAGTATGTCAGGAAATTACAGCTGAACATCTGGAGCAGTAAAGACAATACTTTTCCATTGTTGGCTCCTTAGAGTAAGTAGCACAGTCTAACTTTCTGCCAAACATATCATCTCTTTTATCTTCTCTAAAACATGGTGGAGTTATCCACGTTGTTTATCGGGAACAAGTCTTGATCTGTGTTATTCTTTGATTATAACTGTGATATTTCTCTGAGGTTGTCAGATATCATTGGTTAAACTCAATACAATGTTTACAGTTTAACAGTGCTGTAGTAGAGTGGTTAAGCCCATGTTCTGTTTATTAGACTAACATAGTCATAACAGGAGGATGCAAAATTACTCAGACTAATAACTGAAATAGGAACTGATTGGATCATCATATAAGTTATTAGAATTTAGGTTGCATAAAACCACATATAAGAACAGAAAAACCTGGTTCACACCAAGGTGCTTTCTGGCCTGGTGTTGTATCTTCAACAGCAGCCATAAGAGGACACATAACAAAACTTTAAAAAGAAAAACATTCTTTCCCCATCAGTTTCACAATCTTCTCCCAGCTCCCAACATTTGCCCTCTTGGGGGAATGTCCTGATCCTAATATGGTTCATCTCTTCAGTAAAGTCCAGTAAATCTCTCTTCCAATATGTTCCAGTCTCCTCATCAACCCATGTGAACTTATTCCAGTGTTGACGACTTTTAGACAAGTATCCCACATCTGTTATTAGTTGATTATTGTGGGGTTTTTTGCCGTTGTTTTTGTTGGTCTTTTTTTTTTTATTTGCTCTTTGCACTTGGCTCTTATTAATTTCATTTGATGGTCCCTGGATCCTGTACTGGGTGGATTTTTACACTTGAACATCTGTATTAAAGTGTATTGACATTCACCATTTGACTTTATGCATTACTTGGAACTTGAGTCAGTACAGCCTTTTTTGGGAGGTTGCTGATACTGTTTTATGTTTATGTCTGCATAACAATGTGGACATTAAAATAGAGCTGATAAGTCTTTTCTTAAAGGGAAACCTTTTTTATTTTTCTTTTTTCTTTTTTCTTTTTTTTTTTTTTTAACTGAAAAGGAAATTTAGGAAGTTTATCTCACCTGTAAACATCTTCATTACAGATCTGTGTAAAAGAGATGCACACGGTGTTGAAACATCCTTACTGACCAAGTTAACACTGCCTTGAAGAAGTTATTAACTTCCCTATCATATGATGGGGAAGCAGGACTGTCAGCAATGAAATTGTCAGTTACAGCTGATACTTTCTAGATTCTGAATAAGTCCTGTCCCTTTTTGTGATAAGATATTAGGAAGTGGCTGATTAGGGATAAGTGTATATTTAGAATTTTCAGATACACCTTTGTAACTTCTTGTTTGCTAAAGCCACAGGTTTTCCTGAGTGGAATATATGTTCTTGCAGTTTGGGATAATCATGTCTTCTAATAAGCTTAAGCAACCACTTTTGATGTTCTTTACACTTTTCACCTCCACAATCTCACATAAAGCCAGATTTCATTGTACAATAGTTTATTTATCTTGTTTGTGCTGAGAATTTCACCTGCTATCATAGTTTTTTCCATGTCCCTAATTTCATGCATTATAACATGAAATGATATTCCATGTTTACCCCCTGTTCAATTTGTGATTTTATAAAACTCTTTCAGATGACAGATCATGTACTGCACATTATATTTGAAATGCAGCTCTTTCATACATTTCTATAGCAAAACTTAATCCAAAAAGGAGAGAGAAGAAAAAAAATCAGAGAAAATGCTGAGTTGGAATGGACTCACAAGATTTATTGACTCCAGCTCCTGGCCCTGCACAAGACCATCCTGAAGAGTCGCACCATGTACCTGAGAGTATTGCCCAAATGCTGTGACCACTTCCCTGGGGAGCCTGTTCCAGTGCCCAAACACTGTCTGGTTGTGAAACCTTTTTCTAACATCAAACCCAAACCTCTCCTGACACAACTTCAGGTCATTCCCTCAGGTCTTGTCACTGATCACCACAGAGAAGAGATCAGTGTCTACCGCTCCTCTTCCCCTCATGAGGAAGTTGTAGACTACAATAAGGTCTCCTCTTCTCCAGGCTGAACAGACCAAGTGCCCTCAACGACTCCTCATGCAACTTCTCCTCAAGGCCCTCCACCATCTCCATTACCCTCCTTTGGACACTCTCTAATAGCCTGAGATCTTTCTTATATTTTGGTGACCAAAACTGCACACAATATACAATGTGAGGCAGCCCCAAGTGCAGAGCAGAGCTGGAAAATCTGCTCCCTTGACCAGCTGGTGATGCTTTGCCTGATGCCCCCCAAGACAGGGTTGATCCTCCTGGATGCCAGGGCACTGCTGACTCATATTCAACTTGCCATCAACCAGGACCCGCAGGTCCCTTTCCAGCATCTCATTCCCCAGTCTGGACAAACATCCAGGGTTGCCCCATCCAGGGGCAGAATCTGGCACTTTCCTCTCTTGAACTTCATATATTTGGTGATTGCCCAGTCCTCTGATTTCTTCAAGTCTCTCTGAAGGGCCCCCCTGCCTTTGAGGGAGTCAACAGCTCCTCCCAGTTTTGTGTTATTTTCAAACTTGCTTAGTGGCCCTTCCAGTCTTGTGTCCTAGTCATCTATGAATGGAGCCCTGTGGAACGCCATTAGTGATAGGTCATCTGTCTGATGTTACTCCATTCTCTATTACACCCTGTGCTCAATCTATGAGCCAATTGCTCACCCACCACATAATGTGTTTACCCATCTGTCTACTAGACATTTTATCTAGAAGGATCCAGGCGAGAGACAGTATCCAAAGTTTTACTGAAATACAAAAAGATTACATTAAATTGCTTTCCTTGATCAGCTAGGTGGGTTACCTTCTCATAGAAGGAAATCAGGTTTGTTAAACAGGACTTTCCTCTCATGAAGCCATGCTGGCTGTGACTGATGATAATCTAGTTTAGCTTGCCATAAAATATTAATATATTTTAATAAATAATTGCTGATTTAATTTTATTATTTCAAGATTGTATATATCAGGTTTTCAGTATGTTTTTAATGAACAGTCAAAAACACTCAAAATTTTTAAGGCATTCTGAAACTGTTCACAACCATCTCTTACAAATGAAAACTAGAAAGTATTGTGATTGGAGTGCTTAGAAGACTGAAAATTCAGGTCAGTCTCAAACTGTTAAGACAACACTTTATTAGATTGACATTAATTAACATCACACATTGAAAATGATTAGCTATTGCACATTGTTAATCATTATCACTTCATACTGAAAGCAATCCTGCCTTAACAATCATACTACACTGGCTGTTAATATAGAAAATCATACAGCTAATGCTGTGTAGTCAGACCTAATGGCTGCAAACTGTGGTGTTCTTGTTCACTGAGCTCAATGTGTACTCCTTCAGAGGTCCTCTCCCTGCTTCCATCTCTCCTTACCCTAATTCAGGGTTTTGTCCTTTTGTAAGAAGGTTGAGTCTGTAGGCAGTCTGTAGCTCTTAGTTTCCACCCTGAGGCTACACAGATGATGCCTGGTGGATCATCACTTTCACAGGATAGAGCAGGTGTCTCCTACTCCTGTGTGGCTCTCTCCATCTCTCTTTATCCCCCCTCCTGTCCATCTCTGCTTGTCTACTTCTATTTTTTTTAAACAGAACGGGTCTTTATCCAGATTTTCACTATGCATGCAAAACCTCAAGAGGTCTTTAGTCTAGCCTGCTGAAAGAAGGGTCAGATCTGAGTTTGTGCCAGAATGCTCAGAACTGTGTTTTAGGCATTGTGTTCTTGTAGACCTGCAAAGACTGATGCAACACAACCTCCCTGGGCAATCTGCACCACTGCTCAACCAAGGGGAAAAACACTTGACCAGCATGGAGTTGTTTGGGTTCCCAGGGGCTCTCTGCCTTCAGCCTAAGCTCACACTTGCAAGACCATGAGAAAATTGCTCAGGGTTACAAGAGCTACTTGCTTCCAAGTTCACACAGCCAGTTCCCATAACGAACTGGTTACAAAAGGCCACAGCTGGGCCTTGTGCTGTCCGGCACAGACAGTGTGAGGGTTGTGGCCTGTATTAATTTTTTGGCCACTACATATGCAAGTGCTTCTCCAATTATGCAATGGCAGTGTCTTAATGTTTAGATTTAAAACAAGCTGAACGTTAAATCTGCCCACTCTGCCTCATCTTTCATGGGTAAAACAGGCCTCCATATTTGGCTATATAAATTTATTTTTTTGTTATTGTATTGTATCATCTCAAATTTTTTTTTCATTTCATTTTCTTATTCAAAGTAGTTTGAAAATATGTGGCACAACATAAACATCAGTACAGAACCCTATGGGATGAAGTCACTGGTAGCATCCTATTGCAAATAATGTTATAAACCTTACTTAGTCTTAGCTTCATACTAAATTAGTTTTTTTAGATTTCATAAAAAGTTATTTTCTGTGAGTCTAAGCATACAGTAGGAATCTGATGACAGGTAACTATGTTTACTTCAGAAAATCAAGTTTGTTATGCTTCAAACAGCTATCTCTGGAAGTACCATTAATGTTATTTCCTGTTGCATATTCCTCCACTTCTAATAATTTTACTAATGTTCTAAATATTATTGTTCCTACTGATTTTGCATCCAGTGTGGAAGGACTTATTTTGCTAAGGATCTCTATAGTTTTTTGCTTGTCTGTGGTACCTCTTATAGTAATTATCAAATGATCACAGTATTATCAAATATTTACAGATCTACATACTCTTGAAAGAAACAGGTAAATTCTGGTTAGAAACTAGCAAATTTTTATTCACCCTGAAGATAGTTATGCACTGGCACAAGCTGCTCAAAGATATTATATAGTCTGCGCCATAGGAAATATTCAAAACACACCAGATACAGCTCTGAGCCAATTGTATTAATTGGTCTTGTTTTTCATATGGACTTGAAAATAGTTGACACTTATGGGTCCCTTCCAGTTTAGATAATTTAAAAGTTCTAGGGTCAACATCTGTCTGAAAAATCTGTTTACCCCTCTGCTTTCCTATACCTTTGCTATAAATCGCCTTGACCTCATCATAAGGTTTTCCTCCTCTTAAATGGTAACCATTGTTGTACTATTGGAAGTGGGAAAACATCTGTATTGTATAAGCTGCCCAGCAAAGTTACATAGAAAGCAAACTGCTTATTTGTGTAGTTGGTGTTTACTCTCATTTGAAGATTCAGCTTTCTAGAAACATCTTTTTTTGTTCTCTAAAATGAGTGAATTCTCATTGAATAGCATAGTTTGTTATGATTTTAAAAGACATAGTACTGTAAACAAAAAACACAAACAAAACCACAACAAAAACAAACCAACAAACAAACAAACAAAACCAAAACCCACCAAATCCCAAAATTTCTCTCATAATATGAACTATTATAAACTTCAGTGGGAGTCTGGATTGCATATGAATTGTAAGATTGATGTATTTGATGGTATTTCTAATATTAACCTCTGTAGTTTAATGGTGTGCATCCACATTGTAACAGCAAACAAAATCAACTTCACATTAGTTTGAAAGAAAATTTCTTATTAGATGGTGGAGGTCATGTTGTCCTGACTCAAACTCCAGTTTCTTGAAGTAAAGTACTTCTTTCTTATCATGGTACTTATCTTTGTTCATCAGACAATACTGTAAGTCAATTTAACAGACTAAAATAAAACTAAAATATAACCAAACATAACACGGATAGTATTGTTGAACCACTTTCTTCTACTATGCAGATTTGTGTACATGCAGCAAAGTTGTTCTCATTGTAGATCCTTTATTCAAGTTGCCATAAAGTATACTGTTTTAAGATTGTGAAACAATGTGTTTTAGTTTAACAGAAAAAAAAAAAAAGAGAGAAAAAAATCAACACAATATTGTCAATATCACAGCAGAATTTTCAAGCCTTAGACTCTGTGTTGATAACATACAAACTAGGGAATTTGATGGTGAAGAAACAATACTAGTCATCCCAAAACTTGCAATTATGAGAAACAAATCTTAGTACCTGTACAGTGACTACTTGGCAATGGTTAAAATGCTTAAAAAAACCCCTAGTTATCCCCACTCAGTACCTGGAGAAATTATGTTTATAACCTGAGTTTAGAAATTTCATTTCCCATGCACATTGTAAACAACAAGAATGTCAGTAATATGCTTGACACACTTAAATAGTTATTTCTCTAAATTATTTTCTTCTACTGAAAAAAAAAACAAAAAAACCCACCGTTCCTGTAACGTATTTCAATATTATTTCTTTAATCAGTGTCATCTCTGACTTTGATGACAAATCACAGGTGTTGTGGTTTTTGTCATTTTGACACTGTCAGACTGGAAAGAATTTTGTATAAAGCAGTACATTTACCTTTATGGTGGTGGTGGTGGTAGACTACCTTTCGGTGTCCACTTAATTTTTTGTAGTTATGTGTAAGTATAATGGGAAATTCAGGTGTGTTTTCTTGCATGCAGTGTTGCAGAAGGTGAGATTTGAGTCTTCATATGAATTACACAGAGAAATTTCTGAGAGATATGCTGGAAAAAAAAATCTGAAAATATTTAGTGGAAAAATTACATCAGATATTACAATTAAAACCCACAACAAAACAAAACAAAAACCGTACTGTACTGAAACAAACAAACAAGGTTTCTTTGTACAGGATATATAGACAGTTGAAGACATGCTATAGATCTAAAACTGAGGAGTGTGAAGCATTTTATTGTGTTTCAGTGGCAAGGATTTTACCATAAAGTAAGAAAAATAAAAAACACTTATGCTTTCGTCTTACATGTGAGAACCAGGAATCAGAGCGTTATTTTATTTATACTTTTTATAGTTATTTCCCTTTAACATTTGTTCTGCTTTGGTTCTGTTCATATATCTCAGATACATTTCAATAAAACAAAATAATGGCTCTGCTTTGTGTTTGAGTCCAGTTAATAATCACATGGCTTGTTTTTTTATAGCTCTTAACATACAACAAACAGATTACTACTGAAACAAATGACATAGCAGATTACATAACAAAGGTTATAACAGATGAATACAAAGAAACAGTGAATTAAAAAGGATGTTCATAATAAAAAGTAACTCTCAAAAATTTTAATATAAATCTGACAGCTACCAAAACCACATTCCACTGGAGATGTGAAGGAAACCTTGCAGTAAGTGCAGAGTTCAGCTGTTCCGCTATATAACAGTGGGCCAGGATCTATTCTTGGTCGTGAAACCAAGCCCTGTGTGCTGGCTTGCATCCAGACTACTTAGTATGACTTGCATGAGGATGAAACCAGTATAGCCATGTTGTGTGTCATTTAGGTCCCCTATGATACCTCTGCAAGCCAGTTGCATATCTTTTTATTTCCAACAAATACGATACAACGAGAGGGTTGTGCTGCAAACCACCAAAGTGCACATTTTACCTGATTTTGTTCTGAATTTGTAGTAAGGTGTGGCAGAGGGAGCAAAACTTTGGGCAGCCTTATGGTTTTACTGTCCTTTATGAAAATGCAGCAATGAGCCTCTGAAGATGGATAATGCTAACCATAATGTTTTGAAAGCAGGCTTTTACTCGGTTGTAAAATGGAGTCTACCCTGCCTGTGTTACCCTCTTGTTCCCAAAACACCCTGGAAACACCTTCATTAGGATCCAAGAATGTACCTGGGCAGGTTATGTGAATAGCCCCCTCATTGGTCTTTTGTTAACCCTTTCCCTATTTGCTGTTAACCCTCGGTTTTCATTGGTGTGAGTCACTTCCCCTAAAGCCCCTTAAAAAGCCCTGACTGTGGGAATAAATGTGCTCTCTGTTTCCTCTCCTGCAGTTGTGTGTGTGTGTGTTTGTCCTGGGACATCTTGGAGACCACATGGCAAGAATGGGTAGGGGACGGGGGAGCGTATCCACTGAGCTGTCGTATGAAAAGACTTTGAAGATCATCAGGTCCAGCCATTAACATAGCACTACCTAGTCCACCACTAAACCACATCCCTAAGCACCACAGCTACAGGTATTTTAAACCCTTCTAGGGATGGTTTCTGAAACAACTCCCTGGGAAGCCAGGTCCAGGACCTGGCCACCCTTTCCTTTAAGAAATTTTTCCTAATATCCAATCTAAACCTCCACAGGTGCAACTTAAATCTGTTGTCTTATGTCTTGTTACCTATAAGACTGACCACATTTTGTTACAGTATCCTTTCAGGGAGTTGAAGAAAGTGATAAGGTTCCCTCACTAAGTCTCCTTTTCTCCAAGCTAAACAACCCCAATTTCCTCAGATGCTCAGCATCAGACTTATGCTCCAGACATTTCTCCAGCTTTGTTCCCCTTCTCTGGACATGATCCAGCACCTCAATGTCTTTCTTGTAGTGAAGTCAAAACTGAACACAGAAGCTGAGGTGCACCCTCATCGGTGCCAAGTACAGAGGGGAGATTACTGCCCTAGGCTTGCTGGCCACACTACTTCTGATACAAGCCAGGATGTCATTGGCACTTTTGGCCACCTGGGCATGCTCGTTTTCAGTGGATGTTGATCACTACCACCAGGTTTTGTTTTTTTTTCATTGGGCAGATTCCCCAAGTCTAGCATTTAACACAGTTGTTGTGACCCATTACAGTAATGGATAAAGTGGACTTGAGTTTGGAAAAATCAGTTTAACTTATTAATTAAAATAAAGTTGAATGATGAGAAGCAGAGTCACAAAATTAAAATTCCATCCATCCATCCCACTTCTTCCCAGGCTTAGCTTCATTCCTTTGTTTCCAATCCTTCTACCTCCTTCCCCTATCCCTGAGTAGTGCAGGGGTCTTGAGAATGGGGGTTGCAGTAATTTCATAAAAATTTCTGTCTGCCACTCCTTTCTCTCAACGCTTTTCTCTTACTCCAGTGTGGATCCTTCTCATGGTCTATAGTCCTTCAGGATAAACAGGCTCGAGTGTGGGCTTCCCACCATAGGCCATAGCTCCTGCCAGGAGATCTTTTTTCACCTCAGACTCTCCATGAGCTTCAGCTTCTTCATCTGAATATCCAGCTGCTCTGCTCTGTTCTCCACAGAGAAATGCTTCTTCCATCACAGTCTCTCTGACAGACTGCAGAGAAATCTCTGCTCTTGTTGATGGACCACCTCTTCTCTCTCCCTTTTATCTGAGCTCATCTGCAGAGCTGTTTCTCATACTTTTTTCATCCCACTCCTCATTGTTTGGGCAGTATTTTGCCCTTTCTTAAATTCATTTTCACAAAGCCTCAGCATCTTGCCTGAGGGGACTCTCTGTGCCCTGGTCCATGGAAGTTGGCTAGAATTCTCTTTGTCCGTCATGGGGCAGACCCCGCTTCTTCTCGCAGAGGTGACCACTACCGAAACCTCACCATATAAATTCTACACATCACATCACATCAGTGTCATATCTTGACACACTGTGTTTCACATCAGAATAGGAAACTGAATATATTTAGGAGGGCTGCATAAGCTATGTGATAAACAGGAGCAAGAAGGAAGAGCAAAAGCTTGTATCTACAGTTCAAAGTGTGATGCTGAATATGAGGTCAAAATATAGAAGGTTTTGTGGCAAAAGGTGTCTCACTCTTTGCCTAACCCACTGATGGAATGATTGAGTTGTAGTTGTAATTCAGGCACTTTGGCTTGCCTTATCCAGTGAAGATCACGATTTATCCCATCCTTTTGTTCTAACATATACAGGTAGATGAATGACATCACTCCCACGTTAATGAGCAAAGTGCACCATGTCTAGGTGCATTTTTGTATAGTTTAATGAATACATAGAAGCTTGATTTTATCACTCTTTTTTTTTTTTTTTTCCCAGAATATATCATCTATAACACCACAGAGGGAATGAAAAATCACTAAGAAAGAAAAAGCATAATTCATCTAAAGGCAGTTAAAACTGATATTTTAAATTAGCTTTTCATTGGTGAGCAAGTAATAGTTCTTAAACTCTAAAAAAAAAAAAAAAATAAGGATAGAAACAAAAAAAAAGTACCTCAAGGACAGACATAATAGAGTAGGAATAAAACTATTTGAAAGCAAAACAAACATAGCCAGGTCCAAATAAGACTGACAAACTGTCTGCAGTGCACTCAAAATCTTCTATATGTTCAGAATATGTTTCCTCATAATTTATCAACTGACATTAAAAAACCATTGCTTTTGTGCTCAGAAACTTTAGTAGAACATAAGACTGAACTCAGGCTTTATCTAATCTTATCTGTGTAGGTTGGCTAAAGTTTATCTTAGAAATTGTATCCTCAAACAGTGCACACAAAACATCCTTTGAATTCCCATTTATTTATAACATTGCCACAACATTTATGTTTATTTGTACTCTTCCATGCCAACAGCATATACTGTCTTAAGATGCTGCATTTTACCCATACTGGTATAGGAAAGCATATAAAGTTCCTTTCTTAAAAATAGAGGAACTCCAGGGCTCAATTAGAGCCAAGGTAAAGTCCAGCATGTGTATTTAGATCAGAAAAATTGGAAAGAATCACTAGGTTTTGTAATCTTATTGTATTCTCAGCCTAGGAAAAGATTCAGCTGGAGTGAACAGGCCAAACTGGTCTCACATCTGAATACTGATGGCCAGAGTTATGTATAAGGGAGACAATCCCTATTGGAGAAATTCTGAAAGATGGCAACTTCTGTGTTATAAGAGAGACTGTGAGTAGGACAATTATTTTAACATGTGAATTATTGTTTCTAGTTCTCTGAGCGGGGCTGAATAGAGTCAGTTTTCAGTCTAGTAATTTCTAACTGTAGAGGTAATAATTTGGTCTCTTGAAAAAAAATTGCATATTACTGCAGCTCTGTGTATTAAAACAAGTTTGAATGTTGTTCTTTTAAGAATGAAGGATAAGTCAAAGATGAATAATTTGATGAATAATTTAAACCTTTCACTCTTGAAATAAATTAGTTTAGGATGACAGAACAGAAATATTTAATTAAGATGAAACAAATATCCACATGGTTTGTACTGCATACTTGGTTCTTCTTAAATTGTGTCATTACGCCATTGCATTGTTTCACTTTTGTCAGTTTTAAAGTCTTATAAAGGTGGGTTTTTTGGTTTTTTTTTTTTTTTTTTTAGAACTGGAAAGAAATTTGTAAAGAGCCCCTTATTTATTTAAGCATATTGAATTTTAAATAGAAGCCATGAACTGTAAGCAAGACACCTTTTCTTATATTTACAGTTTAATTCAAGCAAATCAGCTGACTGACTATTCTGGGGAAGAGAGGTGTTGATAAAAGCTTTAGTTTTCTTTGCTTTATATTTGTTTTCCCAGATTTTCTTTCTTTATGTGATTCTAAAGGTGTTTATGGTTGTATTTCAAAGGACGCATAAAAGAGACTTTCATTCTTAAAAGAATGAAGTTATGTATGTGTTAACTAATAGCTTTTGATAGCTTTACAAGATTGGTTTTTTTCTTTATTTAGAGTAACTTTGTGTTGTTTTAATGCTTTATACACTTTTTTCATATACTGCCACATCATGTTTACCGTTGCCTTAATACATAAAACCACTCTCTGAAATTACTTTCTAGATTATCTTTTCAATAGTAACCCAAGTTAAGGAGTTGGAACATTTCAAAAGATGATAAGCATGGTCATCTGACCATACTCTGATTCAAATCTGTGTTGAGACATTTTTAAGACACAGTAACAGTATGATATCCTATCTCTCTCCACCTGCTTTACACTAAGCTGCAAAATAGTTCCAGAGAATAGCCTTCTTCTGAAGTGCAGCTTCTTCCAAGGTCACCAGATATGACCTGATGAGTTTATTCAGTCTGTGTCAGTCTGATACGTTTAGTACTTTCAGGTTATTTGAGATATTTCATGTATGGAGGGTGAAGTGTTTAATATTAAATTTACTTACCTGAAGATTATTTATGTTACACAGAATTACTGATTTCACCAAGTGATACAAAATATACTGAAAACACAATGAAAATCTAAGGGACACTTCACAAAATATAGCAAACACAATGCACACTTCTACCACAATGCAAATGTGATTCCCATTATTGGTATCTGTAAAAGCATCACCATCAGTATGTTCATGTCCCCAATCACCAGGAAGGAATACATAGGTTGAAGCCAAATCAAAGCCACTGGTGTCTTTGAAATATTTTGCTAGTTGGGTAATTTTTGAGTTGAGGCACATATACACTCCTCCTGTTCCTGCCTGGCTGACTCAAGGAAACATTTACACTGCCAGCTGATCCACTCAGCTGTTGAGAGTGGTTTATCTATAGCAAAAGTGACTCTCTGGCCCCCTTTGTGTTAAGACTAAATTGACTTCTTTCCACTACTGTCTGAGCTGTACAGGCATATCATCCTTGCCCATGTGAGATTTCTTCCACTGCTGAGTTTTACTCAGTGAGTCACATTCCAACCAAAGGGCTTAGTTAGTCACAATTTCCTACTGATAATTTTCCTGCCTTTTTTTTTCTGGTTCTATCTTACTTCTTTCCACACATCAGAGTTCTTTCTTCCCTATCCTCACTGTGTTTCTGTTCTGCATTTGGTGATACAGATATTTTGCATTACAACAAAATATTTGTTATAATATAACCCTATACACCAAATATTTAAGGAAAGACTCTCAGTCTTTTTTTTTTTTTCCCCTAGAACAATCATTTTGAAAAAAAAAAAAAGTGTTTTTTTGTTTTTTTTTTTTTTTTTTTTAACTCACATCTCTTTTAAAGGTAATATTGAACTTTCAACTGTCCTGACTACAAACCATTGTGACATTTATTAATATTTTAATGCTGAAAAAGTAACAACGCATAACTACATAATCATGTGTAACCAAAGTATGAATTTTAACTGTCATTCTGTAGCACAATAGTCATTCTAAATTCCATATTTGCTTAATTCCTGTATTTGACTAATAAGTTAATATTAACTCATTATTAATTCAATATTAATTTTACATATTCATGTTTCGTACTAGATGATTTCCAGAGATGTTTTCCAACTCCAACCATTCTTTTATTTTATGATTTTGTTGTTAAAAAAAAAAAAGTTTTTCAATTATTCTTAATTACTTATGTGTTTGTTTCTTCATATTTTTGGCATCTGAACTGAAAATACTATTCAAAGATAACTCATGATTATTCCACTTAATTGGAATACACCGTATGGGAGGCATAGGTCATTCTCATCATTTGACTGTGAAAGTGCAATCTGTACTACTTAAAACAGTAAAGCACATTTCTTTTAGACAAGATTAATTTTTACATTCAATCAATCTGGAAAATTATATAATGATGGGATGGAATATTGTTCGTTTCTTTTTCTCAGTCATTGGAATGGAAATCATGACTAATATTACGTATCATCTCTCCTCAAAGCCAAAGAAAAAAAGGAAATGAGAGCAGACCTATGCACATTTAGGGAAGGATTTCTTTTTGTGAATTTTTCTTCACTCTCTTCCTGCTAAAATGCTATCCAAACATAAATATTTTCAGTGCTTAAAAGGTAGTAAGCCTCTCATGGATGTTACTGTTTCTGCTCTTTGAGTGAAAGTCAGATTGCTGTATGCAGCTTTCCTCAGACCCATTTTTTAATAGCCCATGTTCAATCAGTTTATGTGATTATTTATTCATAGGGTCCCAAGGTAAAGAGTCATCATCTAATAAATTCTCTGGGTTTTCTTTTTGCATAGTAATTAAAGGAGATGAAGTTTGTCATTTAAAATGTATGGAATATGTAATGTTCAGTGACACAAATCAACTAAAACTTGCACTGAGATTTTCTTAAAAAATATTGCTTTTGAATTCTTCTTTAGTCATTATGTTTCATATATTCTCTTCACATATAATTCTGATGATTTAAATCCAAGTCTATCTATACGGACTTAAATATTTCTTAATTTGAAAGTGTCAGCATTTTCTGTAGCTCAGCTCCTATATTCTCCTGATTTGGAAGTTTTTTCAACATGTCCTACTTTATGACTTCATAGTCATGTACTGTTGGAAAGAGTACCTATGCATGAAAGAGTATTCAAAATAGAAGTAACTCCTTAATATTTTTTCACTCTCAGCACTTTTTGTTGATTTATATATATATATATATATATATATGAAAAATGTAAAGCATTAATTAATCTTTTACAGTTAATGGAGACATTTGGATGTAAATCCAACAGTTATAAGCCTTCCTTAATTGATTACCGAAAATGAATGGCGATTTTCAAGTCTTTAAGCCCCAGATGAAACGGGGACAATTTCAATTGCACCATAGAAAACAAAAATGCATAGAAATAATGACATTGCCTTGTCATATACTCAGAAGGTTTGTACTTTAGAGGGAAAACTGGTCTCAAAACTCTTCTTAGCCCAGTGTTCATTCTGTTGACCAGATTAAGCTGCTCTAGGGCTTTCCAAGATTGAGACAAACAAGGAAAGGCAAGGTAAGGGAATATATTTTTAAAAGTGTTGTTACTAGCTTTTAAATTATTTTCTTTCTCATACATAAACTTACTTAATTTTCAGTGGTTATTTTTTTTTTTAAATTCCACATAAAATTTGTAATGCTTCTAGCCCAACCATTCTATGATTTTATGACTCTATTATTAAAACATAATTGTACAAAAAGTTTCTTCTGTTGTTTGCCTATTGTGTTCTTGCCTTTCTCCTTCTCTTATACTAGAACTGCTTGTAGCGAACAAAGTTTTGGCTTGAGCATAAAAGCATAATTTATTTTATATGTTTTGGTGTGTCTTCCAAGCATTACAGTAGTATAATGGTGTAAGCAGAAGAACGATAAAATTAAGTCACATGAAGGAGAAGAGGACTGGGAACTTCTTTGTTATTTCCAGTTTAAGTGTATGATGAACTCCAGTTTAGAATACTGAAAGCACTTCTCAGATGCAAGGCATATTTATAGTGGTCCTCCGCCTATGTTAACTGCTGCCATGTAGAAGTATCTTTTACAGTGTTGGTCTTGACCACAGAAATGCAGAATGTAGATTTGGAGCATTTGGTAATCAACTTATGTAATGTTTTCTAGTAATTTATCAGATTTCTATTTGAAAACTGTCATTTTTCTTTCTATTTTCATTTTTTTTTCCCCCTGGAAATTATTCTTTGAGGCCAGAAATTATTCTTTGAGTCTTAACTTTCTTTAAGCATCTTTTAAAGATGGATTCATGGTAAAACTGTATTCATTTTTTTTCTTGTGTCAGTACTATTTAGCAGCTTTAAGTACTCTTCTTTTTTTGTGACATTCTCTTTGTGATGCATTTACAAACAATTTAGTCTCAACCGTAGCCTTTTTCTTCTTTTTTTTTTTCTTTTCCTTCTATTTTTTAAAATAGAATAAACTGTGGTATCATGAAGAAAAGCAGATTGTCTATGATACTCATTATTCTTTGCAACAGTTTGAGTTAATCTTCCTTGAATAAGAGCCACCAAAATGGTACACAGGATTTCATTTTGAACAGATTCTCATACAATGGCAGTCAGATCTATTCCTGCTGAACATTTTAATGCCTTCTGGCAGTATAATTCCCGGGTTCATGCCATCTATAAAATTCACTAACTCATATTTGGTTTTGATTCTGATGTTAAAAAAATATTAGTCTTAGAATCAATCATTTAATCAGACTGCCATAAATTTCCTAAAGATTCATTGTGCCTCTTTTTAGTGACATTTACTGTTGTTTATTCTTTAGTTCTTTCTTGGACATCACAAATTTCACCATTTACAAATGTTTTTTTCTTAATCCATAACTGTTCAAATAAAAGAAAAAAAAAAACAAATGAGCAAAAACCAATGCAGACCAACTAATCAAACTGCTCTAAATTGTCACTTTTGACTAATAATTGTATCTATATATGTTGAACATAGAATTAATGAAATCATACACTTGTGTTTTTTGAAAAGTTAACAAGATGTAATTTTACTCATGCTAATGTAACTGCCAATTATAATCTGATTTAAGAAAAATACAGCTGTCTGTGTTACTATTTTGTGTGTTTAAAATGAGTTACTGCCAACATTCCAACCACATTTACAGGACATGAACTTGTTTAGTCTTTAGCAGGCAGAATATAATAACTGATTGTATTATGCCTGCTGAGTGTCTTGTTCTTCCTAAATTGAATGGCATGTATTTCACACAGAGTTGTTTAGAGTCAAGGGGGAGTTGCAGCTGGGAAAGGCTCTGACACAAACATGGAGGATTTCAGTTATTTTATGCCAACAGAAGGAAATGTAGATCTCAATGGATAAAATCTGTCTTCAATTTGCAAACATAATAAGTGAGCCTAATAAAATGTGGAGTACTTCAGCTGTGAAAAAGAGTCAGTAAGAGTATTTTATTTTTGTTTGTGGACCCCAGATAACTCTTGAGGGTTTAGATTTTACTTCAGAGCAAATCATGAATAACATTTTTTTTTTTTTTTAATGTGTTTTATCAAAAAAATAATAGCTCTTCAAGACACTCTAATAAAGCCAAAATTAGTTTCTAGTTCTGGAAGGAGCACAAAGATTCAGCAGTATCTTACTAAAAGCTTGTGCCAACATACTGCTTACTTTCTCCCATATTTCTGTTTTTATTATTCTGATATTAACTTCTTTTTTCCCAAAGTTTCCAGGTTCAGTTTTGGTTTCTGGTTTGTTTGTTTGTGTGGGTTTTTTTGTTTGTTTGGTTGGTTGGTTGGTTTGTTTTGTTTTTTGTGGGTTTTTTTTCAGAAGAAACATTTGCCCACTTTTCTTCTTCACCCACTGAAGAGTCCATGTGCTGCCATAAGCTCAAAACAGGAATTGCATGATCTGTTCACATTCAGGAGAGTAAGAAAGAACTGTGATATAACAGTGAACTGTGTTCTTGGACTGTTTCCACACAAGTAAAAGAGAGAAAATGTGTTTTCCCTTATAATACTATAGGGAGCACAGTTGATGGTCTATCACCTCTTTTTTAAAACTGACCTCATCAGTGGCTTCCTTCAAGTGACTGTCAGGCCTCTGAGTGTAGGGACAGTCCTTCACAGCCTTGTGGAGGAGCCTCATGCCTTCAGCCCTCATGGTATCCTGGCAATGGGACATCAGTTCCTTAAAGCAATGCTGCTCAGTCCATCCCTTCTACCATAGGCCAAGTAAAAGGTCTCTGTCATGCTGTAAACTAACTGTTCTGTCTATACTTCCAAAAAAGTGCCAAAGGAACATAAAATGAGTATGAGAGTTAAAGAAAATGATAGGAATAATCAGAGGCATGAAAATCATGATTACTCAGAAAAGGATAAAGAAACTAGATTGCCTATGCTAAGAAAGAATCAAAAAAAGAAAATAGCATCCTTTACCAGAAACGAGTAGTGTGTGTTCATCAAGTCTCTTGGACATTTCTGAATGCAGTGTATTATACTAATAGATGAAGGACCGAGGATTAAGGAATGAGCATTGCAGCATCTAAACTCCAGTTTCTAAACTCCAGTGAGGCAATTCATACCATCTAAGTTAGGTGCAAAAATAGCATGTGCAATCAATGACAATATTCAAGAATCACTGAAAAAAGTCATAGCAATAAACTGCTCATTATGGGGAAAACTGCTCTTACCACCTCTCTGTGCTGTGCCACATATCCTGCAAACATTGCTGAATAACTCACACCTCACCTGATATTTTGGAATTCAAAAGTTCTGGTTTAGCTATTGTATTACAATTACAACAGACAGCAAAAATATAACAGAGAAAGAGGTAAAAGTTAGATGGTTTGAAAGGCAAGACAATAAAATATCTAGACAGAAAAACACATAGAGTATAGAAATAAAATGGAAATTAAAAACATACCCATGGCAAAAAGAAAAAAAAAAAATCTGACAGGAATTCAACCAGAATAAACCAAATTATCCAACATATACATCTTATTCAAAAGTACTGTAACATCATTATCTGCTATTTAAGGTACTTTGACTCATAGCAAAAAAATTCTTAGATCGAGACCACTGATGTTTTCCTGCAGGCAAATATTTTTGGAACATTATTTACCAGCTATAGCCAAAATATATTTCCTATCTGTGTCTGGTAGAAGACAAGAACAATATAGTTGTTACTTCTGTCTTCTGTGTTTTTTTTTTAAATTTTTTTGTTTGTTGGTTTGGTTTGGTTTGTTTTTTTTTTACTTGGAGACTTGATGGGTTGCACACTGAGGCATTTAGAGCTGAAATAACTGAGTTTATGAGTTTAATGAAAAGAAAGACTAAACTCAGATCTCTGGCAAAGAGATCTTTTCTTCCTTCTTCGCATGTTTCTCTCAGCTTTACCCTCCAGCAAAAACTAATCTCAATTGACAGCCACATGTGTATGGAATATATGGAAAACATTTAAATATTATCTAAATTGTACACTTATGTAAATGTACATATATATGTATACATATTCACATATGCAGTTTCCCATTGACGCATCATCCTGTCTCACCCACTAAGACATGAAAAAGTCATACATATGTATGACTTAATATTGCTTACAGTTACGTGTTCATTTTCTCATAATTTCTATTGTAGGTAAAATCTAAACATATATATTAATGACAATATTAAATATTTTCCAATTTCAAAGTAATTCTAGAAAGCTGCTACATGCTAAGGACCAGATTATGAATCCCTGCCTGAAAATGGCAACTAGATATTCACATGAGTTTATACTTATTGATTTCATTTCTGCCATTCATGTTTAATTATTCACAATGGTGTCACAATATAACAATGAAATAAACAGATTCAGTTCTTTAGAATTTTAAATGTTAATTAATATTTAATAAGCAGTCTCACTGACACTAGTATGAATGTTTATACGTGTACCTTGTCTGAACCAAACTTCTCATATAAAGAAATACTGCTAAGATTCTGTTGAATGACTGCCTGAAATATCTACGTTTAACACAGTTAAAATGCCAGCCCACTATGTAACAGTTGCAATTCTCTTCCATATTCAGTGCTTAAAATGAGTGCCTAGCTTATATAACTATCCTAATAAATTTTCCCTCCTGTGATTACAATATATACAACTCTAGCAACTAAAAAAATAACACTAATATAATTTTTGAAAACATTTGGAGCAAACAAACACCCACTACATTTACGAAACTTAGGATATGTGCAGTTTTTCTTACCAAGTTAATTTCCATATTCAGAAAGTCACTCTCTCTGCAAATGAAGAACTGAATGTGAGCTAAAGTGCTGCACTCAAAAAATGCAATAGAAGTTTCAGAAGTATCTCTGAAAGGTGCTCTATGGCACTTCTTACTGACATATGACCACAACATCATAGTGATAGGGAGCAGGAGGGATGTATGACACATATATTTTATCAAAACCACAAAGCTATTAGCTAAAAATTAATAACTTCAGTAAAATCAGAAAGCTGATATGTCCCATTAATGACTACAGTGGTAATAGGAATCCAAGTCCATGCTGAAGTAACTCCACAGGCATTTACAGAGATTTTAAAATCTAGTTAACTTTGCCTTTGACTTACCATAAATCTAAACTTTCAGTACACTTATGCATTAGCTTTGAAATACTTTTTCCAGTGAGTGATCCTTTGGCATTCTTTTAAAATTACGTAGGTCTATGTTCTGCACTTTGTACTTCTTAAATATGAGGTTGTTGGAGGCCATACACTTTTTATCACATTTTGCTTTCAGTAAATCTAAATAGAGACACCATTTGATTTAGATGTTATTTTCCTATATGTATAGGATAAGTTTCAAAGCTTTTTATAGTTTATTGAATTCTCCTGTCTGAACTCATTCAATATTGGATCAGATCTATCATCATAAACTGACTCAGAATTTAATAGTCAAAATTTAAGCTATGATTCTTTCCCTACCTCAAAATTCAAGTGGCTGTTTTACTTATCATACTATCTGCAATCTGTCTAGCTGGTATCTGACTCTCTAATCAGGGACAACAAAGAACAAAAAAACCCCCACAATTCATATTCTCTACCCATTTGACACTTTGTATGTCAATGAAAACAAAAACTAGCATTCTTATCTATTACACATTATTCATACAAGATTGAAATTTCACATAGATTTTTAAGTTTTCATAAGCAGGAGTTTTCAGCTGAGTATAATAAATGTTTCTCTGTGTTGCAGTGGTTGAGAATATTATCCACCAATGCTTATCAGCGTTGTCATGAAACAATGGTATTACATATTGTCATTTTATTTTTCTTCTTCAGGCTTCTCTTGGTTCTTGCCTGAATTTGACTTAGAAAAGGTTTCAGCATCAATTCTAAATCAGAGACAGATACAAGAGAAATATTTAAGCACTTTTCAGGTGTTCACAAAGAACAGTTTTAAAAGAATATATTTTTAGAGCAAAATATTTTCCTTGTGTGCTGCCAGTGTATAATGCATCCAGTCTGCTTTCTGATTTGTCCCTTCATTTTCATATTGTGTGACATGCTGATTCTAAAACTGAAAGGCTCACTCCTGTAAATTGTTACTGATAGAATTATTATGAGAAACCATATAATTTAATAAAATATCTTACTGGACATAGAATTCTATTCAAATTGAAGCTCTCAAGAAAACCACGCGAACAATCTATTAGCTGTAACTTAAGGACAATGGACTGAATACTTTGTCAGAAAATGGAAAGAAAATCAAGAAACAGTACATTTTACTGGCAGGAGAAATAAAACATTGCTCCCAGCATTCCAGCACATCCAAATAAGGAACAATATAATCTTAGAGAAGTCCTAGCGAATTAGATAAGGGATGTAACTCAAACAGGATGTAAACTAAAATCTGTATACCCAGATAAGATAAAAAGCAAATGTTACAGTTTTTGTGGTGAAATACAATGACACTGTGCCTGCTCAAGTACTGAGGTCAAGAAGAAGACTCAGAAGGACCAAAAAAGGACTTCTGACAGGGGTGTGACTATGTAAAGCAAGGTAATGAATATATATTAAGCTAGAATATCCAATTACTATGTAAATAATAAGTGTAATAAAAAGTCCTGTCTGTCACTTAACATGCGTGACTAGAGGAGCAATCCTCCAAGAGTCCAGTGCACTGAATAAAGAATACCTGTTTTTTAACACCTACAAACTGGTGTTAAGGAATTTGTTTCTCATGCTTTTTGGTAACATTACTACAGAAATGTAAGAACTCAAAGAACTCTTTTGGACTATGCAGCCCCAAGAATAGGCAACAGTAGTTCCTGAGAGAAGGACAGAATAAAAAAATAAATCTAGAGGGATCTTTCTGATTCTTTAGCATCACAAATTCCATCAGCCAGAAGTTTGTGAATATCCTGAGCTTGTGGCCCACTGGATTTTACAACAATTATTTGTTAAATCTTAATTACATACGTATGTAAACAAATTCATATTTTTGGCCTTTCTTTGACCAGTCTCTTCATCTGTATCTTAATGTCATTGAAATGTGGGAGTGGAATTCAGTATTTAGTTATTGTATAACACTAATACCTCTGTACAGTGCATTAGGTTTTAGAAATCATACAGGTCTTCTTAATTACAATGACTGTTGAAAACCCATGCGCCCTTGGAGAAACTAAAGCATATATAGAGGACTACTAAGGGATTTTGTTCTAAAATAACTTCAGCAACTGTGTTACATTCCGGTCTAGCTTTACCAGGTGTACACTTAAATTTTAGACTTCAAGAGATATGCACACGCAAATTCTTCTAAAATATCTGGGGTTTTTTTTGATTTCTTGAGTTCGTGTCCAGAGAAAAGCTACACATTTTTCTTTTAATTTGGTGAGAAAATAGGTGTTTTAGCAAAAAGGGTTTTAGAAATATAACATGCAAATTCACAAAAGCATTGCAACAGGCTACTGGGACTAGCAAGCATTGCTATATAGAGAAGCTTTGTTATACTCAGCAAAGACAAAACCTTATACAACTTAAGTGAGATACCCAGAACTTACAGAAAATAGTCATTTGCAAGAGTGACCCCAAAGATTGAAGAACAAGGTATGACATAAGAAGAAGTAGAGATGTTTGAATGACGAAGACTCTCTGGGTTAAGGATTTTTGTCTGTCCTGGGAAGATGGGGCTAAATTTGAAAGACTGCTTTTAAATATTTCCAAAGAAGTTGTTCTTACAAGCTATGGATGAGTTTCTTATTTTAAGGAACCAAGGGCATTGCTCTAGAACAGAGTCCTGATATAAATTAGCATTCACTCCATGTGTACAGTCAGGGACAAGGAGTTTGAAGCAAACCAGAAAGTGAGCCAAGGAGCTAGTCTAAGTAATACAAAGAGACACATCTCAAATCTAATCAGAATTTATGGCAAGCATTTGATTTGCTGCCTACCCTGTGAGTAGTTCATCACAATGGTAACACAGAACAACAAAGCACACACTACACAATTGTTTATCTTTACTTTTGTCTGTATAGCTCTTAAGATAATACTTTTGACTGTATAGCCAGAATGTCTCTCTTTGAAAGTTCATCATTTTATTGATACTCCAACTATACTTAGAGATTAAAAGTTTTTCAAAAGGCTTGAGAATTCTGAGAAGTTAATAATTTTTGGATGTACCTTTAGACTTCTTGTGTTCTGTAGTTTAGTCTTGTTCCAGCTTGCACACTTCATGCATATAGTGAATCAATTACTCTTTCAAGGTTATACTGCCCTTTCTAGGGTATGTCTAAGATGCGTACAGATATAGACAGATGTACATTAGTTCTCTCTGTACTTCAGGTTGATTCAAGTTGACTTCAAAAGCTGCATAACTTAAAATTCTTCTATACTCAGGTAATAAAGCTGTGTCTCCAGTACAAGTAGTAGTTCACAAATGTCCCACTTAAGAAAACAATCAAAATATCTTTATTTTTCACCCTTTTTATTCCAGAAGAAAGAAATTTAATTAGCAGTCTACTTCACATTTGCAACAACTTGACATCAGTGTTTGCTGTGCTGGTAAAATCTCTGATTCTGGGTTGTTTCAGAAAATAAAGATTTCAGAAGTTTCACATAAAAGTACAAGACTTAACGAGTATATGAACAGTAAGAGATCCGTTCCTTTTTCATAAAATTATATCATAGTCCATTTATTTAGGTTAACTTTCTTCCTTTTTACAATAGAGTGGATGATGTACTTGGGTATCTATTAACAAAAAAACCACTTCCAAATATATGTAGTCCAAAAGCCACCTAACAATTTGGTTTCAAATGGCTCAGTCCTCTGTTTAGATCACTGCCCTAGAACCCTTTGAGTCACTGAATTGTCCAATTTTACATATTCCTTCTTAATTAGCCTTTTTTTTTTTTTTTTTGGTAGCATGGAAAGTCTTCTTAATAAGTCTTTGATTTGTTATAATTTGTGTTCAAGATTGTGTAAGGGGACAGTGTCAGCAACAGATAGAAAATCAAAAGCTTTATAAATTCTTTCATCTCTCACTCTGTTGAGTTTGCAGCTACAGCTGCAATTCAGTACCTTGAAAGTCATAATTTGATTTAAAAATCCAGATATGAAAGACTGTAAAGCAAATCAAGTATGAACACTCAGTTTTCTTGAGGTTAATAGGTCATTTACAACAAGGATCACTGCTGTTTTCTAAAATAGAAGTAATGTTTTTTATTTTTCCAACTTTAATCTGCCCTTTGCCAGTTTCCCTCTACTGTATAAAAACACGGCTTTGCAATGGTGTCATGTATCTAGGAAACATATTTTATTCTTGTAGCTAGGTTGTGTAAGAAATGCAGATACCATATAAGCATTCGTCTTTAAAATTTATGCCAAAAGAAATCCTGGGCTACAGAGGAACTAAAACTGCAGGAGACAAACAGATTTTCTCTCACTATATTCTTTAAGGAAAAGATCAAATTGGAGACTTATAGTTTTCTTCACTATCTCTTCCTTTTATAGGCAGAAAACGGAGGTATGCTTGCAGCCAGAGGTTATGGAATATTTTTAATGCTGCCTCTTTAGCTCATTATAAAGCTGGTGAGAGAGTAAATCTCTGCTGGATGATTTCACAGCTCAGCATGACCATCATATAGGAAGGCAGAGAAAATGCCTTTTTTTTTTCTTTTTTTTTTTTTAATGTTATAGGCAGACACCCAAGAAACCAAAGGGACCTCAAGTGACTAAGTACAAGGGTGCAACAGCATGGTGAAACGCTCCCCCTTCTCATTCACTCTCGGCCACGTGGTCCCCAAGATGTCCCAGGAAAGAGACACAGAGACCACAGGAAGGGAAAACAGAGAGAGGGTTTGTTCACATGGTCACGGGTATTTAAAGGGTTTTGGTGGACTTTGGTTACAACCAATAGAAATCGAGGGCTAAAAAGCAATGGGGAAAGGGTTAACAAAGGACCAATAAGGGGGTGTTCACATAATCTTGCCAAGGCAAATTCTTGCATACTAATCTAGGAAGATAAGGGTTTTCTCAAGGGGTCTTGGGAAGAAGAAAGGTGACTCAAGGAAGAAAAAAAGGCAAAGAAATCATTTTACAATACAGTAAAAGCCTCAGTTTTTTAAGGTATTTTGGCTGGTTTCTTCATCTTCTTCAGAGACCCATCTCTGACATGATTTTTGCCATTTCTGATACTGCATGTCGTCTGCCACACAAGGGGTGGTTACCAGCTGGTAATTAAAATATTGAATGGCACCCTGAGGGGATAATGTACAAGAATAGTAACTTTTAATCCGCTGCATTGGAAAGAAAACTAAGTTTCTGACTCTGTTGAAGAAATGGTGAACTACTATGTAAAAGTAGTGACTTTAGTGTGGTAATTTATACATGATATAGTTTTTTCTAACCTAAGTCCTGTGCAGAACTGACACAATGGACAGTATTTTCTTTTTCATTTTCCTGATATTTCCTTAGGGATTTACATATTTGCAATTTAATTTAGCTGTATTTTCACTTTATCTCAAACTTTAACTCATAAAATCATAGCTTCAAGATAGGAGTCAGTGACTTTCAGTGGCCTGAAATTGTCAGACAAATTAATGTCAGAAGGTTTACAATCTATAGATCCAATATAACCAGGATCAAATCTGTTCTGCAAAGACAGCTGATCTTTTCTTTACCAGAAATCCTCGTACATGACTTCCCAATGATCCTGCTGTACATGCATAGGTCAGGTGTATAAAGAGTCTAATTCAGGATATGTTAGACTAATTCTACAATGCCCAGACAGATGTTCTGCATATGCTCAAAAAATTCCAAACATCAGACACTTCATTTGCAGATGGATTTCTCACTGCACGATGAATTAAATGTCTGGGATAGATCTAACTTGTTTTTCATATTCTTGATGAAAATTTATTACGTAGGATTTATGTAAAAGTGATTTTTTTATAAATATTTATCAGAATGTTAATTGAATTTTTTTTTTTTTTTTTTTTTTTAATTTATAATAATGCTGCTGTACTTTAGCCAGGCCAATCTTTTAGCATTTTCTGGTGTTCAAGAGACTTTTAGATATGCTTTAAGATTCAAAGCTTTCACATTATTAGATGTAGATCTTCTGATTACCATTTCTCACCGTGTTACAGATCATGACAGAAAAGTGAATGTAATATGAAAAGGAGTTCTGCATATATTTTCCATGAAGTTATCTGAAATACTGAGTAATTCAAGTCTAATAGAAGGTTGTTTGAGTCTGGACAAGAACTACTTACCTTTCTTCTTGAAAAGGGGATAAAACAAGAACGAGATGGTATCAATGTAGAAAAATAGAGTCCTAATCCCTGTGTGTACCCATAAACGGGGTCATCTGTTACAGGATATCTGAACTCTTGTAGTATTACTTGCTGACACATCCAGGGTAGCATCAATTTTCTTACGTTAGTTGTCCACCATACAAATATCTGCAGCTGAGCTAGTCACCCTGGGTTCTCTTTATAGCCAATAGAGAAAAAGAGGCACTATTTAGGGGAAATTCACCTGACCTATTTCTGACATGTACTTTAGGATTAAATGAATCATGCCCTAGAAGTGCTTATTTCTCTTCACTGAGCAAAGAAGCAGCATAGAGTGACTAGCTCTCCTACAGAGAAATGTATTGAAGAGGTCTGAGAGAAGCCTTTTTATTTCATTCTGGTCCTTAATCATTAGTTTTACAAAAGAAAAAGAGCTTTCAAAAATATGATTGACAGCCTTGTACTTAAGAATATTCTGCTAACTGGTGCCATATTCAATGCTCAGTAAGAACAATGGTTTAGTTATCTGGAATGGAAAAGGAACCTAAAACCCAATGGTTTCCTACATTCCAGACACTCATCCTGATGATGAGGTTTTGAACTAAAAAAAAGTGACATCAAATACTTCCACATTCTTCCTTAGTCCTTACGTTCCTCAAACATACCACAACCCCTGATTTTGCTCTTATGAAATCTCTGTTCAAAATATTTTGGAAGTATTTTATAAAGATAAACTATAAAGTAGCATGAAATACATCTTACTAACTTTTTTACTTTCATTTTTTCTGAGGTAATTTGACAGATTCAACTTAAATATTTAAATTGTTTTGAATGTTTCATACTATAAATTTAAAAATAAGAGATTTTTTTTTCATGTATTTCCTAGTATTAATTTTATCCTATCTTCACCAAAAAAATTTTTCTGTTTTTTTCTGAAAGAAAACCAAAATCTAAACTTCCTACAAATATCATGTCTTCATAGAAAAATTCTACATTTTTTCTTCTCCTCCTTATAGAAGAAAACACAATATTCAGATAAATATTTTCTTTAATTATCATAACTTTTTTTTATTAATATACCTTTAGAACACTTATTTTATAATGGGTGAATGGAAAAAATACACTGCTTTTCATAAAATTCTTAAATGTCCTTTTTCTTTTTTTTCTTACTATCTTTTAGTATTTATCTATTGATGACTCATTGCTTGACCTATTCTAATATTTAAAAGCCAATCCCTCAATCCTTTAGGTATTGTACTGTAGCTGTTACACTGGAAAGCAAATTTCAAGCTATATCATAGAATCTGTAGGGATTTCATGTGCAAAATAACAGCTAAATGAACATTGATACTTTTTAAATTAATCCTCTGAATAATAGATAGTCATTTTACCCTATGTAAATTTTTCATGCTCTGTACATACACTTTAGCAACTGCACTGGAAATGACACAAGAACTCTGGCTACTATTAACAGATAAAAGCTGATTTTGAGTTTCTAATTATTTTAAGTATGATTAAAAGAGTGACTTTGTCACAATTAAATGGTTGTACCACTCAGAGTTTCTAAATGCACATAATTTTCCTGTACAAATTTAAAGAAAATGCATGAAGTCAGTCAGTTTCAATTTGAACATACTTGCTTCTTTTAGTATTTGTTTTTCCACATGCATATTCATTCCAAGCAATTAGTGTTCAGTCAAATGTTTGTAGCAGGATGTGGATCTGGTAATTGTTTGAATATGCTTATTTGCCAGACAACATGCATATTCATAACCACAGTTACTAGAAGAGTGGAGTTATGTTTAATATAAGAGGAGAAAAGGATAAGGAAAACATAATGAAAAACAGTAAATTATTTTAAAATATGACAAATTTGCTATAGAGCTTTCAGCTTTGATAGAAGTATGCTAACAGTGTCAATGGTAATTTTGCACTGAAAATAGCGGCTACTTAAGCAAAAAGCCCACTTAATTCTTTGTAAGCAACCATCAAGTCTAGAAATAATTCATTTCTCTTGTCACTAGTTGTGTCACAATTAGTTTCAAAAGTTTGATCCCTAAAGTTATTTATGTAGTCATAAGGAAGATATGGGTACCAATATTACTTAAGTCTCCATTGACTTTGTTGGCTACAATACCATTGATTATAATGGAAACTTAGATACCTAATTCATATATAAACAATTCTGTTCAGACATCAACATTTAAGGCTTTACATTGTGGAGCTGAATGTCATTCCTTAATGCATGGATATTTAGGTTGCTTTGAACTGTGCCCCACCTCTCTTTCTTTTCAAAGGCTAGATCATGATAAGCTTCTGGAACATGGTTGGCCCACGTGTAGTTCCTTGGATCCTCCTTCTTGCCCTTCTGGAGGATAGTAGGAACATTTGTTTTCTAGTCCTCTGAAACCAGTTCATTAAGCCACTATGTTGATATTACTTTTCATGCATAATGACAAGTGGCCTCACAATGATATCAGGTGGCTGATATGAGCTCCTTCGGTGCTTGTGGGTACATCCTGCCAAGTCCCATAGATCTGTGTGTGTCTAGTTTGTTGAATCTTCCCAACTTCAGACAGTTTACAGGCTTCCAGAACCAGGGTTCATGGAGAGCCAGTCTTAACAATAAAGGCCGCGGTGAAGAAGGTTTTGAATCCCTCAACTTTTTCCATGTCCTTTGTTACCATGCACTCTGAAAAACTGAGTAAAAGAGTCACATTTTTTAGATCTTCCTTTTGCTGCTGTTGTACTTGTATCAGCTCTTTTGTGATCTTCATGACCCTTGTCAGATGCAACTCCAAGTAAGCTTTGTTGTATCAGGTACATGAGCAGAAAAAGCAAGACTTATCCTGGACTGCACAATCTTCCCAAAGGGATAAGGAAGTTGTGTTAGGAATAATTACATCAAGGCTCTTTTCTCGGACTGTACAATCTTTCCCAAAGAACAGAAGTGTCAAGTAATTCATACAATTTCATATATGCATGTGATTGAAATACTTTGTTATTGGAGTCACTCTAGTCTCTGCACTGTTATTTGCTCTCTTAAAATGCAACATCTTTGTAACTTCATTACCTGTATGCCTTTGGGATGAGAACAGTACAAGTACTTTTGAGCACTGTTCAGCATTTTAGACCATACATTCCAGACATGGAATGTATGACATTCCAGATGTGGCTCTTTCATTGACTGTGTAATAAGGTGCCAACAATTATCCCTAGTCTTGAGTTGTCTTGTTAATATCTCATGCTACATTAGAAATATTGTGTGCCTGTAGCATCATTTGCCTGCCTTCATTAGCAGGTATTTGCCATTACCTGTGCAGGTAACTGAATTGAGCTGCAGGTGCCAGAAAAAATGACATAAGATGAACACTTATTAGCAAGTAAGGAGATAAGAGAAATATTTAAAAATACAAATTTTTCAAAACATTGAAAATTCCAGTATGTGTTTTTCATCAAGTCCTCATTGTTTCATTTTTGGAAGTGTGAGTCTATTTTTAATCTTAAAATAAATTTAAAAAAAAAACCCCAAAACAAAAAAAAATCACCAATTTTTACTTTTGCTTTAATTTACTAAATCTAAGCATTGAACTAGAATACTGTCTGTGTTGTGATGTTTATGTTCACTTTTCTCATTTTAAGGAAGACGTCCAAACTCAGTGGTAGAATAAGGTCTCTCTCATTACAGAAATAAAAATAAATAACAAAAAATCTGTCAGTAATAGATCACTCCAACCTGTGTTTCTAGTTAAGCATATAAAAGCTAATTGTATTTGCAGGACAGCTTTAGGTAGATTACTTTATATTCAGATGGAATAACTATTTTGTTTAATTTAATTTCACTTTTGGAATACATAATCTTTTCTATATTCACAGCAATGATGCAGTATTATAAGAACTTATTTATTTTCATGTTTCCTATTCTTTATTTAGACTGATTTTACACTGCTATATTTCTTTCTTTTCCCTCAGTTCTGACTGAAAAGAAATAATGTTTACAATCTCTAGCCTGTTAAGAAGACTAGATCTGTACAAGAATTGAAGTAATAATGAGCTGTTTGGTAAGTATTTTCGTGATAGAGATTATTCTTCTTGTTATGACATGCACTGGGCAAGGACTAGACAATAGCATGTGTGAGCTCTTCAGAGTACTAACTGTGATTAATAAGCCAATTAAAAGGGGCAGAAAATTGCTATTCAACATTAATATTCTATTAAAATGACAAGATAGCCTCTAAACCTGAATAGAAGGAATTGTTTAATTTGTTCCATAGATTGTTTTGGGTTTTTTTCTAAAATAAATTAATTATTTATGTGTATACATTAAAACACTTCTACTTTAGTAATATTAAAAATATGTAAGGTAGTATGTCACCAAAATTTGAGGCAAATAGATAAATAACAAAAAACAACAACAACAAAACCCTAATCTAAGTGTAGGGCTATGGTATATACAAAATTACATAATTGTTCTACATAACTGGTGAACATTACCTTGCAATGCCAAATAGATGAACCACCTGAAGAAAAAACTAGAAAGCAAGAAAGAGTGTGTTTATACTAGGAAAAAGAAACATGTACACTGAAAAGCTCAAAAAATAGTTTTCCTAATTTTGCTTCAAATCTCTTTGCTCAGTTACCTCTTTGCCACTGTCAGTAGGTGTGGTTTGCCTGAAAAACTTTCTGTTTCAATTTTTTTTCAACTCTTTCTTCATCAATATCCATGCTGATACAAAATCCTGCCACTCCTCCCTTTACTATATAGTCTAAAATCTCTAAAATCTATCCCAGCCATTCCACTCAATCTACTAATAACATTGTTACTTCTTGGTTTACTCTGTCTTTACCTTCTTTGACCCCAGTCTTCTTTGACCTCTTAATGTTTTTCTTTTTCAACCTACCAAGAAATAAGTAAAAAAACTAACTTAAACTTCTAGTTTCCCTGCCCTTTGGATCAACCCACTATTTTCTAAATCTCTTCATCATCTTCCAAAGCTAACCTTTTTATCCTCTTTGTCATGCTTCTTTGCTTAAACCTTTTCTTTAGTCTTTCCATAACATTTTCCTTATTCAACATTTCTTGCCTAAACACCTCTTTGTACTAATTGGTGCATTCTATTGTCTTATTTTCACTGTATCTTACATGCCTTTTTGAATTCTACTACTTAATATGCTTCATAACTTTCTTTATAGCATAATTTTTGTGTATCTTTTAGTTTTGAACGTGTATTCTCAGATGGACCCAGTCTACTAATACACAACTCCATGGCTGGTGTCACCACCACAGTTTGAGAGTTTTCAGTAGTGGGATGGCCTACATGAGACGAGGTGTGCTGGCATCAGATGGGATTCATCTTTCTTATCTTTATGGAAAGTACCTCTGGAGACCAACTAGTCTAATCCCCTCTGCCAAGGCAGGGGCACCTAGAGCAGGTTGTTCAGGAATGTGTGCAGGTGGTTTTTTAATGTCTCCAGAGAGGGAGAATCCATGACCATCCTGAGCACTCAGTGTCCATGTTCTGCCACCCTCAATGTAAAGAAGTTCTTACTCATGCTGAGGTGGAACTTCTTGTGTTTTAATATATGGCCATGACTCTTTGTCCTGTCTCTGGGAACCACTGAAAAGAAAGGTGTCAAGGAAACAAAGCCTTCTTGTTCCAGCTAGGAAGGAATCGCACTCACAGGCTCTTGTCCTGTCAAAGGATTTCAACCACCTTGACATCTGCTGAAAAGAAGTGTGGAGAATTGTAGGCAATTCAAGAGACTCCTGGGATGCTTGGAATACAAGAGCTTCTATAGGTGCATCAGAAAGAAAAGGAAGGTCAAAGAAAGTGTACTTGCCAGATGAGGAAGACTGGAAAACTTCTAACAAGAAATGAGATGAACACTGAGGTACTCAACATTTTTGCCTCCACTACCTCAATGACAACCTTTTTTTTCCACACCTGTCAAGACAGGGACTGGGGTACAAAAGTCTCTCCCTCTGTAACTGAAGCTCGGGTTTTTGGCCACCTGAAGAACCAACATGAGGACCATACATGAGTCTACGAGACCTGATAAGATGTATTCTAGAGCCCTGAGGGAATTGTGTAATGCAGTTGCCAAGCCACTATCTGTCATATTTGAAAAGTCATGGCAGTCAGATGAAGCCCCTGGGGACTGGAAAAAGGGAAACGTTAAAAAAAAAAAAAAAGGGTGAAGGAAAGGCCCTGGCAATCATCAGCCTTTCAGCCTCACCTCTGTTAACAGGAAAATCATGGAATAGACTCTCCTAGAAGCTATGTTAAGGCACACAAAGAAGATTCTGGCTTCACTAAGGGGAAATTCTGCCTTCTACAATGGAAAGATTACATCAGTGGACAAGGAAAGAGCTACAGATACCATCCTTCTAGCTAACATGTCTGAGGGGTGAAATGTCTTTCAGGTGGACCTGGACAAGCTCAAGAAGTGGGCCCATGGGAACATCATGAAATTCAACAAAGCCAAATTCAATGTCCTCCACAGAGGTTGGGGCAATCTCTATTATGCTGATGAATAGATTGAAAAGCAGCCTTGTAGAGAAGGACTTGGGAATGCTGGTTGAAGGGAAAATGGACTTTAGCTGGAAATCATATTGTCATAGAATCATTAAAGTTAGAAAAGACCTCCAATCTCACTGAGTCCAACCTTCACTGAGACTGAAAACCATAGTGTCAACTGAATTGGCACTAAGAGCCACACTAGTTATTTCTTGAGCACTTCCAGTCATGGTGACTCCACCACCACCCTGGATAGCCCATTCCAATGGGCTGTAACAGGATGTTTTGCCTGAAATGCAGTAAAACAACTTGAACAATGCCCTATTTGCAAAGCTATCAGTGACAAATGAAGAAGGGAGTATCATGATGCATTTGGTGCTGAATAATGCTGAAACCAGTCTGTAATATTAATCTCAAATTTAAATATCTTTATAATAAGGTGAAGATATGGTAGACCTGGTAAAATATCTGTATAAAGGATAAGTGATGCTACTGATAACTTATTTAAAGCTGCTGTGCTGACCCAGCTGGTCTGGAGAAATGAGTGTCGGTCGCTTTATACTGTAAAAGCCCAGTCCCAAATTTTGATGGCAGGATCTTTTAACATATCCCGTCTTGGTGTTTATGTGTACAGGTTCCACGTTTGAATGGGGGTGTCCTTCAAGGTTACTCCTCAAGGCTGAGCAAAAGAGATTTGCCCATGGTCATTGGTATGGGTGAGTAACATCAATCTCTACTTAATAATTGGTTTTGCTAGCTTTAATACAATTCCTTTAATACAATTGCTTTAATGTAATTGCTTCAATATTGCTTCATAGTATTAAAATATTTGTTATAGCTCCCACACTGTGTAAAAAATAATTCTGATTAAAATCTTTTGTATAATAATTATCATAATAAATGTATTCATTCTATAATAAATCTCATATATTTATACAAATATATCTGATTTGCTGTCCTTAATTCTGCAGGACAGTTATGTAAAGGTTTAGTCACACCTGTAGAATCTTTTAGACATAAACTTTTGACAAAGTCTAGGGCTAAGATTGGAACCAGCCACAGCTCAACTCCTCTCTATAAAGGAGTTTAGAAAGCAAAGGGATCCTTTCTGCCCCTCATGACTCAACAGCAGGGCTTCTCTAATAATTTTTTTCTGAAGCTCCCACTCTGCCCGCGATACCAACCAACCCTGTAGTGAAGAAATTCTTCCTGATGACCAACATGATCCTTCCATGGTACAGCTTGAGGCCAGCTCCTCTTGCCCTGTTGCTTGTTGTCTGCAAGAAGGGACCAACCTTCACCTTGTAACATCCATTAAGGTAAGTGTAAAGAGCAATAAAGTCTCCTCTGAGCTTCCTTTTTTTTTAAGGCTAAATAGTCATAGATATTTAGCCTTAAAATAACTGTGAGCTGCTCCTCATAGGACTTACTCTCTAGATCACTCACCAGCTTCATTTCCTCTGGACAAGCTCCAGCACAAAAAAGTGACAGAAAGCAGCCCAAAAAGCCAACTGCATGGACAGATGGTTGAAGGAAGTGATTTTCCATCTCTACACCATTCTTGTGATACCCCATCTGGAGTACTGTGTCCAGATTTAGGGTTACTAACACAAGAAAAATGTGTTGGAGAGGGTCCAAAGGAGAGTCTTTATTGCAACTTTTCAATATCCTAATGGGACTTACAGGAAAGAAGCAAACTTTTTAACATGGCCTTTTGTGATAAGACAATGGGTCACAGTTTTAAACTAAAAAAGACTAGATTCAGACTAAATGTAAGGAAGAAATATTTTACAGTGGGGCTGATGAAACACTGGAACAGCTTGCTCAGATAAGTAGTAAATGCTCCATCACTAGAAACATTCAAGGTCAGGTTGGACAGGGGTCTCAGCAATTTACCTACTTGAAAATGTCCTGCTCATTGCATGGGGCTTAGACTAGGTGACCTTTAAAGGTCCAATCCAATCCAAACTATTCTATGATTCTACAGTTCTGTGATTCTCTTTCCTTGTAATCTGATATTCATTGCAATCTGTTGTATATGAAGGCATACACATTTCTTTCTCTTTTCTAAGTTTATTCTTTCTGTGCTCAAAAAAGAAAAATGCACAGAATTCAGGTGAAGGAGCAAAAGCAAAAGGGGTCAGACAAAATGCAATGGTGCTCTCATGACCTTTTGAAATCATGAGGACTCAGATGTTAGTAAATCAGGCTCACCTAAACTTTGAAGTAAGAGTTAAAACCCCCACAATTGCTTCAATCTATATGCTGGCCATTTTAAAACGGGTATAATGATTTTTTTTATTTTTTTTTCTCCCAAATGCAAAGACATTTATACTTGCTGAATTGCACATTACACAGTCATTTGGTAGAACCTCCTTCAGTGACATCTTGCCTGGATATGCTCATTATCACCATAGTAACTGAACCCCTTCATTCACCCGAGCCTACATATGTCTTCCTTTTCTCTCATCCTTCATCCTGCTTCTGAGTAACAATTTATATGAAGTAGCTGTTATATTATAGGAACAGTTACATGTTGTGTATTTAAAGTAATTGACATATTTTTACTCTCTAAATTTAAGATAGGCTGATTTTTATCTTTTTACAAATGTATGATCAATAATCAGTTGTCTATTTGTTTGCCAATATTTTGTGATTATTTTTAAACTGAAAGATACTGTCTGGCAGATTAGACAACAACATCTCAGGCAGAGATTAGCTGCAAAAACAATTGAGTTCTACAAAAGAAGTGGACATCATAAATTAATTCACTGGGAGATGGCAACAGGCTGATGTAAAAAGGAAGATACCTGTTAAATTAACCGTGAGTTACACAAAGAAGCTGGTGAAGATATTAATCTAAAACAATATCAATAATAATAACAAAAAAAATATTTTAAAGGTCATGAGAATTCAGACACATTAATCTGAAGGGAACTTTTCCTGGATTGTCCATTACTTCAGTGTTTAACATACACATTCTGAACACTGAAAAAAAAAAATAGTTTTAAAAATTAAATTAAAAAAATTGTTAGTATAATCATGGGATCCATATGCATTTTTTTTAAATAGTTAATCTGATTAATTTTTATTGATAGTGTCTCTTTCTTGCACTGTAGTCATCTGTAGAAAATTTAATCAAAGGAAAAGACATCAATATTCCTGGCTTTTGTTTTCTTAAAAGGTGGGATTCATTTTAGAACTGTAGAAATTTGAATTTATTATTCTGAATTTGGTAGTCTTTTTATGGACATTTGTTGACTGCGACACAGCCACTATCTGTTATTCCCCAGGCTCCTATAATTAAAGAGTGGTGCCACCTGGAACTTGGACAAGCTGTCTGTAGTTATTACTTCTCATGCTCATCTTAATCATTGAGTGTATATAGACAGTTCTCACAGAAAGAATATTTTTAACTTATTAGCAAACTTAACAGCAGTTGGATTAAATAGAAAAATATATAATGAAATCACAGAATAGGTTGAGTTGGAAGGGACCCACAAGGGTCATCAAGTGCAACCCTTAGGCCTCCACAGGAACCATCCACAAGAGTCACACC
>JAWWEW010000001.1:70871034-70940179 GCA_035583185.1 Anabacerthia variegaticeps
AGGTTCAACTTGCTGTCAGCCAGGACAACCAGGTCCCTTTCCACAGCATTGCTTTCCCATCTCATTCCCCAGTCTGTTCGTACATCCATGGTTGCCCCATCCCAGAGGCAGAATCTGGCAGTTTCCTTTGTTGAACTTCATATGGCTGATGATTGCCCAGACCTCTAATTTGTCCAAGCCTCTCTGCTGGGCCTCCCTGCCTTCAAGGAAGTCAACAGCTCCTCCCAGTTTTGTGTTGTTTTCAAACTTTCTTAGTATCTCTTCCAGTCCTGTGTCCAAGTCATTTATAAATATATTGAAGAGCACAGATCACAAGATGGAGCCCTGAGGAACCCCACTAGTGACAGGTCACCAGTCTGATGTTCCCCCATTCACTATTACTCTCTGTGCTCAAGGTGTGATCCACTTGCTCACCCACCACATGATGTGTTTATCCAGCTGTGTGATGGACATTTTATCCAGAAGGTTCCAGGCAAGAGACAGTATCCAAAGCTTTACTGAAATCCAAAAAGATCACATCCACTGGCTTCCCTTGATCAATGAGATGGCTTACCTTGTCATAAAAAGGTACCAGGTTTGTTAAACAGGACTTTCCTCTCATGAAGCCCTGTTCATCACTGGGGAGCCAGATTTTGTCCTTTTCCTCCTTCCGAGCTAGTTTAAAGCTCTGTCAACAAGCCATGTTAACTCCTGTGCTAGAACTCCTTTTTCCCTCTGAAACAGGTGCATCCTGTCAGGTGTCAGCAGACCAGGTGTTGAGTAGATCATCCCATGGTCAAAAATCCCAAAATGTTTCTGATTACACCAATCTGGAAGCACCTCATTGACCTGGTGGATCTGCCTATTTTCCTATCTATATTATTTCTTGTTATGGGAAGAATTGGGAAAATTACAACTGGTGCTCCTTATCCCTGTACCAGTCATCCCAGGTTCTGCAGTCTCTTTTGATTGCCCTCAGACTTCTCTGTTATTTCATCCCTCCCAGTGTGAACAATCAGTAGCAGATAGTAACTAGAGGGCCTTATCAGAATGTAGAGTTTTCCAGTAATGTCCCTTACCTGAGCCCTGGGAGACAGCAGACTTCCCTATGAGTTGTGTCTGCTTGGCATATCAGGCCCTCTGTTCCCTTTAGAAGGGAGTCTCCTACTATTACTACACTTCTTTTCCTGTTAACAGAGGAGGTCTTGATTTGGGGTACAGGTGGTGTTGTTTTAGGAGGTCCCACTATTCCAGAAGGACCTTTGCCCACCTCATCAATTGTCTGGCCTTCTAGATCCAGAGCCTCATACCTGTTGTAGAAGGTACCACTCTTATCTGTCAAATTCTGAGAAGGAGGAGGAACCTTCCTCCTGGGATGTGTCCAAGAAGATAATTTTGCTACTGGTGATCACTATTCATCAGCAAGAGTGCTCCTGATACTGAAATACATGGAGTCCTGCCCCAGGAAAATTACCTTGATGTAAGACTACTATACAGACTACTTGTAAGTATTCCACCCGTGGCAAAACTGATTAAGCACTCTCCTGGGTTATCTTGAACTTTCATTGGAACCCGTAAGTCACTGATTGCCTGATACTAGTCATGAAGCCACAAGAAATAGTAGGGAATACTGATCAGAACTTTTACAGGAGTTTGAAGTACAGTTTGAAAAACAAAGTTATTTATAAAGGGTTGAATACTATGCCTTTGCCAAAGGTCATGACAAACTGTTTTTGTACCCACACAGATGACTTAAGGCAACTAAGCCTTAATTTATGATGTAAAAGAATCTAGAATATGAATAGAAATCTTATGGAGTTCAGGTAATCCTTTTCCTAAGTCACATCCACAGTTCTTCCAACCACTTGATGGGGTCATATATGAAAATCAATAACAGTTTTACTTTTTACCTCCCCCTGTGAAACCTACCCCTGCCTATAATCCAGATCTTTCAAGAACTGAGCTTTCATTGTCTTTATCTTGTCTAGATATTCAATGATTTGTGAAGAGCTCCCTGTTCCATTGCTGAAAAAGCATTTCCCTGGTTTGTACCAGTCCCTGTTCAGTTAATCCACTTTGATAAAAAATACTAGTATTTTCACTCCCTCCTGTCTCCTCTTTGCTAGCTGAAGCTATGGCATAAGTCTAGAGGAAACATGCTTTCATAATGTTGGCTGAAACTTCTTATAACATCCAGTTCAGACTCAAGCTATCAGTGTCAAAAGATCTGGACTAGTACTGAGTTGACTCAAGATTTGAGTTACAAGAAGCAATTTATAGTTAATAAGGGTAGAATTTGGAGTTAGACAGAATTAATCAGTTGGCTTATTTATCCACTTATTTATCAACAGTGATAAATCATCAAACAGACTGAGTCAAAACAAAAACACTGAAATAAACCTTGCAGTTATCTTAGACACCTATCTTATGATGGCACATGGAATTGTATCACCTGATTACCTCTAAAAGTACATACACATGTATATACACATGACTTCCTTTTACTTAGACAGCTAACTCTTGCACTGTAAAAAAAAAAAAAAAAAAAAAAAAGAGATGACAACTAAGCAACATGCAGCCACTTGCTCACACTGCTTCCCCTAGTTTTTTGTCCACCTTCTCACTGGCAAAGCAGGAGACACAGAAGAACTTTTTGTTTTAGGGTAAGCACTACTTAGCAGGAACCAAAACATCAGTGTGTTATCAACTTTATTCTCAAACTCAATCCAAAACACAACACTGTACCAGCTACTGAGGAGAAATCAACCCTATCCCAGCCAAAACCAAGATGCGGATAAATCTAAGTAGGAAGGCAATTAAACTACTGAAAAAGAGAAGAATGAAAATTGTTGACTGCTAACGGAACATTAGACCACTATGTTCAAAAATAAAGTTTATACAAATATAAGAAAAATGTAGAAAATAAATATAACTTCAGAAAATGGCATTCACGTATATATTAAAATAGTTAAATATTACTAATGCAAGAGAATATTAATGGCAGAAAATAGTTTAGGCAACTTTACATATAGTGGCAGATTCTTTATTATTGGTTTATTTATTCAGAGAATTGGATGAAAAGCTAGTCATCTAAAGCACAATGTATTATAGACATTAATAAACCGTATAACGAGAGAATGAAATCAATATTATTAGGAGTTAATCAGCTAAATTCAATGTTTAATTGATTTTCTTGTAAATTCTGTATGTCAAAATTGAAAATAAGCCTTATTTTTTGAATTTTCACTATGGTGTTGAGTTGGGCCAATATAAGCAGAAGCAATTGGAATAATTTTAGTGAATGCATACGCTATTGTTCACAAGGTGCAGGAGATCAGATACATTGTTGTGTTTCATCCTGGCAATGGTTTAACTTTCTTAATTAATCCCTAGAGAAATTCTCACAGGCAACTGACAGTTGACTGTGTCTGACTTTTGAGATTATGCCAGCATTCATTGTTCTTGGCAGTGCTATAATTAAGTTTTTTTATCCTAGATAATGAAGGAATAAATCATTACAAGTGCTTGTAGGTTTAGAGGTATGTTGCTTGTATGTGGAGGTATTCATTTCTTCCTTCGCATTCTTCTGCCCTTCCTGTATAAGGAATTGTTATTCTTCATCTTTATACACTTCTGAGTAGGAATTTGGACAAGATGATTCCTAGAAAATTTAATTAGCAAAAAAAAAAAAAAAAAAAAACTCCAGTAACTTTGGATGGTACCCTTCTTCCTTCAGAAGACTATGATCCTTATGGTGTTAGGCATATTCCATCATGATTTCATAGGTTGGGCAGACATTAGAAATCCAAGACAAATATTGTGGTGAGATTCACTATGTCTAATGAGGACTGTTCATGGTCAGAACATTTTATGTACTTCAAGTAACATGTTTTAGTCAGAGAATGAAAACTGTGTGAACACTTGTGATGTTTTGAATGAGAATGAGAATAATTCTCAACTTTGATCCCTTCAGTACACCTAAACTATAATACACACAACATTTCCAGTTGTGAATTACTGCAGCTAAAGCTAGGCTGACCTCATAACATACGTTATATTTATACATTTACAGAATACACACAGCTAGAAAATATTGTTATGTCACTTTTCTCACTTTTCAGAATAATTAAAATTAAATAAATACAACTTTAATAGGAGTAGCTGAATGCATTACTCTAACCACAGACTAACCTTTATCAGAGTGTAAAGCTTTAGAATGATATATTCATGTAATAGGTATTGATGTCACATTTTTTCAAAATAGCATAATAAATTTACTTTTTTAATTTTATTATTTTTTGTTTACAAAACTGAACAATTGAAAAGCAGACGAAATTATGCTGTGATATTTATTTTTTTTCTTGGCTTCACGTGACAGATTGAAGAACCAAAAGACCTGATTCTGAGCCTTAGAAGAGGTATTCTGTTTTAAACTATCTGAAAAATCTATTTAGTCATTTATACAATCATGTAAACTGTAATAAATTAACAGAAATAGTCAACTTTAAAATAAGCATTTGGCCAACCTTCTCCAGCACAGCATACTACATTATAAAAATCGCCAACTCAGTTGTTGAATTCTATTCTTCATAACTATATTATCTTGCACTAAGCACCACTGATTTTCCCTCTATGGTATATTCTGGAGTGCTATATTTGCAAGAATATAAATCGCTATGCCATGAATAATGTTTCTGCAGCTATGAGCTAAAAAGAGCATTTATTTTTGTTACAGGTGGAAGATACATATTCTATTGATTCCAGATAGGAGGGTGGATTCTTCATCTTTTGCTCTTTTGAACAATTTTGGGTTAGTTTTTTTTGCTTTTCGGTTTTTTTTTTCCCCTTGTTACTCATAGAGGCATAAACGAACAGATAAGAATAAAACTACATTAATACTGAACACCAAAAGATAAATTCTCATCCCTTTTTGCTGAAAATATAGGATCATAAGTCTCTATACTATCTTCTGGTATTTTTCATTGTAGTGAAACTAACTTTTTTAATAGAAGGGACTCTTTCTTCATGTATAAAATCTAATATAAAGGTAAAAATAATTAGGAATAATTTTGGGCATTGTAAAGTAGGATTATAATACTTCAGTAAGGGAGCATGTGGTTATCTTTAGTGTTAGAATCCATGTATTTGTCAATTTGTCAATTGTTCTTAAAGCTTTAAACATAACTGAAAAGGATAAGTGGAAAGTGATTTTATCTTAAAATTAAAACTTTATAGGTTTTTTTTTCTCTTTTTTAAAAAGAAATCACATGTAAAGTTATAACAAACAATATCTCTTTTATTTTTTTTGGGGGGAGGGGGGCAGGGAATGGTGATAAAAGGTAGATAAGGCCTATAGATAAGACGTATTAAAAATCTTTAGATTACTGAGCTCCAGAGGACAGGTTCTACGGATGAGCATTACTTGAAGACAAGGTGAACTGTGGGCCTGGAGGATGGATAAAGCTGACGTCCTGTGCATCTTTACTGCTGTACAAAAAAAAAAGGGTGAGGTGAATATGATGATTGAATTCCTCAGCATCTATACTGCTTAATTATCTTCTCCCTTTCTGACCTTGCAACTGTCTGTCTGGTAGGGTTGTCTATTAACAAGTGAGCTCCCCACAATTAATGTGGTTAATCCAACTGCAGAGGAAGTGGTTCCGTATCCATTTCTATTTAGACAGGTAGGCAGGTGAGTTGATGAGTAGATTGCAAGACAGATAGATAGATGATAGATAGATAGACAGACAGACAGACAGCTTGCCCACAAGCTTCAGCACTGTAATTTATGCAGAGTTGTACTAAATGTGCAACTAAATATGATAATAACTCAGTAGCATACACTTTATTAGACCCTGAAGGTTAATTCCCTGTATTAGATTTCCCTAAGTGTGCCTGTGATGGCAAATCACCATCCTAGTCACATGGGACAGTCTCACTGTGCGACATGGACTTAAGTTATTTCTAAAACACATTGAAGAGCCATAAAGAAGTTGAAGTTGAAGAGCCATAGACCACCACTCTTATTTTGAAAAATAAGAACTTTCAGCTTTTTAGCACAAACACTGAGAAGAAATTAAATAATTAACTGTAAATCTTTAATAATATGGTATTTTTTTCCCGAAATTTGCCTTAAAAGAAAAAAAAAAATATAAAAAAAATAAGATTAATTTTTTTTTTTTTTTTTCAAAAACGAAGCACAGGTGAAGTACTATTTCAGACCCATGTGAAGACGTACAATATGGTATAATATTCAAGCAAATATAATTGCTATGGAGCATGATTTGAACATTTCTATTAAGATCTGTTTAGAGGGAACTAAAAAGGAAGAGAAAAAAATATGAAATTTTAGGAAGCAGTAGATAAAATGCATTTATCAAGTAAACTTCATTTTTTTGGTTTAATCTAGATCAAGTGGTAAAAGGTCTTTTCTTAAGAGGTGCCTTGCCTTATAAATAAAAGGAATAAATACAGGTTTAGTAGGACTAATGAGGGAAATCTAGCATATTAGAACTCCTCAGGATAATTTGACAGTGTTACATGGTTTTACACTCCAGGCATTCCTCCCTGGGGACATTTCATAGAAGAGGTATAATCAACAAAGAAATGTAACAGATCAACTTATTTAGAACTTAGTCACAAGAGCAAACCTATCTCTGTCTTTGTCATGTTTGTAAACAATTCTAGGATATGTTTTCCTTATTAATATGTATTGTTTTGGTATTTCCCCCTGAAAAATTAATTAGGAATTCTTTATGTAAAGACTTCTAATTAGAGTTTTGATATTTCTTTGAAAATGATGGCAAAAAAGAATGTCCAGACTTTCCAAATGTTTAATAGGACTGCCAATCTGACACTAACAAATTTGCCTGTATCAAAATTAAGCAATATACAGAGAATGAAACTATCAAACGCAGTCATTCTTTAATGTCAGGAAGAGTGATAGATGGTTCATTGCCCCACAATGAAACATCAACATTCATTATAATATTTCATTTTTCACTTGGCAGTCCTTGATTCTCTTATCTTTTTCTTTCTGCACAGAAGGCATAACAATCAGGAGAACTTGTAAAGCTGTACTTCAAACTAATCTGTTATTTTCGTTTCTTCTCTCTATGTATTTGTTGACATTAATTAGTATCAAGTGCCACTCTAATAAATCTTAACTTTTATCTATTAAGAATGCTGACATCAGCAGGTGTCCTAGAGGCAGGTTCCAGTTTCTATTATCAGAACATGCATTAACAAATGAGTCATCAAGACATCAGATTGAAGGCTCATTTTTACTAAAAAGGAAACTGAGCAGACTAAGATTGCACTGCAGCCCCAGGAAGTTCTCTGCAAACTTCGATTTTTTTCTGAAAAATTTATGCTTTAATTCAGCACAGTGTTTCCTTGCTAAATTTTTAGTCAAAACACTAAATAGTAAGTTCTTACAGATTAGGGAATAAATCTACTTTCACATTAGACTCCAATCTTCCTATGGGCAAAAAGCAAACAGACTTTGTATTTAAAAAACTGAAGAATTTCCTCTTAGTATACTTGAAATATTAACATTTGAAACAAAGATGTATTATTAGTCCATATCTACTAATTGCAGGAATGTTAAAATAATCTTTAAAATATTAATATCTACCTCTTTTTTCTGGTTTATTCTGATCCTTCTGCTGCCTCTGGCTTCAGTCACAGGAGTGAGCACAGTGAGTCACCTACATCCTGAGCTCTTCACAAAGAGGCATATGATATTGCTGGTTTCTTTCTTTTCCACTAGGGTCTGCATAAGTTCATTTTACTTGCTTGCCAACTTACTCTGCACCTTGCTCCATGTTCATTGGTATGCAAGTCCATGTTGCATTCAAATTTTCTATATATGGTGTATTAGATTCTTGTTCTTCATTCTTTTTGTTATCTTTGGATTTGCTTTGCCCAGCTTATAAATCTGCACTTCTCCAACTATTGGCAGATTATTTACAGTCTCAAGGCTTTTATTGTCAGGAAGTGCTTTTGTTCTAATTATGAACAGCTGACCCCGTGGAAATTCCTCAGCATAGCGGGAACACTATCTTTCCAATTGTCAAGGGCCCTGCTGTCACCTAAAATTTGTCCATACTCACCTGTAGATCAAGACTAGTGAGCAAAGTTCTCCAACAGGCTCTGTATCTCAACTGAGATTAGCTGCATATGAGTAATAAGTTGTTCTGTGCTGTGGATCTTTACAGCAATCTGTCCCAGCAAAAGTTACTTTCTGTGGTTTCAGTTTCTTCAGCCAGTAAGATCAGTTCATCTTGGGTAGAATTGATGGTTAATTCCATTTTATTAAACTACAACAGCTTTTTCAGTTTGTTTCTTATTTTGAAATCTATTCTACACCGGTTTTCCCAACCATAGTTCCCATACAGTTTTGCATTCTCAAACTGTGACTTAGAAAATTACCATTTAAGTAACTCAGTCTGAATCTGTCCAGATAGCCACTTTGTTGTCTGGTTTGGCTTCTTATAGAACAAATGGAAAATTTTGTACTCCAGCTGCATGTATTGAAGATGAGAATTTCCCTTGTGTATCCCTTGTGTATCCATGACCAAGTCTGCATGAGTACTGTATATTATGTGAAGATCTTCAGCTTCTTTCCTTCTGTGACTCCCATTGAATCTGGAGTGATTGCAGATGGGAAGTTAAATAGGTGTACTGGATTGGAGAATCCTGATGCACAAGTCAGTGTTAACCTGGTCTCCAGATCCGTCCTTTCTCTTTTCCTTAAACAGATCCATTAAAAGTTCGCTAAATCTGCTAAAAACAATACACAAGGGTAAAAAAGTCTGCTAAAAAATACACAAGGGTATAAAAACTTGAGAAAATTAAATAGATCCTACAGAGATAGTAACTCATATATATTCATAAGGAGAAAGACTTTTTTTTTTTTTGCTGTTCATTAGTTATGATCAACATTATCACATGTCATGGAATCAACATTCATCTCAACCTACTTCTGTGCATTCCACTTTTTATTAGTTGAGATTTTTTTTTTTTTAATTTACTTTGAATCTTTTCAGAAAACTGTTAGTTGTTAGCTCCTTTGTCTCTATTTAAGTGTGAACAAGTATAAGTAAATCGTCTTCTTATGAAATTGCATGGACTTAGTTAACTTCTGATATTTTTCACATGGCCAGATAACACAAGTACAATATTTATCTAGGGCATTGTGAAATACTTGGGTAAAGAAAAGCAGAGCCACTGACCTTTGAATGTAAACACAAGCTTGTACTAACAAGTTCTAGAAATATGGCCCAAACAAATTGCAATTTTATTTTTTTTTTCTCACAATGCCTTAGAAGATACTTCTTTCAGAACCTTTGACATTTTTTGCTACAACACCAGTTAGTCATTGTGAGGCAAAATGGTCCATAGGTAGCAATAATCACACTCGGGCAGTGTTGTATAACAAGTGGATAATTACCTTGACAGAATAAAGTCTGACACTTGCTGTGCATCAGCCTCTAGGGCACTCAGCCTGTATCAAAACCTTTCACAGATCTGGGTTTTGAGGCATTAAATAACTTGAGCTTTTTTATAACTTCCTCAGAGTGGCTTAATTCTGCATTGTATCTTTTTCAGCGAACTAGCTCAAAGGTGCCATTGCTATTATGGCAATCCTCTACCATTATGAGCAATCTCTTATGTTTATATAGGACTACAATAGTGCCTAAACCTAATTTATATATATATTTGATTTGAGCCTGTGTAAATAATATCACATGGTTTGCAATGCTGATTCACAGTAAGGAAAATTCAGTCCTAAGAAATAATAGAAACAGAAGAAAGTAGGAAAACTAAGGCACTTTCCAGAGTGTTTCTGAAAGAAAAAAATCAAACAAACAAAAAAGTGAAGAAGAATGTCACAAAATTGAAAATATGTTGGGGGGAAAAAAAAAATCAAAAAACAAAATAAAAAAAACACTCAAAACTGTTATGGCAACATAATGATGACATTCCTGAAGTTAACAACAAAGTGCTAATAGTAGGTATATGATAGCACTAGTTCTTTGGGGAATTTATTCTCCTGATAAAATCTTTTAAATAGAACAGCAGGCATATTCCTCACCTTTATTAGCAGAAACGTAGAAAATAGATGACACCAAAAGGGTTTTGGAGGCTGCTTTGTCCTCACAGGGAAAGGGTAGCATATTCAGAGACTGCGAATAGTTTCCCAGTGTTACAGACAGAACAAAATTTTTCTGCCCCAAGAATCAGAAGCTGGGGCTAAGACACTGAGACACATTCAGAAGAGAATGAGCTGGGATACATAACTGAGAAAAAGACTGGAAAAAATTGTCTCTGATAAAACCTACATACTCATTCCCTCCCTTATCTAAATGCAGAGTTAATGGTTTAATAGGATTTCCAGGGCACTGGAATAGACAAAGATGTTAGCAGCTGCATAGTGCTTCTGCTGCTTCCATCCATCCACCCATCCATCCACTGCCCTAGGCAACAATCTGTTTTGCCTGTGCTCAGATGCAGCTGTAAGGTGAATTTTTTATCAATTCTTTTGCAAACTAACGTTGAAATCAGTGGATTTGCTGCAGTTTGTATTACTTTAGAATCTATGCCCCGGCATATATTCTTATTCTTGAAATGCAAAATGACAGCTGAGAAGGCTGTTATGCTGTCTCTACTAATGTAAGTGCTACTGTATAAAACTCTGCTTGTGTTCACATGTGTAAACATGTGTTTCTAATTCCATGTGTAAACATGTGTGTGTTCAGGAACAGTACTAATGAGTCACAGGGAAATTTTACCAAGATTTTCGTCTACCAAAAGTATTCAGGTAAATTTAAATGCTTAGACTTATATACATTTTGATTCATACTTTTTGTAAGCACAAATGTTCAGGTTACCCAAACTTGTTTTTAAAGACCTTATATATCACTGAAAGCATAAATGCAGGGTTAAGAATAGCAGAATTCACTCATGTAAAAGCAAGGTATTTATGCTATTACATACCAAAATTCAGTATTTTGTTTAGTAGATGTATTAAATGACTTCACCTTTTAAGTGACTATAGAAAACACAGTAAATACTAGGATGACATTTTTTTTAATCGAAGCAAAGTTGATGGTTGGTTTTTGTTTGTGTTTTTTTTAATCAGTTTTGCAGGCACAAGGCACTTTTTTGTGTTCACTGAAGGTAAATAACATATATGGAAAATATATAGAAAATATGTAATGTTTTTTGTTTAGATTTCTATTATAGTCTCTGTGACTGGCAGAAATAAGTACTCTAATACTCACATAGATATATATTTTTGAAACAGCTATAGAACTCTATTAGACTGATGTATAACAGGTTATGCAAGGCATAAAGACAATTTTCATATGGTTTCCTTCTTTTTAAGGTGAAAATGTCAAAAAATTGACTGCTTTTATGACCCATGATGTGAAAATCTTTCTTCCTCTCTCTTTTTAAGAGACAGTAGAATTTTAACAAAATTCAAGGGGAAGAACATGAAAAACAACCTTTATGATCCTGTAAAAGGCTGACTCACTAAAATAAATAAAGAATAATTATATTCTCACCAAGTGTCAAAAGATTTTACAAGGAACAAGGCGCCCTAGCAACTCCATCACAAAGCAGCCGAGGTCAGTTAGAATTGCTTTTGCAGTTAGAGATATTGTTATTTTAGAATGGTGTCAGGAGTGCCATAGCTCAGGTGTTAATTTCATTCAGAAGCTGCTATTCTTGGGATTATTAATAACTTTACCATTTGGAATTGCATCAAAGACTTGACATACAAGTTGTCATTATGGACACTTATTTTTTGTTACATGAAAAAGTTCAAATTTGATTAGATTTTTTTCCTTCAGTTCTTTGTTAAAATGAGGAAACTATAATTTCTGATACTCTTCAAAAGTGCTAAGTAAATAGATTCCTCTTTCATTGTTGGATAACAGTGGGGTTTTTTTGCAACCTCTTGAAAGTGTGCATCCATCATGATACTCAGAAGCACTTGTAAATGATGCAATCATTCAATTATGTTGGCTTATTGGTTGGATGAGAGTTTTAAACACCTCTGAAATTTATTGATTCCATAATCACTCATATATATGTTTTTGATTTCTTTTCTTATTAAACATGACTAAATATATTGTAGCAGTCATGACAATCAAGATAATCAACAAGTGGTGGATACACAAATATTTAACAGAGTTCAGCTTAGATTGAGAGCAATCAAATATGCACGCATTTGAAGCTTACAAAAGTAGTTTTTGACCACAGCCCAATAAAAGCAATCATGAAATCATTGCATGAACTGAACTCTGTCACATTATCATTCTACCTTGAACTAAAATATATCTAAATTAATATTGAGAAATTAGGTTAAGAATAATTTAGATAATTTCCTCAATGCAACCGAGTTCTTTTAAATATTCTAAAATCAACTGATTTCCCAAATGCTGTCTGAAATAATTCTAAAAAATAATTTTCACACATCCTCTAAAAGAACTTGGGTTATTTTTGAGAAACAAATCTGTTTTCTTCGCATCCAGTTTTAAATATATATATATATATATATATATATATATATATATACATATACACACCCCCCCCACAATATTTTGTGGATAACAGTGGTGTAAACTGATAAGAAAACAATGGTTTGCAATGATCAAGCAGAAGGTTATTGAAATAATAATACAATCTATGCTCTTTTTTAAATCAGTAACCATAATCTCGCATCCTCTTTATGGTTTTCCTAAACTTACAGCTCTTCTGTCAAGTAATTGTGACATCAGAGCTGGTTCCCCAAAAAACACAAACATTTAAATGTCTTAGAAAGAAGTTCAATATTCTAAAATTAATATACTTTTTTTTGCTTATTTTAAGATGAATATAGGCCATGTGTTGGTTTTAAATGTTAAATAGCTGATTTATATCTAAATATATGAAGAAAAATTAATTTAGAACTACAGCATGTCCAAGATTTTAAATGGCTACTATAACACAAATAACAGTTCAGCTTATACATCTTCAGATTTTGATCTTCACTGGATTTATCTTCTGGAAAATTAGTGAGTTGCTCATTACACCTCTGCATAGAGTGTAAATGTATATATACAGTCTAGGTTCACACACATACACACATACTCACACAGAGCCTACAGATAATAATTTCAAAATAGTTACTCAGAAGAAAAAAGTGATGAAGTACACTAAAAATGGAGAGAATCATAAAATCATATAAAAGAGGAGGTTGAAAGGGACCTCCAAAGGTCACCCAGTCACATGTTCTGCTCAAAGCAGGAGCAACTTCAATATTAGTTCAGGGTGTTCATGGCCTTATCTAAATGAGTTTTGAACATCTCCAAAGAGAAATTCTGCACATTCTTGAAGTAAGCTGTTCCAGTGCTTAAAATCTCACTATGAAGAATGTCTGTGTCCACTAGAAATTTCCCTTCTTGCAAGCAGAGGATTTTTGCCCCTTGTAACCTTTTGCTGTACATGCATGACAAGTGTCACTCCATTAGGCCTGCAACACCTCTTAAGTAATGGTGGAATAATGTGAGCTCCCTAGCCCAGCCTTGTCTTCTTCAGGCTGGACAAGTCCTGCTCTCTCAGCCTCTCTTCTAAGTCTTGTGCTTCAGACCTCTGAGCACCTTGGTGTCGTTGGCTGGACTCTCCCATTCACCGACATTTTTCCTATACTGGGGAGTCCAAAACAGAACATACACAGTATTCCAGAGGCCGTCTCACAAGCGTCAAATAGAGCAGAATAATATTTTCCTTGACCTGTTTGCTATATTTTCACTAAAACAGCCCAGTTAGTCTTTTTGCTGCCAAGGTACACTGCAGGCTTATGGTTAGTTTATTCTGTATGAGGACTCCCAGGTCCTTTTTCATAAAAAAATCTTTCTGTCCAACCAGGTCTGAGCCTATACTGAGTCATGAGGTTCTTTTGACTCAAGAAGGACTTTGGGTTTTTTTGCTGCAGAACTTAATGAGGTGTCTGTTGGCCTGTTCCTACAGTTTCCTGAAGTCTGTCTGAATAGCAACCTCACCCCCAACATACCATCATCTCCCCTTGATTTAGTATCACACAAAATTGCAGCTGGTGTATTCCGTCTCATTGTCCAGGTGATTGCTGAAGATGCTGTCCTTAATGCAGATGGAAAGCATGCTATTGGGACCTTAAGAAGTTGCTGGAAAATGTAATTTGTATTTTCTTCTTAATTTTGTCTGCAAAATGGTGAATATCAAGTTTCAAAGTCAGGCGAAAAAAAACCAAAATCCCTAATGTTAACTTTTCTCTTTGGAAAAGATTCTTAGAATAAGACAGTTAAATTGTAGTAATCTGAAATTATCACTGAAGCAGAAAATTAATGGTAGTTTGTCTCAACAAAGTTCTTTCAGAATGTCTGAACATTGCTATGCCTTCCGGTTTTGAAGACAGAAATGAGTAAACCGCTCTTAGAAAGAATGAAGACTGAATGATAAGCAAATTATTTTAAAATCAATTTAGCATATTTCATCGTGGAGCCTTTATTTGTATTTTAATTCATTCTATTTCTCTACTGCACATATAATAATTTTTCTTCATCTGAAAGCTGAATTGTTTCCTAGAAGTAGGATGTCTAGCAGTTTTGATGATAAAAACACAGAACAAAAAAGAAACAATGAGCACAATCCTCTGTCTGCCAAGTCAGTTCCTCTCTCTGTAATAGTATAAACTAATTTAAATAAAGAACGTTTTTCCCTAAAATTTTGAGTAAATTTGATTTCTCAAAAGTGTAGTTTGTTTACATTTTTACTATATTTTTTACGATTTAATATTTTTTTTTTTTTTGCTGTTTACTGTGTTTAATTATTTATACTTCCAACAAAGACTCTTTCTTGACAGCGTTGAGCCTCAATGCTTTTGATTTTCTTCATAAATACTAATATCCAGCATAAAGAACCTCTTATGTTGAATCAATATACCTTTTGGAGGAACCCCCACTTTTTCACATCTAGTATAAATTAATTTCTGTATCTTTTTCTTCTCTTCTTGTTTTACCGTGTCATCTTGCTTTTTCTTCAGTGTCAGCTTCCCTCTTTCCTACTGATCTTTCTCTAGTTATCTAGTAAGACTTGCTTAGCCTTCTTAATAGGATCTCTCTACCCTTTATCTTCACTTTTTCTCTCCCTGCGAATTTTCGTTTCTCTTGTCTTCTGAGAGAGGAAGTTCAGTCCCCCTTGAGCTTGTCTTCATTCATCTCTGCAACTCATTGAAGACTTTGTGCTATTAAAGTGGAAAAGGACAGGTGCCCTCAGCTTCATTTAGCTTTACAATAAATAATTAATAGACAGCATTCTGCCTTTCTCTATAATAATGTGTTTTTTGGTTTTGGTTTTGTTTGTTTTGTTGTTCATTTGCTTGGGTTTTTTTGTTTTTTTTTTTTTTTACTACAACTCTAGGTAGAGAATTTCCTAATTCTAAATGCATATTTTGCCTTGAACCTCTAATATTAGGGGACTGCAATCTAATGACCATAGTAAATAATGTTATGGCCAGGGTATTTTGTCCTTATACTGTAAATTGTGCCCTATCTGTGACATATGATACCCATACAATAGTATGACAAACAATTACAGTGATTTCTTTTCTACAGGTTTGTTTCAATTTTCTTGATTCATTTCACAAAGACATGATGGGATAGAAAACTATTTTTTTTAATGAGCATTGCTTCCTTAGATTAGCTATACCTTCACTTACAGTGCTTTCCTTGTGATTAATGTATGATAGAAAAATTAATTTCCACTGAAAATACTGAAGACTAACTGACTGAATCCCAGTTTAAGAAACTTCATAAGTCTGTCATGGTGATTAAAACAAAGAAACAAAAAAACAAACAAACCAAAAAATATTGAGTAGGTCAGGTAGAAAATTACAGTGTTCACTTAATTCTTGATTTAGTTTTTATGGAAAATTTAATGGGAGGGTTTCTTCCTTATACTTATCTATTTAAAAATGAGAATATGGTCATTTATGTTAGCTATCTGCTCTTCTAGAATCTTTCCATAGTTAGTTTATGCACAGGTGAGTGAAAAACATCTTTTCTATCATGTTAAAAATGGGAATGAAAAAGGGTTTTGGTTTTTGTTTTTTTTTTTTTTTAGCTCTGTGATGAATCCAGAAGGCCTAATTCTTTACATACAAGTTTTAAATGCAGTGACTGTTTGTCTGATTAACCCTAATTGTAAAGAATTCATTAATATCAATATTAAGTTTAGAACAGATTAATTTTATACTACATGAGACAATATAAGAATGGTGGTCTTTTTGTTTTATTTTATTTTTTTTTTTTTTTAATATCACCTCCTTTCCCTATAAAAACATCTGAAATAATGATACCAATGTGTCAAAAAATGAAGGACTGCTTTCTTTTAAAGAAAAGATCCAAGGAGAAAATACTGAAAGGAACTAAAAAGAATGGCAAAATAGAGTGAACAATGGCAATTTCCAGCATAGAAATCAAATTATTAAAATGGATTTGGACTATGTTGCATGGATTTCAAAGTTATCAGAAAGCATTAGGAATTACATCTAAAAGCTCTGGAGAAGAGGAATTGGGTGTCTGTGGTTGAGAAGTTTTGAGTTCTGTAATGAATTCATTAGAGGAAGTAGACAGAGTTCTGCTGAAAAAAAAGAATGTAAACAAAACGAGGCCTTTTGTTTTAAATCACAAATTCTGTATTATTTTTATTTTGTAGATTTGCAAGAAACATAGATTCATTTAATACAACTAAAAGTGAGTTAATAAATCTTATGTTTACCTGTCTAGAAATGTAGGTGGAAATTCATTCAGTTCTTACAGAGGGAAAAATTTTAGAAAAAAATAATGTATGAAGTTACCTATATTTGAGCTGATTATCTAGAATCTGTTTATAGTAAGCAAAGTAAGGTGAAATTCATCTCATTTTAAAATAGATTATTTTGTCGGTTAGCCCTGGTAGGCAGCTAAGCCCCACACAGCCTCTTAATGATGCTTCCACAGCAGAAGGGTGGAAAGACTGAGAAAAAATAAGAAAAGTAAGAAAAAAAAAATAAGAAAACTTGTGGGTTGAGATAAAGACAGATTAGTAGGGAAAGCAAAAACTGTGTTTACAGGAAAACAAATTAAAGAATTCATTCACCACTTCACATCAGCAGGCAGGTGTTCATCTATCTCCTGGAAATGTAATGGTTAATTGGGAAGACAAGTGCCATCCTTCTGAACATCTGCCTTCTGCTTTCTTTATTGGGTCTATTCAAACTGCAGGAGACTGAGGGGAGATCTCATCACACTGTACTACTTTCTCATGTCGCTTGTCTGTGGTGACCAGTGCCAGAACCCCAGGGAATGGCCTGAAATTGTGTCAGGGAAGGTTTAGGTCAGATATTAGAAAAAGGTTTTTCACCCAGAGGGTGGTTGGGCACTGGAACAGGCTCCCCAGGGAAATGGTCACAGCACCAAACCTGACAGAGTTCAAGAAGTGTTTGTACAGTACTCTTAGGCTCCTGGGGATACCCTATGCAGTGCCAGGAGTTGGATTTGATGAACCTTGTAGGTGTCTTCCAACTCAGCATATTCTGTGATTCTTCCCCCAGTTTTATATACTGAACATGATGCCATATGGTATAAGATATCCCTTTGATCATTTTGGGTCAGCTGTCCTGATTATGCCTACTCCCAAATTCTTGTGCGCTCCCAACTTCCTCACTGGTGGGGTGGAGTGAGAAGCAGAAAAGGCCTTGACTTTATATGCACTGCTCAGCAATCATGAAAATATCTATGTGTTATCAATGTTGTTTTCAATATAAATCCACTATATTATCCCTTTCTAGCCTTTATGAAGAAAACACTCTACATGTGTCAAAACTAGTGCAGATGATTAAATTGTCCCATGAGCTTTCTCTGAAAATATTTATATCACTTCAGTCACTAAAAAGGAGTTTCCAGAGACTCCTTCAGATGTAGACAGACACAGTAAAGATAGATAAAATTAAATTAAATCAATTCCACTCATCATATCTCCTCATCAGACTTCCTTATTAACCAATGGAGACAAGCAATTACATTGAAAATTAATTTAATCTATTTCTAAGATAGGTGTCTAAGACAGGGAGGATAAATTATATTCTGATGGTATAAAATACTCTATTTGGACTGTAGAGAAGTGTTTTACACTATTTGCTCAACTTTCAACTCTCTAAGTCGTGTGATGAATCCTGACTTACGTGTCTATCAAAAAAAACCCAACAAACCAAAAGCAACCCCTCCCCTAAACCAACAAAAACCAACCAACCAACAACAACAAAAAAAAAACACAACAAAAAAACCAACCAACCAACCAACTTAAAAAAAAAAAACAAAAAAACCACCAAAAACAACAACCAAAACCACAACACCTAAAAGTGTTGTCAAAGAATTTCACTCCTTTCTAAAATCTCTCTGGACCTCAGAAAGAGAGCAAACTGGTCATTAGAAGGAGTTGCACACGAATATGGAAATCCAAAACCAAAAAGATCTGACATAACATTCCAACATTATACATCAAGAGTTTCTTAATTAACATAAACAGTGAAAATCAGAAGACTTTTAAAGCAAAATGAACCCATAGTATAAAATTCCCCCTGGTCTGACTGACTGAGGGTCAGGACTGTCACTCTACTGTTAATTAAGCCTCTTGGTTAGCCCAGGAACACAGCAGGAGATTCAAAGAAGTCTACTCCATACAACATCCCAGGGTACCTCCAAAGTACAAAAGTAGTGCTTTTATATTATCATAATAATAGTTGGGTGCATTTTTTTTTTTTAAGCGATAGTCAATTAAACATTTAGTGCAGAAATATTCACATTGAATATATTTTTCTTTACAAAATATTGTTTTCAAGAGTAAGAATTAAAAAAAAAAAAACCCAACTATATTGCAAAGTGCCATATGAAAAGAGGGCATTTCCTCAAACTGTGTTTGATTAGTCTGTCAGCACTCCAGGGAAGCTAAAAGCCTAACCAGTCTGTCAGCATCCTGTTATGGGGACTCCACTGAGCAGCTCTCTAGATCAGAGATGGTTCGACTGCTTTGTTCATGGTCACACACCAAGAGAGAGACCCCCTCCCGGGTCTCCACACTTTTATTCTGGCATGTTCCCCACTGCTGGCGACTGTTCGCACCCCTGAAGGACTCACACCTGTAGCTTACAGAATAATGCTCTTTATATTAATGAAATTGTGACAGGTTAAGGTTCAAGGATTGCTGGTGATAATATGTTACTGCTGTTATGAATGCCCTGAGGGAAGGTAACTGAGGTTCTTGTCAATAGATCCCTTAGCGCAGATTAGACTGAAGTGACACTGAAGGAGTGGTATTTAGATATATGTATATGTATTCTAGAACAATTTGGTTGTAATGGAAAGGAGGTACGTAGCTCTTTTGGTTATTATCTATGAAAATACAACAATATAAATGTATAAAAACATCACTTAAAAAAATATGTAAGGAAAAGAAAAAAAAAAGAGAAAGAAAGTAGATAGTGAAGAGGAAAGATATCACCATCCATGGATTCAGCAATTAGACTTGGTTGTTGCAATTTGGATGTCTTTTGGTCGAAGTGATGGTCACAGTCTTGATTCAACAGGGCTGGGGAAGCCCACAAAACATAGAATTCAATGGGTTAATACATGTCCAAGTTTACGTGGGAACACCCGGGTGGGGAGGGATACTTGCATCTGAGCCTTAAAGAAAGTGAGGACATTGTTGTGATAAAAAACATTATCCCACCTCACAGTATCCACTTCTTCTTATTGGCCTTCTCCCCACTTGGATCAAAACCTAGTTGTTGCTAAACAAAGGTTGTTTTTCTGTGGTCATCCTCCAGTGGTGAGTGCACCTGCATCTGGGCTGTTCTTATGCAGATCAGAGGTTTTGCCATCACACACACAAAAATTCTCCTCCCCTCCTTTGGTTGTGGGATGCAAACCTGGCCTCAACAAAGCACCCACTGCTTTTGCAAATGGATGATTGTTTGAGTCACTAACCCTTAACATTTCAGTCTCTCACAATGGCACAAATCTATTCAAAGCAATATACTAACAAGGTGTAGTCTAAGTTTAGTCCCCTGTGGATTGTGTGTGGAACACAGACTCTGTTCATTAGAATGTAATATAATTAGAACGTAGTCTTTTTCCCACATGTGGCTACAAAAGTACTTTAAAACAGTGAAAATATTGTCACCACTAAATCTGATTTGCACTGCAAGATTTATCTGTATTTTTCTAGAATCTGTAGTTTGGGCTTTTCAGGGTATGTTTTAGGTTTAGTTTTGTTTGTTTGTTGTTAATAAAGACTTATTTTTTATCTATTTTAATCAAAACAAAGGAATAGAATTGCTCAGGTTTTTCTTTTTTTTTTTTTTTTTAATTTTAATTTTTCTGTGCCTCAAAATTTCTGTGCCTCTTTTTCCTAATTTGCAAGATGGATTTCATGATTTCCAGATAAAGTAATATTTTTGTAAAGCGGTTTTGAGGTCTTGATTTGATGTGATTAAGAAACGCTAATCACTAAAGACTTGAATTTGACTCATAAAATTATAAAATAAATTCAAACATCATGATGTTATTTCCCAAGAAGTTCTTTAAAAAAAATATTTAAAAATAAATCTCACAATTACTGAAAACTAAAGGGTTTTAGAGCTCTGGCTCTTCCTTTTTATGGTCCCTGTGATAAGTGTTGCCATCTTCTGTGTAACAGATCATTCCTAAGGTCTGTCTTAGAGTTCTGTCTTCAAAACTGGATGACAACAAAAAGCTGCACATCGAAACAGAGTATAAGGATAAAGCAAGCTCTTGGTGATTCTCACAGTGTTTCCCAGCCACCAACAGTCTGCATCTGAGGAACTTGTCAAATAAAGCTTTAAGTTGTCATTATCTGTTGATGGTTTTCCTTTGCTCAGAGCTGTCTATCATATCTCGAGTATTCATTAAGTTTTTGAAGCTCATTAGAATGCTGTGACAAAAAAATTAAACGACTGAAGTTTGTATTTTATAAAAAGATTCCTCCTTATGTTTAGTCTGTATCTACAATCTGCTAGTTTCATTCAAATTGTATTTCGGGAGGGACAGTAAACAACTGCCTTCCTCATGTCATTTACAGTTTCAAAGATTTCATTTTATTTTTTCATTTCGTCATTAACTTTTCATATTTAATCCTTGCCACAATCCTTGGTCATACTTGTTGCTCCTGTATGCACTATTCCCAGGTCTTATATATATTTTTGTAGCTGTGGAAAGAGGGGGAAAGGACTAGGTCTGCTCTCAGTAATCAGAACATGGATAACCACAAACATGTGCAGTGGCATAACAGTGTTCTTTGAGCACTTTAATTTTAATTTTTATTATTCCACTTGGTATTCTTGACTGCTTCTGAGCATGGATCCTTTTTCAGATTTTTTATTCCAGGAAAAAACATTTTCACTAGTGTTGGACATAAAAGCATATATTCCAACACATAAAGTTTAAGGACTGGGTCCTGAATTCTGGTGTTTTAATGCCACTTTCTGAATGAAGTCACTAGACAATCTGGAGAGTTCCAGTTTGAGAGCTAGTGTAAACGTTTTTCTATTACAAAACCCCTTCTTAGTGAAATAGAAGTCAATGCATTAGTCAAACTGCATATCATCATTTCAGGGAATTTAGTGATTTTTTTGTTAAATAGAATGTATATTATTGTAGCTAACAGGGTTTGAGCAGGCTTTTTTTCCAGTATGTCTTCTCCTAAATTACATTGTTTTTATTTCTTTCTAATAAGAAGAAAATAAAGATCTATAAGAACAAAATTTTAAATATTTTCAAAATACGTTTTAGTGGAAATTAATATTTTAGGCAATAATGTAGTATATATTAAATAATAAACACTACTGATGGATACTTTGTTATGAGAACTTCATATTTAATGTTTAATGTGTTCAACGTGCAATAATAGTATTTACAGATCATAATGAAAGAAAACAATCAAGAAAATTATCAATGTGGTTTCCCAGTTTCTACCAACATCAACATTTCACTGAAGAAATAAACAGTCTCTTTTCAAAACCCAAAACATATATTATTTTAAAATTATAACAGAAGAAGTGAGTAGCAAAGCTAGGCTTTATCCCTTATTGATCTCCAGAATCCATTTTAGCTGTGTGTTTTCTCTCTGGGTTTTCTGAGGGGATGATGCAGTAAAAGGATGATTGATTTACATTTTTACATTTCTACTTGAGATTTCTATGTAAACCAAGCACGCTTTTTGTACCACTTTTAGAAAATTTACTCATCAGAAAGTCATAAGAGATTGGTTTTTTGCAAAGCATGAGGGTGCCCATTTAAACAAAATGGTCATTGCAACAAATGGCTGCCTAATCTCCGCCCTTAAAATGATTATGCACTAATACCTTTGCATTCACCATTCTAAATATTGTTTTATCAGAGTTGTGATCTTTGTCTAGACATGAATGATATCGTTATTATCATATGTAGCTCTTGTCATGTCAACATTGCATTTCTTCCCAAAAATGTGATGTGGCATTTAAAACAAGGTCTTGTGTTCATCAGTATCCTAATACCAAATACTTACCTTAAAATTATGCTTACAAAACTAGAATGCACTACCCCTTTCTGGTTTTGTGCCAATAGAAGTTCTTGGATTCTGTTATTAAACAAAGATCTCACATTGCAGAAATTAATTTACTTGATATATGCAAAATTGCACAATTGTTATTAGAGACATCAAAAAAGTCCACATTTTTAGCAAACAGATCTCTCAAACTTTTATAAGTAAATATAAAGTTGAACCAAATTTAAATATTTTCCTACTTAGAAAATGTGTGTTACAGCTTCACAGTATGAATCCTTTTGCTTTCATTATTTGAAAATTATGTGATCTAATAATAGACAGGATATCTTGCACGGTGCACTCAGCTACACTTGTTTTGGTCACTTTGATATTACATGGAATTAGGAGTGCAGTGCTGAATTATAAAAATATTAGGCAAACATAAAAGCTACTTAGTGGAACATTTTATGATGAAGAAAACAACTCAGCTTTCAGAAAATTGTCTTAAGGTTGTCTAACATATGTAAAGTGATGAAGTATTCACTTAATGAAATCTTAAGGATATATGTTACATCATCTATATAAGTTTACATATATGGAAGATATTTTTTGGATTTTTTTCTGTTATTCACTTGAAAGTGACTGCAATTAGCTCAAAATAGCTAATGATACTGCAATATGTTTGAATCTGGAAGCAAGCATCCCTAGATTGTTAATTGAATACTTATATCTTGGGGATCTAAATATCACAGAACAATTGAAGTTGGAAGGGACCTCTGGAGATCATCTTACCCAAACCTCCTGCACAGGCACAGCTACCTAGAGCCAGTTGCTGATTACCATGGCCAGATTGCTGTTGAATATTTTTAAGGATGAACACTCCACAACCTCTCTGAGCAATCTGTGCCAGTACCTGGTCACCCTGATCATAAAAAAAAAGGTGTTTCTTAATGATCAGATGGAATCTCTCTTGTTTCATTTTGTGTCCATTGCCTCTGGTCCTGTCATCACCATTGATAATGGCCTAGTTCCAGCTCCTTTGGACCCTACCTTCAGGTATTTATAGACTTTGATAAGATCCCCCTAATCCTTCTTCCCAGTGGGGAGTAAAATAAAGAAGGCATTATAAGGACTTCTAAGAAAAAAAAATAAAAATAGTGTAAGCTACATATTTCTAAGGTTGCATCCTATGTCTTCAACATATCTGTGTTAAATGAGCTTCAGGGTGGCTTTATTATAGCTGAGCTTGTCACTTCTGAGGTCAGTCTTGACATATCACTGTAATTGTAACTACATCATTTTCTGCATGTGACATCAGCAACAATAAGATCCCTTTCATTACAGGACATGAAAGGTCACTGCTTTGCTCTCTGTTCCCTCTCTTCTTCCCTCCTCTCATCCTTTGCCCTGAAGCTAGGCCATAGTTCCAAGTCCAGTCTTCATATTCTAGATGGGTAGCAAAGCCTCCCCTACAAGATATTCTCAGGTCTGAGGAATTTCAGCACATATCCTCATCAGGGATCAGAAATTGAAGGGCATTACAAAGGGCATTGAGTTAAGAAAACAAGCATGTGCTGTGAAATGCAAAAATGATTCATTATTGCCATTGAAAATCTTCAGAAAACCAGCAAATACATAATGTACTGTTACCAAAAATAAAATAAATTCAATAGCTTCACCTCCAGATGTAAGGGCATGGCTGAAGGCACTTTAATTGCCTAGTGTAGATAAAACCTGTGAGGTCAATGCAAGCAAAGCATTGAAACTGCACAGGGAAGCAGAAAATGTGAGCAACCTTATACAGAATGGATTGAAGGCATCACTTACAGGAACAAAAAAGGATGAGAAATAAAAGAAATAAGAGTTCCCAATGCCAATTTGTATTTGCAGCTGAAATTGTTCCCTGATGGTACCTTTATCTAGTTAATATTCCCTTTTGAAATGTCAAATTCTAAGCAGATAAGGTGGCATGCATAGTCTGAGTAAATAAGACAATATACAATTGAACCTTTGTCTAATATGATACATATATACATATATTCATCCTGATATAATGTATCAGGAAATGGTCAAGTCATCCAAGGCAAAATTAGATAGATAGTTCTGGTCATTTAATAGGCAACAAGTGTGTGAAAAAAAATGCCAGTCAAGGTAATGGGTATGTCATGCACCCATAGTCAAGTTCAAGGATTTGTGTGGCTATGAGGAGTGTGCTCTAGCAATAATGTGCACATGAACCCTGCTAAAATAATCCACAACAGTGTTAAATAAAGATAATAGCATTATATTTGCAGTGCCCACCTAGGAATATGATAGTGCAAGTTTAACGTGCCCCAGATGTGGAGAGTGGGAATGCCAGAAGAATAGAAGATAATAGTCAGACAATTTGTTGAAGCCATAGAACAATACAATGTACCAGTAATTATGAGCAGAACATATGGGGACTTCCATGAACAAGTGGGAGCTGTACATGATCATAGGACAAATCTCTCTCCTTTTTGACAAATGACACAGAAGTTGTTGGACAAATTGTAGAAGCAGTGCACAATCACATATCAAGGCACCTTTTGTGCTGAAATTACTGCACAACCACTGAGTACACAGAAAGTACATAGCACCCCATAAGTACGTTTCCCTTGTATTGCACCTTTGTCAGATGGCTGCTGTCAGCTTCTGGACTATTACATTCAGAACTGCACTTTATCTTAATACTGTTCATAACCGCTATGCTTTCATGAATATCTATGGTTCTAACTGTAGTGTTGTGCATTGGTAACAGCATAAAGAGCAGGAAGTGCAGATTATGTCCAAGGTGATCTCTGAGCTCTGAAGTACTCTAGAGCAGCTTACAGAGTGGCAAACTGCCCTGGATGACAGCAGGTTACAAAACTAAGTGCTGAGAGAACAGTGTCTTTGGCCAGTATCCTGAACAACAGAAATTCCCTTTGGGAAATCAAGTAGTGGATTGTTGCACAGTGTCACAGATGCCTTAATCTTTGTAATGCTAAAGACCTTTCTATTTGCAATTCAGTGGTTTATTTTCCACTTGCATCTGCACAACCTTTGACCTAAGCTATTGTGGTGGTATTCTTCTGAAACTATTGTAACAGTGTTTTTCCAATGTTGCTTTCATGCATATTTATGAGTAGCTGTCTAATAAAAAAATGAGTTGAGTCTATCAAGTTTTCTCTTAACGAGCAGTTTTCTGCTGATTTTTAAAAGTTGCCAATGTTTTTCTTATGTCCAGTAAAATGGATTGGAAAATAAAACTATGTGAGTATTTTTAAAAATGGAAGAGATGTTCTATTTTGTTGTGTTACACCTTGATGTTCTTTCCCCCCATGACGCCCCCCCCCCCCCCAATTCTTTTCTATGTCTGTATCCTTGACAATCATATGACCTGTCTGCATCAAGATGGTGTCTGGATTAGGAGACCATGATGGATGTCTTTTCTTACCCCTTTAATCATAAAGTAACACATAATGGAAGACATCAAAGGTTCTATATATGTGCATTTCTGTTCAACACGTGAAAAGTCCTTAGAATTATTTATGTATTTGCTTATGTCAGAAATACAGTTGCCTGAGTATGCAGTTTTAATGAAATGTGATTTTTGCACCCTTACACCTGTTCTTCCAGAAAATTAAAGTCAAACTGAAGAACTGACTTGAAACACTTGCTTTGTAATATGTGATTTGGGGTTTTGATGACTGCTCATGTATAGACAAGAGAATAATAACCTATTCCAGTAATTATTACATCAAAACCACAGTACACTCTGGGTATATTTTACCAGTCTCATGTTAAGAGTTTCAAAGCTTTTGTACTTGGCTTACAAAAAAAAATGTCTATTCCTTTTTTCTCCAGCCCAGGGTAGAAAACTGAGAAATTGTTGCAAAACAGCACTGCTGCCTAAGTAAAATATACCTGATAAGTGCTGCATCATGAAAGGTTATTGTACCATTTTCATGATACAATAGATGTCAAGAATAGAAGTATAGACTTCTGTGTTTATGGAAGACATACTACCATAGTCTTTATCATATAAAATTGTTTGGGAACTTCAATTTATGCAAACAGTATACATATATATTGATTTGACTCTAGAAAATCCATGCACGTTTTCTGGGCTAGTGTTTTCAATATGTTATATTTTGACAGTTGGAAAAAAGTCAAATTTTATTTTCACTCATTCTCAGTTCATAATGCATCAACATTATGTTAACTGAACTGTATATCTTAGAATGTTTATATGAAAATATTTCTGACCACATACTCATTTACAGAAGAAAGACAGTTCTCTCTATGAAGGCATGAAATTTAAGAAAACACAAAAACAAGTAATGAAGAAGTTTGAAATCACATTTTCTCCCTAAACTCATCTAAAAAGGTTACAGGCACTTAATATTATAGCTGAATTTCTTAGCTGTATTTAGATATTATGTGGGTGGATTGAAAGGGGAAAAAAGTGATTAGCTGCTTTATTTTTCCTGACTTGAAAATTGTGAATTTGTTCCTATTTATTTCTCAATATGTCCTTTATGACTAACACACAACAACAGATTCTATCTATCAGAATTTTGTCCTGTAGGTGTCTCAGAATAGTGTAGATTATCAAAATCTTTGAAATCTCTACAGGAAAATAAACACAATTCCAAACTTACAGTTTTATCGATAACATTAGTAAAAAATAATAGCCATTTTGAAGATTTTACACAGGGAAAAGCTTATTAAATAAAAGAGTTTCATGGAGGCATGAAGAATTAAAGTTGAAGATTAAAAAGCTAAACCAATATCAGCAAAATGAAAGTATACTACCACAAAATAAACAAAAGTACACTAGCATGAAATAACCTCTGCTATGTAGGAGATGAGATCAGAGGATCTAATGGTTCCTTTTGACCTTAAATCTGTGATACTTTGAAATTTCTCATCTTGTTATGGTGTAGCAATTTTTTTTCTTGAAGAAGCTGTATGTTCAGCCAGACTTGGGATCAGATGAAGAAGAAGCCTTTGGAGGGACAATAGGAAGGGGGTTTGATCCAGTGCATCAAAATTGACAAGACACAAAAAAGGTGTGAATTTAGAACTGGGAAAAGTAAATGGCAGTAGTAAAGGAGAACCGGACTAAAAGAAGGCATTAGAAAGTTTAGCTGTGTTAAGTGATCTAAATGTGAATTGTTAGCATTCTACCTTCCTCTTACATCTTTCATAAGGCATATGCTTCCTTTTGCAGCTTGCTGTGTTTGACTCCTTGTCTCACACATATTGATGAGATACCACTAAAGGATTACCTGTGCTGTGTATAACCTGGGATGTGCAAGTAAATTGATTAGTCCTGCCACTTTATGCAATCACCATCCAACTCTGAAGAAAAGCCTGTTTATTGTGAGATCCATCTGCTCCTCCTGGCTGGCAGCTCTGCGAAGTGGCAGAAATCCAGGTCTTGGCCAGGTTTACAAAAGAATGAAGAAAGCCTGCCTTTTGTCAACCTATCTGGAAGGTCAGGACAGACATCCGACAATGAAACTTCAGGGCTTTCTGGGAAATCTGATCACATTAGCACTGAACTATTCAATGTGCCTATTGTGATGAGGATCATATTGTTTCATATTTAGTATTTATTCCATGGCAACTATGGCATCAGTATTCATCTCTCATCAGTAAATGGTAACTGTCAATATCCATGTGGTTTGGCAAAACACATGATAGACTTCTGCGACAGACAAGCATTTCCTAGCCCACTGAGAAGCAGGTTGTTAACAGAAAGGCCCATAAGATTCACTAAAGGTATTGGGAACAGAAGTCTGAACTGGAGTTTAATGCCAGTGTAAGCAGGATATTTTAGGCTGCTGGCATAATTACACTCTTCACAGAACAATGGCTTTCATTCTGAAGCCAGTTCAGAGAAATGCAGATAAATTTCCAGTTTATGGAAAGACTCAAAACTAAATCTGTAAATTAATGTAAAACTATATATTTTTTTAATCTCATCTGAGATTTGATTTTTTTTTTTAATTTTTTCACCATTTACTTTTCCTGGATCTATATATGTTTGTGCACTTCTTTCTGAGTGGTTCTCTTTGCTTGCTTATTTTGATCTTATCCATAGTATTATTAAAATCTGCTCGAGATAAACACACAAAGACAGATCTAGAATCCACTCATATTTTTAGTATAAAATATTTCTCTATTTTCACAGCTTTCAGATCACTAAATGTTTTTACTTGTATTGTTCTCCAATGTAAACCATCTACCCCATGATGTAAAGTTCTATTCCAGTCTTAGTTTTGACCCTTGAAAAGAAAAAATGTGAAAAATTTCATGAAGTCTGGTGGCAAAGTAATATCTATTAATGATTTGTGAGGAAAGAAGTATCAATTTCAGTGATAAGGAGTACTACAAAAACTTAAAGTCAAGTTAGAAAAGCTGTGAGTAGAAACCAATGGCAATAAGACTGAATTCAGATATAGGTTGATCATATACCTCATAAGTTTACTCCCATGTTTTGACAGTCTTTAACTGGTATTTTTTTGTAGTGTTTACAGAGTTTTAGGCAGTTATGTGCAATGTGACTAGTGCTATTTGTCTTCTTAACAGAAAATACCAATCACTAAAAGCAGCTTCTTTGTAACCTTTACACCAAAAGATACTGCTAGGCACATAGAAGCATCTGTCACACATTGCTTCTGGTTGTAGTCAAAGCATTGTTTAATCCTCATCTGTTTACAATAGAACACATAACATCAGTATGTTCCAGAAAAGAAACAAGTAGATCAAAAATGAAAAAAAAAAAAAAAAAAAAAATTTAGCGTTACATAAGGTGCCTTCTGTTCCCTGGAATTACTGGCTGTCTGTCAGAAGTTAATATACTTGCCAGACTAATTGTGCAGTTTGGCTTACTGGATGTTAATAAAAATATGAATTCTCCATAGAAATCTGAAGACATGGGCATATTTCAGAGTTTGCAGTAATCTCAAGCTTCTTATTTTATGCTTCTACCTCTTGGCCTGTAACCTTGTACACACAACCCAAGCTTTCTGAAACCTTTTGGTGATGCCACAGATAAAGAGAGGCACTGTTTCCTCCACAATGGATCAGTGAATGTATAATCATGTTGCCTGAGTTTACCTGCTCCTCCTACTGAAAATACTCATGAAATACCTCAGCGCAAGTTGCATTGCATATGTGTTTGCTGCGGTAAAGATCACTCTCACAGCTCAGTAAGTCACATTGTACACTCACTTTTTCCACCTGGCAACACAGTACCTCCATGGCTACCATGCTACCTGCAGACATCCTGTACAGAAAATTATTTATTCAATGCTAATTATGAGAAAGAAAAAGACAGGAACACTATGATAGCTTAGGTTGAAAATTAGGTTAGAAAGGTAGTAAGTCAGTTGTTTTTTAGATGGGTCTGTTTGGAAGCAGATTTTTTTTTTTTTTTTTTGTCCAAAGTTACTATTAGGAGTTCCATGTTTCTTGGAACACCCACTTTCACTGTTTTTTGTGGGTCTCTTACAGTATAGTAAATGGATATCTTTTAAATTCAGCAATTAGGTGGAAGAGAAAAAGACAGAAAAAGAAGTTTCACATTTAGCTCAGTCCATGACTGAAGTGTTTTTATGTTTTCATATGACAGTCTTCCATTTTATGCCTAGGTGTTGATCACTATGATAGCAGCAGAATGTTTCTATAGAATGGCTAAAAAGCATAGATTAGTTGAAAACTAAAACATCCCATGTTGCGTATATATTATGTATATGACTATAATAACCTGGAATGTTTCTTGAACCCTGTAGTTTCTCAGACCACTGTTTCATAATGCCATAGAAGATTTAATTTTTACCTGACCTTTTTGAAAAGTTGCTTTTTATTTTTTTTATTTTTTTTTTTTTAATGAAACATATTGAAATTCTTTGTAGAACTGAAAATATTGTCATGGGTCTATCTTTGCAAATATCTACAATTTATGACAAGAAATTTTTCTTTTTCTAAAATCAAAGAATGTCACAATTGTCTGATGACTATAGAATAAACCTGTGTGTTTCGTTAGTCATTTGACTTTCCTAGTGAATTTGAAGGTTCTTTTGTTCCCATCAGGTTTCATTAAATCACTTTGGATTATAGCTACTTCAGTTTTTATGAGCTATTTGCCTCACTAAATAGAGCATTAATTTTACCAAATGTATTACAGTATTTCTGTTATTATTACTGCAGAAATTGTGGTATAACTGAAATAAGTTGAATTGTATTGGTGACATACAGAGGAAAAAAAAAAGGAAATAATCAGGCTTTGTTACAACTCTCAAAATGAGAAATGATGGAAATATAGCACAGTCTTTGAAAGCAACAATTTAAGAAGCTTTTAAAAAGTTACTGCCTGTCTGTGAAAGGAATACTATGGCGGGCGGGGGGAGGGGGGGAGGGAAGACACCAAAAAAACCCAAAAAAACCCAAAAAAACCAACACAACACAGTTTCTGTGTGTATGTCTTGTAAGTAACAGTGAAGAATATATTTTGAATGCAGTCTGTACAAATACAAAGGTTACCACTGTGAGCAAGATGTTTCTTTTCTGCTGGTGATTGACAGCCATAGTGGAGCAATTTAAGACAAAGCAATATTTGCAAGATTGAAAAACAAGAATTTATTTGAATATTAAAGTACTGGAATATCAAGAAGGAGAAAAGTTCAGTTCTTAATGCAAGATGAATCTGTAATGCAAGCCACTCAGGAAGTTTCTCTTCAAGAGCAGTAGTAAAAAACCCCATACCTTTGCCTCTTACAATGATGAAAAAATGTATTGTGAGCATCACATCTGTAAGAATAGGTTTAGTGAATATGACAGGGTGATTATTTCTACTTGTCACACCACTTATCCCACCATCTGTGCATATAAATTATAAACAGACTGTGACACTAAGATTTTCCTTCAAAGTCTTCCTAGATTTTTCACTGCAGTAGCCACCACCTTTCTATTATCAAAACTGAACTACCTTTTTTTTCTTGAAAGGTTTTTAAGTGAACTCTTCTAAGATATAGTGCACCTATATGATTTTCTTTTGTGCTTTTATTTATGGTAGATCATTTATCTAAACATGTATTTAGAAAAAAAGTATTCAGGAAACATATGTGTAAAAAGAGAAAAAAATGTTTTCTGTATGAGTGAGAGTCCACCAAAATTCACTTTTAAACATACCATTCCAGATTGTGTTACTTTAACACTATTGCTGATTATTTTTCAGTAAAGGGATAAGTGTGTATTTCTGATTTCATTTGTGTTTCTGTTTCCTATTACTTTCACTTTTACCAATATTATTTTATAAGTAAGAGCTCTGTTTTTCTTTAGGTGTTTAAATATTTTTTGAAAAAAATACTTCTAGTTCTTGAAATACATTATTTGATATTTGTTCATTACTTTATACCCTTTTGAAGTTGTTTCATAAAAGTCCTAGAAAGCAATTCATATGACCTGAATTTGTCATCTCCATATGGATGACTGTGTATCACCTGGTCATTCTCGGCTTCTTTTTTTTAGCCAATAGGAGCGATGTCACTTTTGGCGTTAACTACATCTTGTCATACCACCAAAAAAAACATAGAGGGTCAGTTTAATTTTCTTCATACAGGCATCTTATGCTTCCTAATCCACATTACAGTCTCCACAACATCTGTTCAAGAATGGCAGAGAGGAACCAGAAACACACTGTTTTGAGGAGGAAGAAGAGAAACTAGTACTAGTCAAGTATCTTGGTGCTAGAAATCTAGGTTTAAGCATCAAATGGTGCTCCAGAATATAAGTTATGTAGGTATCTACAAATGTTTACACTTAGTCAGAGGAATCATCCTTTTATAGACACATTTGTGCTTCGTAAAGATGTTTCATTCTCACCATAGAATGGAGTGGGTTGGTTTTTTTGGTTTTTTTTTTTACTGTTGCTTTATCAATTTCCTCCAGTTTGATTTCCAGTCTATAGATCCCTTACAGTTACACCATATGGTAGAGCGTTAAAAAGGGTAAGGAGTAAATGAGTTTTAGAACTGCTTTTATAGCCGGCCTATTCTTGACTAATCCTTGACAGTGTGTCTGACATATTCACACCAACATATATAGCTCACTCCCTCACGAAAATGGAAAAGGGTGTCCTCAGAGGACAATCTTCAACCAGGCTTTAATAATATTTGCAGAGCTCTCCATCAGTCTGAGCTGGGATTAATGCTTATTCTTGTGTGAAGTGGCCATACAAGATAAAAGAGATCATATGTATCTGAGTGCATATGTATGCTACTGCGTGATTAATTGGAAGACTCTGCACATTTAATAAAGTAGGACTTTTTTAGGGACTATTGATTCAAATTTCAGATATCTTTTAGCTGTTGCAGAATCTAACATCAGCAAATTTACTATTATCACTATTTGTCCAACAATTATTGATTTGTGCTTGTCATGGCAATTTTTTACATCAAAAAGTGTGCGATAGTCTTCATTGTTTTGTAATGTTGAATTATTGGTTAGGTGCTTTATTGCTTTTTGAAAATTTCTCTTCAAATACAGAAAAAAAAAAATTTGAACTTTTATGTTTTTGCTGTTCCTGTTTACTTTGCTTGGTTGAGAAATAATGTGAATGCTACATATATTACTTTAGATTGCCAAAAACAATATGAAGAGAAGGAAGAATAAGACTTATTTTTGGTCATCATTACTTAGCTGTTTTTTATTAAGGATAGGTGTGAATACAGAAGACATCAAAGCCTGTCATAGAAAATGCAATTATTGTCAAGTCTGAAAGTTTGCTTATTTTTCTTGATATTCCAAATGTGCTGCTTGCAATTTATTTCAAAGGGTGAACGAAAACATGACAGCGGAAGGTTAGAAATGGAAAGTGCTAAGAGTTGACATATATACTTTCAAAAAGCAGAATCAGAAATCTAGTTGGTAATCTGCACACTTGGAGTGCTAAGAATACAGAAATCTACCCTTACAGATCTTCTACTCACATCTTCTGATAGTGACTAAGCACTGCAGGGGTGGCTGTATAATAGCAGTAGGAGTGGAAGGATTTCAAATGTTAAAGCAAATATAATTTGAAATGTCAGATAGGGAATTCTAAGATGTCTCTGTCTTTTGCCCACAGGTAGGCATTTCTATGGAAAAGTTTGTGCTTATTATTTATGAAGTACATTGTTGAGTGTTATGCTTTTGATGCAAATCCAAAACATACCGCTGTCCCAGCTACTATGAAGAAACTTAACTCCATCTCAGCCAAAAACAGCACACTTGAGTAGCAAACCTACAGTTTTGTAAGGCAAACTGTGGAGGCCCTTACAACTGCAGAAGTATAGTGGGTGCAGGTTTCCCATGACTTAGTTTTTGCTAATGGTACCAAACATAGATAATTGCCTCAGAACAGTATAGCTGTTGAGAGACAGATGAGCAATAGTCATGTGTCCTCCTGTTTTCACCTCAGCATAGGATAAAGGAGAAATAAGATATTTATATGAATTTTTATTATTATCCACTTTAATACATGGGGATTAAAGGGGAAATTCCATGACTACCTTTTCTTCCATACAGTAGCATGAGAAATAATTAAATCTTTTCTCTTGGATTAAAAATTTGGGGTTACAAAGTATAAGAAAATCAAGCACACCTTTTGCTCTCTCCAGTTTCAAAGCTCTTTTTCAGCTAATGCCTGCTAATGTTTCCTATTTGCTGTTAGCCTGAACATGGCATTTTGTTTGTCTTGTTTCATGCCACAAATAGTAATGAAAAAATCTTTTAGAAAGAGAAGTTTAGAGTGAATTCTATTGCCAAGAACCAGCATAAGAAAAGCATAGCACTGAATTTTCTACAGTGCTTTTAATGACGTATTAACTGCAAATATGATTTATTATGATTAACAGAAAAGAATAGAATAAGGAAATTAATTTAAATGAGAATTGACCACCTCCTAGTTCTTTGTGTCTTTTAAATACTGCTAGCTTGTATGTCATACTGCAGGAAATCTTGACAATAAATCTTAGAAGATCTATCCAGGAAAAAACTTTTGTGTTACAATACATGAGAACATATTTTTCAGCTCAGTCAGTGGATCTTGCTGATACAAACCCTCAGAGAACCAGACTCAGTTAATAAATTCTTCAATATATTCAGTATATTCAGCCACTTTTTATTTTTACCTGGAGTATTAAAAACTTCAACTGAATTGCAGCTATATGTGCCTTCCTTTCATAAACCTAAAGTAAAGAGTACATAGACATTCAGCGTGCATGTGAAGTACAAAATCTGTATCTATCCCATCTAATATAAATCAAATTAATTGGTTAAAGCTCAAATTCATCAGTAAGGCTTGTATCAATTCATAAATGTCAACAAGACAATATTTTAAATATGTGTAGGACCAAACCATATGATTTGTGACCTTTAAGTATTTTCTTTACAGAATAACAAAACATGCTGAGTTGGAAGGGACCCACAAGGGTCATCAAGTGCAACCCTTAGGCCTCCACAGGAACCATCCACAAGAGTCACACCATGTGCCTGAGACTATCATCCAAACACTTCTTGAACTCTGTCAGGTTTGGTGCACTGACCACTTTTCTAGGGAGCCTGTTCCTGTACCCACGCACCCTCTGGGTGTAAAACCTTTTTCTAATATCAAACCTAAACCTGCCCTGACACAACTTCAGGCCATTCCCTCGGGTCCTATCACTGGTCACCACAGAGAAGAGATCAGTGCCTGCCCCTCCTCTTCTTCTCACGAGGAAGTTGTAATTGCAATGAGGTCTCCCCTCAGTCTCCTCTTCCCCAGGCTGAACAGACCAAGTGCCATCATCCGCTTCTCCTACAGCTTCCCCTCAAGGCCCTTCACCATCTTCATTGCCCTCCTTTACCAGTGCAGATCAGAGCAGGATAATCCCCTCCCTCGACTGGCTGGTGATGCTTTGCCTGATGCCCCCCAGGACACAGTTGGCCCTCCTGGCTGCCAGGGCACTGCTGACTGAGATTCAATTTGCCATCAACCAGGACCCCCAGGTCCCTTTCCATGGCACTGCTTTCCAGCTTCTCATTCCCAAGTCTGTATGAACATCCAGCATTGCCCCATCCCAGGTACAGAATCCAGCACATTCCCTTGTTGAACTTCATGTGGTTGGTGATTGCCCAGCCCTCTGATTTGTTGAGGTCTCTCTGCAGTACCCCTCTGCCTTTGAGGGAGTCAACAGCTCCTCCCAGATTCATGTTGTTTTCAAACTTGCTGAGTATCCCTTCCAGTCCTGTGTCCAAGTCATTTATGAAGATGTTGAAGAGCACAGGGCCAAAGATGGAGCCCGGAGGAACCCCAGTAGTGACAGGTCACCAGTCTGATGTTCCCCCATTCTCTATTACTTTCTGTGCTTGACCCATGAACCAGTTGCTCACCCACCACATGATGTGTTTATCCAGCTGTGTGCTGCTCATTTTGCTCAGAAGGATCCTGTGCGAGACAGTATCAAAAGCTTTACTGACATCCAAAAAGATTACACCAAGTGGCTTCCCTTAATCAGCTAGGTGGGTTACCTTGTCATAAAAGGAAATCAGGTTTGATAAGCAAGACTTTCCTCTCATGAAACTGTGCATTTTCTAAAAAAAAAAAAAACCAACCAAACAAACAAAAACAAAACCAAAACCAAAACACCCTGTTATATATATATATTAAATGAGCTCTCACCAAGATGACAATGTAGTTAAGCCTAGAGACATTTCTGAGCAGCCTTCTTACAAGATGGGTATGAGATCTTTTGCATCTGTTTGTGACTGAAGCACCAAGAGAAGGACCAGCTATGCCAAAAGAGTCCCATCCAACAAAATGAGAATGTAGGCTGAGAGGATGAGGTATTTTTTTTTTTTTTTACCCCCCCAGTTTACTGCAGATTGTGTATAAGATAATGTGGACAGGGCAAGTAAAACATATTCAGTGGGTTCATGGATACTTGGGGAAATCAAGGCTCTTTATTGGGCTACACAGGGAAAGCCATGCTTTGGGAGGAGCATACCAGCTTGCAGCCATTAGGGACTGCCTTGACCAGTGATTTTGGTTCACTACTCCCATACCTCTTCTCCCACAGCATCTTAATCTCAGTGTCACTCCATGCTTCTTTATTCCTCTTCCTGTCTCCTCCCATTACCTTTCGCTTTTAATGGCATAGCCCCTTTCACTTTTCTTACCATGGAGCCTATATCTTCCTTAGTATTTTCCCATTCCCCACTAATCTGTATTACTGACATGTGTGTGTTTTAAGCTCTGCCCCAGACTAGTGTCTGACCTCTCCCTTTGGATCATCAGCTCTATCCAATTAATGTTCTTAATTGTAACAAAACCCATTGAAATGGTTGCTTTAGATGAAACACATTTAGTTTGGGTTCATGTTACAAGTAGTTGCTCACCTGTTTTCCCCTCCTTTCAGTAAAGTAATTAGTGATGTGTACTGTTTTGGATCAACTTTTTTTTTTTTTTCTTTTATTTGCTGCCTCCCTATAGGGAGGGAATTTTGTACTGGTTGCTAACATTAAACCACAGAGATAATATAGAGAAAAGAACAATCATGAAGATAATGCAATTGTTAATGTAATCTTCTATTCATTTTCCCCTTTGAAAAGAAAATGTTTTCTTTCTTATTTTATAATGTACACTGATCTGGTTTATGATATGACCCTAACAGTTACACCATCAGCAAATGTCAGTGCATTTGTAGACACAGAGAGCTGAGAAAGAAAGCAAAGCAAAAGGTGGCAAAAATTTATTTAACAGATTTTGACGTGCAGAAAACATTTCATTAGATTAAATGTCATGGAACTTCTTAAGAACTATTCTGAAAGGTATGGCTAAAATCATAGCTTCAGGTTCTGTAGAAAAAACTAAAATTCAGTAAGAGTATATTAGGCATTTAGAAAAAGAAGGTTTATTTCTCTCCTCATCCAATTCACTGGTTAGACACACAATGGTTCCTCTACATCAACTCATTCCATAGTACCCCATCATAATCTGCTTTCTCCTAGGCTGTTTTCCTCCTTCTGTTTCCTTTCAGTATTCCTACAAAAAGTCATAATCATTCTAGACTGAGGTATTTTGGTCTAAGTGTCTGACTGTAGCTGTTTACACAAAAGTCTAAGTACTCACAAAGTCAATGAGATCCAGTAGCACATTCATGTGAGTCAGAAAAACTTCACTCTCAATTAGATATCTGTATTGGATGGATTACAATCCTTCTACCCATTGTTTGCTACATTTACTAGAAACTTTATTCAATTGGGAGAACAATATTTTTAGTTAAACTGGAGATGCAGGAGGATGATTGACCTCACCTCTAGTGAGTCTAGTATCATAAGGCAAAGAAAGAAGAGATTCCATCTGATACTTTCAATCCCTGTGGGGATATTTTTCATGGCACAGGGTATTTCAAATGGTTCTACATGTTTAAGTTTTGGTAATTGAATCAGGTTTCCAGTTCATATATATATATAAATAAATAAATAAATAAATAAATAAAAAATACATTGAAGACCTCCCTGGGAAGTCATTGAGTCACCATCCCTGGACGTATTTAAGAAGAGAGTGGATGTGGCACTTAGTGCCATGGTCTAGTAGGCAGGGTGGTGTTAGGTCAAAGATCGGACTCAATGATCTCAGGGGTCTTTTCCAACCTAGTTGATTCTATGATTCTATGATTTGGATTTTGAGTATCACTGAAGATGTTGAAAGTAACACTGTAAAACACTGCCTTTACTGTGCTTACAGATCCAGGCTCTGAATTTTTATTTATTTAATTATTTTTTTATTATACTTAGCAAAACAAGAATGGCTTACTCAGAAAATTGGCAGATCATGTAACCTTGTAACTGTGCAGATTTTTTTTTTCTCAGAAACCTGGTTGGCAGTCAACTGTCTATTGCCTCAGAATATGTTACATAAAACTAGAAGACTACAGTCATGTTTTTTAACATCTGTTAAGCAGTTTTCCACACTAAATAGAAATACTAGGAAGAACAGTAAAAACCTATTCAAATATTCAGAGAAGTAAACCTACAAGTATGTTCAGATGTAACCAAATTTTAATGGACTGAGTAGCAGCTATTTGCATACTTCTGTGTTTCTAAGATCACATGTTTATTTCATTTCCTTTTTATTATTTTTCTCCTGATCCTATGATTTTAGATTTTATTATGCATTTTCTTGGTTGGTTCTTTTGTTACTTTGTGTATTTTAAGTTCATGTAAATCACCAAAGTAGTAACAGCTGTAGTATCAAAAATAAGTAAACAAAAGATTCTTAATATACACTAAATAGTGTATTTATAGGAGGACCAAGAAAAAAAAAGAAAAAGTACTTTTTATTTTTAGACTATTCCTTTAACAGTATAAGAATAATTTATTTTTAGTTGAAGTGTTTGACCTGTGTTAAAACAGTTTATAGTTTGTGTAGTGTTATTGAGCAAATAAAGATACATTTAAGATATGATGTCTACTGAAAACTGTCAGAGTTATTCTCAGAAATGTCAGACATCTATAAAAAAGCTTGGGTTGGTAAGCTTATTATAATTAGAAGAGGTTCTGAATCTAAGCCTAAATATTCCTTTATTTTCATGCAAGTGACATTACTGTCAGTGTCATGAAATATTTTCCATTAGGTATTGTTGCTCTTCAGTTGCTGTCCTGAAACAACCATACACAGAAGAGAAAAAGGTTTTGTATTACTGTTGAGAGTTCAGACAGGTTCTTTATGCTTTGTTGTTTTCTTTTTTTTGTTTTCTTTTTTTTTTTCTTTTTTTTTAATTTCCTTTAGAGAATGAAAATTTCGAAGTAAAATTATTTTTTTCCCCCTAGCAAGATTTTGCTTTTCCCTAGTCCTGTTGTAATCAGGGTACTTCTCACAGTGGTGAGTTATCATGATTGCAAATGATCTATATGCTTCAAATATTATCAAGATTGCTCAGTTAGACTGTTTTTGTTGAAGTGAAAAAAAGTAAAATTTCTGGAGCAGTGAACTGTCTTGATCACAGACTCTTCAACACAATCTACATAGAATCACAGAATCATAGAGAATTAACGGTATATAAGAGTATCTGGTCCCCAGTCCACCTGCTAAGGGTAGGGACACCTCCCGCTAGACAGGCTTGCTCACGGTGCCATCCAGCCCTTGCCCAGGGTTGGGGCATCCACAACCTCCTTAGGTAGCTTTTTCTAGTGTCTCACTCCCCTCACAGTAAAGAATTTATTCCTAATACCTACTTAAATTTCTCCTCTTTCAATTTGCATCCATTACTCCTTCTTCCATCACTAAAGGTACTGATGAAGAGTGTCTCTCCAGATTACCAGTAGGACCCCTTCAGAAGGTTGCTATGAGAGCTCCACACACACTTCTCTTCTCCATGTTGAATCCCAACTTTCTCAGCCTGTATTCATAGGGGAAGTGCTCCAGTCCTCTTATCAACTCTGTGGCCCTCCTCTAGACTTCTTCCAACAGTTCCATGTTCTTTCTTATGTTGGGGACACCAGAATTGTACACAGGACTCAGATCGGGTCTCCCAAGAGCAGAGTAGAGGGGGAGGATCTTACATCATGTGTAAGAGTAAAGAACACGTCTCAGTCTTGGTCATTTGGTTGTCTTCACTGTTTATGGAAATATTTTGATTTCCAGTAAGTGCTTCTTCAAGATGCATTTAAAATCGCTCTACACACATTTTCTTCCATCCAAAAGCATATTGGATTTATAGCAAAACCCAGGGACTGTTGCCAACATCAAATACTTGTTATGCACATTATGTTGCTAGAAAATTTCTTCCAGCCTCAAAGGCCTATGACCAAAAGAGCAGTATAATTTAATTCTAGAAAAAAGGAAGTATCACTCTCACCATGATTTTCACCATTTACAGGTGGTCACTTGATTAACTTTTCAATGAAAATTGTATTTTTTGATTTACACATTTGTATAAAATACCTGGCTCAATGAAAGATTATCCCCAAACCACTTTTCAGTTTACTGACTGTAAAATTGTCCTTTAGATAATGTGCTTGTTTCAGATACACTTGCATGATCTGCTACATATGGCACTGAGGTCTTTTATAAAGCACTGATTTTTCTCCATACTAGTCAAAACATTATTTGTCATCAAAACACTGTTTTCTTGAAATAATGATTTTATGGCTACTCTGAAAATACATGCCAATATCCCCTTCTCATAGACATTGATGAAGCACATATTACTCATATGTTATCTCTAAACTTTTGAAGAAACTAATAAACATCTTGTTTTAACACTTTCTTCAGGGAAAAACAGTTTTTGTTTAAAATTCCTTTATAAAACTCAGTGAAAAACTAACCCTTTTCACTTCAGCTTTAGTTTTTGACATTTCATGACATGAAGTTGTGATTTAATAATATTTTTTCCATCACTACCAATCCACAATACTGTATGTGTGGGGATTTGTTATGTAAATAATAATGACTTTGTTATGCATGTAGGCAATACTTTCAGTGAGAAATATTTTTCCAGAGATTTAAACCCATATATTCTCACTTTGGCTTCCTCTTAATTTTTTTGATTATTTTCTTTTCACTTGTCTATTGTGCACATGTGTTTAATTTCGCTTCCCCAGTGCTTGATTTACCTTTTTTTTTTTTTTTTTTTTTCCCCAGCAATTAAATCTCTAAGTTATTCCTGGAGTTTTGGTAATGTTAAAGAAACTCTCTTGTATACATGTAATCACTTAGGGCCTTTGGGGTTTAGGGTTTTTTACCCTCACTATTAATGGTGAAAAACTGCTACAATTTTAGTATTGATAACATCAATAATATCAGAGGTTTCCCCTGGCTACCTCCAGACACTGAAAACTCTGTATGAAACATTTCACAGGAAACAGAAAGTAGAACTCAGACTGGTCATGACAATCCTCCTCTCTCCCCCAGGTTCCATTGGCATGGCACAAATAGACTGGATTGGTTCATTAAATAAAATAGTCTTCCTACTAGCCAGTCGTTTTCAGAATTATTTATACATCTATTTTTTTCCCAACATGAGATTTGATGAATCAGTTGATCTTTCTTGACTAATTCATAAAAACACTTTACGTAAAGTTTTGAATTGCTTAAAAATTATGAACATCAATGTCATACATTGACACCAGAACTATTCATGGAAAGGTACCAGTTTTGAAGAAACTCTGGGACATGTGATATCTGCTCTAAGCTGCAGAAAACACAAGTACCAATCTTTGTCCATTTAACATTTTATTACTTATGTCAAGTGGAATATTTCCAGCAAAAATCCTTAGACAAAGTGCATGTAGTCTGGCTAGCACCTCAGCAATTAAATTAATATAACCTGGTACTCTAAGCTACAAGCTATTGGGTATTCTATATTTTTATTTTTTTTTTTTCTGTAGAAGGTAATTAATATACTTCATAGAACAAAACAAACCCAAAAATATGAAAAACACCTCATTGGAAGGAAACTTTTTTCCTGTGCAACTCTGAGACATGATTTTCCACCAGTTTTATCCATGAGCAAGTAGAGAGGGATTTTTCTATGTCATACCTAAACACCAAAATTGTACCCACTTGTGCAATTTCTGTCGAGTAAGAAAGGACAAAAGGAAGTGTTTAGGTTATGAGAAATGAAGCAAAGCTTTATCATTGAAAGCTACCAGAGGGAAATCCTTCCCACTTCAGTGAACTTATGCCTAAACTAGTCATTAATGGACTTTGTTTCTGGTGGGTAAGGAGAAAACATGACTTGGAACAAATAATGGATTTCTTTTTTCCCCCAGTAGGACAAACTGTATCTTAGTAATGTTTCTGCTTCTTGTAAAGGGAAGACTAGAAGAAAGTGAGAAAACACAGGAAATAAAAAGACAAAAGCTTTATTCTACTCAAAGGTATCCTCAATTCATTAGGAAAATAAAAAAGAAAATGTAATATTTGAGACAAACTGAATATCAGAGGAACAAATGAAGGAAGAGCCACAAGAGGCAAAAACTAAATCTTGATCCATTGAAAGCAATTAAATCATTAAGTTAAAAAGTTGAGGGTGTAGTGAGAACTTTGGGAAGATCTGATCACCTTGCAGCATGCTGATGAAGGAAACAATTGTTTGGATGTACAAAAGAAGTATAGTGGAAACACCCCTAAATTTAAAATATTGCTTCATGAAGCAAAAGGACTGTGAGGTTACTGGTGGTGCTATGAGGACAATACCATGTACACTAGCCCTGCTTCTGCACAGAGGCTTCAGGAGTCTCCCTCAATGGAGATATTTGAGAACCATTGGGACAAAATCTTATGGAATTTGCTCTAGGACAACCATGCCTGAGCAGGGAGGTTGGACCAGATGACCCCAATGTGGGCCCTTCTAACCTCATTTTGTGATTCGGTTGGCTTTTCCTCTGCGTGACTACACAGCTAAGAGAGAAAAGCATCATGACTGCAAGTAGCAACACACCATCATGGAAGAAAATAACTTAACGTACTACAGTGCATCAGAACAACTACTTTTCTGTATCAGTAAGCTAATTTATGTCCTGACATGTTTTTCCTCTTTCTAACCACTGTTCTCTGGAAATCAGTCACAAATCCTCTTTACCAATTGTATACAGCTTCCAAATAAAATTTAAGAGAGACAATGATGTACACACAGTTCAGTATTAAGGCATAAAGAAACATATTTACCTACTATTTTTGCTTGTCGTATGAACAATCTCACAAGCTTTAGGAACTAGGAAAAATTTGAGTCTGATCAGGAGCATAGCTTCTTTACTGATTATAGCCATTACTACTGAATATATTGAATTAACACTTTTGAAAGTATTTTTTAAAGTGTTGAAATTTATATATGTTATGATGTAGTATATATCTTATTTGAAACTGAATTTCTATTTTATTTCAGATCCTCACCATATGATATCAAAATTCTTAAATAGAATTGGCCTGAATCATTTAACTAGCTAATACAATTAACTTAATTAAACTTCCTAGAATTTTTAATTTTAAACAATAATGTACATTTAAAAAAAATAAAAAAACAAGTTACATGTAAGTAAAGCAGACACTTGCAATGGATCATTTCTGGAAATTCTGTTGATTTTTAGCATTGAAAATTATGAGCTTTAATAATCTTCTATTATTATTTTCAAAATAAGATATCTACTCATGTTTATTGTCTCATATTGCAATATTAAAGTATTGAGTAAAGGAGAGCACCAGCTCCCTGTGAGCTAACTGCTGCAGTGCCTTACCCTCTGCTAATTCACTAAATCCATGTGTGTAACATATTTCAAATCATAACCCATATTAAACGAGGACAAAAACAATGTGTGACATAAACATAGAGGGAATTAAAATAGAGAGGACACAAATATGAAAATGTAATAAACTAGAATTAAATTGAAAATCATGTAAATCCTGTAGGGGGCAGGAATGGAGAATGTCATGTAGACAGAACTTTGATTTATCATTGCAGTAATTACAATTTTAATGATCTCTTCAAATTATAGCAAACAGCTACAAGTAATTCAGTCCTGTAAAACAAAGATCTGTTGTTCCCACCCTCACAGGGTCTTTCAGGCCTGTGCAACTTAGTCACTCACAAGTATTTTAACCTCCTCCTCCCTCCCCCATGAATGACAACAAAAGCCTCTTAATCCTACCTTAATTTGGTTAATTCAAAGTTCCTTGAAGAAATGTTAGATGGAAAAAATCCTTCAGAAGAATTTTATGGAATGACTCCTTAAGGCTTCACTGTATGATGGTCTATGCATAATGGAACTAATTTCAAAGAGTCAGTGTCTGGTCAGGTTGATTAGAGCTAGTGCTTGATAACCTGTAGGGAGCAGCAGGACTGAACTAGGTCTAAAATAATACTGTTAAAAGGTCTAGCTAAGAAGAAACAGGAAACAATTTAGCAGATTTGTAGGATGAAAGGGAAAATATGGATAAATGTCCATGTAGATAGCCACAGAAATATTTTGAAGAAAACAAAGAAAAAACATTTATACTATCAAGACCTGGAAAGAGAGAAAATGGATGCAACTATAAAAAGAAGTCTAGTGGAAGTATTAAATCAGAAGTGATACATCTAGGACATGACCTATGAAACTCTAAAAATATGAAACCCTCAACATTATTCTGAATGCTGCATCATGTGAGACCCAACTCTTTATAGGCTATGCTCAAATACTTTTTTACAAAGTTTTCCAACATCTTTGTCACTGAAAAAGTAAAAGTACTATTTGAGCTTTATTATCATTAAACCAAACCTGAACATTTCTTTATTTTCATCAGAAAGGTCAACACTCTCTGTTATCTCCATTAGAAAAATTAGACTTCCAAAAGCAAGACATTAGATTTTTTTTTTCATGCATCTCTCTGTGTCTCATGCTGTTTGTCATTTCATCTATTTTGATGTTTTTCTCAAGGGGAAAACCTCAGAAAATGATAACATATTTAAGACCACAAGTTCCTCTAACATCACAGCAGTGGTTTGGGATGGTGACTGAGATGTAAACTCTTTTCTACAGATTAATGTGTTTTTATTATATTTTTGTGTTTTACCTCTATCCAGGTCAGGCAAATAAGGAAGAAATCAAGGAACAAAATATAGGGTTCTGGTTTGTAAAACTATGCATACATATATATATATGTATTTATAGATATATGTATGTATATATATGTGTATGTATACATGAAAGCTATGATGCCTTTAAAATGTCTGGAGAAAAAACCTTGGGTTTTCTCTGAATGGATAAGTCTAGTAATCTGCAAGTGATAATAAAAGGGATAAGAAAACCTGTGCATATATCCACTAATGCCAAATAAAAAATGTAGTTGGCCACCTTGGACAGCTACTACTAAACAGCTTAAAGACGTTTTCCAGTGTTGATTCCTTTTAAATGCTACATCTAAGCACAAGAAGCACTATATATCTCCTTTGAAGAATCTTTAATTAAATATCATTTACATGTGAACAAAGGTGCTAGAAATAACCAAGTAACATGTTACTATTTTTCTGCCTACTTTCATATCACACTGAAATGTCTCTCAAAAGAGAACATTTATTTTCTCATGACTGCCAAGGATGAGAAGGTTTTCCAAAGTGCAAGGATTCCTCTTAAAAATCCTTAACAACTTCACAACTGTTATTGTGTCACATGTTGTACAAAAGGAAAAAGTGTGGAATGTCACCTTTTAACATATAAAGTCTAAATATACAGGAAAGTCAGTCTGAGATGCATTTAAATATGCTTACTTTTTGTCTGGTTTACTATTTCTTTGTGTCTCTGTATATGCGTAATCAAATGCATCTATTTTTACATATGTGATTAAAAAAGGAAAAAAATATAAAAACATATATTTACCTCTCTATATAAGGACTTCTTCTCTGAAAAAGGGGTATATAAACAATCTGTGCTACTGACCAAAATTAATATATTTTCTCTCTCTCCTTTGGGTATTTCTTTAAACAAACTATTATTAATAATTATTATTGTTATTGTTACCTTTCCATTTTCCTTTACTTTTTCCATCCACAGAGCTGTAGATTGGAGAAAAAAATAATGGGAAAGAATAAAGTAAATAGCTAAATTAACTCTTCAGTCTTTTTAAGTTTGAATTTAGTAAGAAAGATAATTTGTGTGTGTGTGTGTGTGTGTGTGTGTTACTGTTCCAAAATCTTCTTGGATTTTCTGCAAAGCTAATATTTTAACACTGTTGCCAGGAAGAAAAAAAAAAAAATGCAAACACAATCTGCTGTTATGAAAACATTGCTCTTGTAATTCCAGGCTTGTGTTTAGTGTCCCCATGAGTGCCATTCTTCCAGAACCATTGGCTTCTTTTCTCTTCTTGCAATTTCTGTTGATTTTGTGTGAATGGCCTTTTCCATCTGCTGACAGTAGGTCAAGGAAATAAGCAACACTGGTAAATACTTTTCTTACAAAAATACCACTAAACTTTGAGTTAGACAGGAAAAAAAAAATAGTGTAAGGTTAAACTTACTGATACTATTCTTCTAGCAGTACTGATCATATATATTTGTATAATATACAGGGAAAATTCTCAGGCAAATCAAATTATTTGAATAATTTGGATGATATGATGCTGCTACATGTAATTTTCTTAACAATATGTTGCATCCAAATTAAAGAATAAATTATACAAACTGAAACCAAGGCTGGGGAGAGAAGAAGGAGAAGAGAAATTCTAGTCTAGTTCATACTGTTAGTCAAGATTTATGGGTTAACCCACACTCAGATAATTCCAATGTGCTTTTTACACACGCACAAATGCACTCATGCACACAGACAGAAATGTGCATTAATTGAGGCAGATGTACATTAAGTATCTATAGTTACTGCAATTACCTTTTTTGCTATGTAAACATAAACTGAAAGCAAACATTAATGTTCAGAGCAATTACCTATATCCTTTCCTAATATCTGTGATAGCTTCCCCAAAGCAACAATATTAAAACAACAATATTATGCAGCGGTAGCAGGAATTGCACCATCAGGTCTTTGTTGGTCTCTACCTGGTTCATCCTCTTATCACCAAAACTGGCTCCAGCTCCTAAGTTTGCAACTGCTTGATAACTATAATTGACAGCTATAGCTCTAAGGCCTCTGTTATCATGTGCCTGGACTTTGAAGGCCCCTAAACATACACCTCCATGCTCATTTTTTTACCTTAAGGTCATAGAAAATCCATTTTAGTTGTTATCTCTGTTCATACATTTATATTCCAAAATTACTGTAAACACAGGAATTACATTAAATAGTTGTATTGCACTGAAACTTGAAGGAATTTATCATGTTACAGTTTGAAAAAATATTTACTCTTAAATTACTAATAGCATTTCTTCCCCTTCCCCCGTCCTCCATTCCCCTGTATTTATTTTTTCCCCTTCTGTTTCTTTGGGGTTTATTTCAATGTAAACTCACAGGTTACCATAACCTTCTTCGTGTTTTTTTCTTTAAGGGAATACAGGTCTACGGAAAATAAAGTAATCAAGTCCCATTACATTACTTAAGTAGTAACAAACTATTTTTATAGATAAGCTTACACAGAATCATTAAAAACTTACATCTCTCCTTTGTGTTTAAGGCCAGAAAGATAGGGAAGTTATCAAATGTTTGGAAAAAAAAAAGTGACACATAGGAAGAAAATTGTTTTTTTTAAGATTCTCTGAAGTTATGTTGAAGTGACTTAATTTTCAGGACCTTTTGTTTTAATAATATGTATTTCTTACCACAAGAATTTGATTTGGTTTCAACAAGCTATATGCTGTGTGGATAGGATCCCACGAAGCAGTAATTTCACACTGGTTACACTAGCAACTTTGGGTTGAGGAAACAGGAAGAACTGATACTTGGCCAGTAGAAGCCTTACAAGGTCCAGAATAAACGTCATTTTTTAAATCTTATTGAAAAGAATATCCTTCAGGAAACAAAAAAGACATAATATCTCTAGTCTGCTCATACATATGTTGGAGAAACTATTGGATCTGAGGTAGAGTAATGAGACAGCAGCATGTTCCCACAATTTAGTCCAGCATAAGATTTCAGCCTGCAATTGTTGATCGGCTCACCGCATACCGACTAATATTCAATGCAAAACTACTTCTTACTAACACCTACGTATTGCAGCATTCATAAGACTACTCTGAGAATTGCTATTGGTTTTAAATGGGGTGGATTACACAGTTCTGTTCTTAAACTATTTGCAAACAACAATGCTATATTTTTCAGTTGCAAGGAATTTAACATATAGGCAGTATAAAGATTACCATGTCAATATTATGTTTGCAATACATCTCATTTATGTTATTCCAGGGATTATGTCAATGAAAAAGTGAAATTGCATCTACTTTTTTAACCTGTAATGAATTCAAGCCATAGTAAATCTGGTGGTGTTGTCATTACAAACCCTAGAGAAATTAACATTATTCTTACTGTGTAAACACTGATGATTGCCTTAGGGCCAGTCTTAAAAGAATGGGAGAAAATGAAGACCATGTGAGTTTTCAGATGCTGTGAAAAATAATCCTGAAATTTTTAAAGGAAATGTTGGATGTAGGAGTATTGAGAGGTCAGCTTCCAGACTAGATGAAAAGATGATCCTGGAAAGATGTTTATATATGAGAATAAAGCGGATGAAAAGGCAGATTTGTAAGGACATAACAGGAACAGGACTGCTCCATAAGGGAAGATGAGCCACGAGCTCAGGATGACCACAGCAAAGGGAAAGAACAGTAACTGGAACAGCAAGGAACACAGTCACAGGTTATCCAAAGAAATCTGATTCCCATTGACAGTCTAGGGATCCTCAGACAGGGTGTGGAAGCCAGGCAGGTCCAGGGTTCATCCAGAAAATCCAGTCAACAAGCCAGGACACCAGAACACAGGGAAAGAGACAGAATTGGCAACTGGGCTATTTATTATAAAGCTCAGGTAGCCCTGGGAGCCTGAGCGCCCTGACTATCGCAGATTTGGGAGAAGGTCCCAGATAATACTGATGAATGTAGGTAAGACTTATTGGTGCACACTGGATTCTGACATATCTAATGGAAATATTTTAATCTGGGCATTAGGCTTTGAGACAAAGAATTCTTTCTGTTATTAATGCATTTTATGATGATGTTCAGTTTTTTAGAATAAATAACAGATTTCCATAAAGATATTTTTTTCATTCCAATCACATGTAAGACGGTCTCTATCTATGCAATCTACAAAAATATATTCACAAAAATAATATATAAAGAAGCAAATATTACAGGAGTTTTTATCTTATTAGCAGTTTCCACTTTTCCCCACATACCAATAAATACTGCAGCTCTGTGTAGGAAACTAATAGACATTGTGCAGCATCTCTGTAATTAGCTGTATGATATCTTGTACACATAGAGTGATACACAACACATTCACTTGATAGAAATCCTGGAGTAGTACTGCAATTTATTTTTTGAAATAATAATTTTTAAGGTTTATCAAATTATTTTATTTTCTTTTTTCAGCTTTTTTAGTTTTTTTATCTTCTTTTTAAGATGACTATAAAGAAAAATCAGTGTAACAAAATCTTAATTATCTGGGAATGTTATCAAAGTGTAGCACTTTTATATGTCCTTAGGTATTTGGAGACCATATTATAGACAAAGAAGTGTTAGATTTCTTTAGGTGACTGTAGATAACAATACAGAATGAGAGTGAGTTGTGTATATTTTAAAAATAGCTTTAATCTTCAAAGAGAACTGTTGAGATGTTACACTTGGTTTAACTTTATTTACATTGTCTAGAATTTATCTCTTTATGTGTTTTGCTATTAAAAATGAGTGGAAAATACCAGATTTGAAATTAAAACATTCATTTTACAGTGTTAGTGATCTTGCTTTTAATTACATTTTTTCATTTAAGCTTATCAGAAGGAATTTAAAGACAACTTATTTGACTGTATTTTTCTTTAACGATGCCATTATACATTGCCACAACACTGTAAGACGATAGAGATGTCCATTTTGGACATGACATGAAGAACATAGGTGGCCTGGAAAAGGAGAAATCCCTTAGAAATTAGGCATCTAGATTTAATTAGTCATATGGAATCCCTGTGAAGACAATTGAAGACAACTTCAGAGGGAAATTTATCCTTCATTGTAGCAACTCTAAAAAACAGATGGATTTCCTCTTCTTTTTACTTCCACTCTTAGCCCTTTACCAGAAGGAAACCATTTACCTTAGTCCACGTACAAATTGTAGGTCTGAAGTTAGAGAAGATGGATTTCTTCTTGATACATTCACCACATACTGGTTATGTTCATAGCCAGAGGTAAGCTACAAATAAATATCAGTCATAATTTATTTCTTTTGTTTACTTGTTTTTGTTAAAAGCAAAGCATTGTTCCAAAAACACTGTGGAATACTATCGATAACCTCTCACTGGTTAAAAAGAAAGAAGAAATCAGAGTGTTTGGATTTTTTTGAGGCTATTTTTTAAGGACTATATTTGAGCTAGTCAGACTAAAGTCCTTCTATAATTGAAAGAAGTATTTTTATTTTGCTTTATACATCAATAATTTCATATGTTTATAGGAGGATGAGCTGAGTGTACACAAAAATGATTGGTAAATGAATGTCATCTGGTAATACCCTATTCAATAACCAGGTTGCTCAAAGACCCATATAACTTGGGTTTAAATACTTTTGGGATAGGGATATTTACAATGTCTCTGGGCAACCTGTTCCAGCATGTCATCAGCCTCACAGTAAATAATTTCTTCTTAAAATCTAATCTAAACCTACCCTTTTTCAGTTTAAAATGATTCCCCCTTGTCCTGTCACTACATACACTTGTAAAAAGTCCTTCTCTTTATTGTCAGCAAACTTGCTGAGGATGCACTTGATCCCACTGTCCTTGTCACCAGCAAAGGTGCTGAACAACACTGGTCCCAGTGGCACCCTCTGAGGAACATCACATTCTCAATTTCACTGTGAAACATCTCTTTAATGGCAACTATCAGGGCAGTATACTAAATTTCTTTTTTCCCTTTTAACCTGACCCCTTCTGTTTCCCTGCTTAAATGTCTAAAATCCATGGTTCTTATTTCAAGGTCTAAACTCATTCTGGTTTGTGACCTTATTCACTATAGGTGAGTAAAGACAAACCAATGTGTTACTCTTTCTTTCTGATCTTTAGCTGTTCACTAGAACGAAGCTGTCAAACACACCCCAGGAACTCTGGGGCATTTATCTTGAAAATCCAGTTCTATTAATTGATTTTGCAACCCTTTATGTAGTCATGATCATTCCCAAATCCTGATCACCTCATAAAAAATGCTTCCTTAACAATACTTTTTTTTTTTTTTTATATCTGTAGACAATTATCCCATTTGATCAGTTTGTTTTTTTTTTTTTTTTTTTTTTTACAGTTGCTGTTTCCACAGACATTACATTATATGGACTGCAGAGAAAGCTGCCAGTTGTTTCATGGTGGTCTGTGGAAAACAGGAAACAAGATTTCTTTGAATATCTGATCTTTGTATTAAAACAGGCCTGTAGTACACAAATGCTTAAGCAGTAGTTAAATGAGCAATTAGCACCTCAGCAGGTTATAGCACTGCTTTATTCCAACTGAATACATGCAGACATCAATAACTTTTTTTCCTAAGTTCATATACACATTTCTTGTTTTGGTTGTTTGATTTGTTTCTGGTTTTATTTGAAGGTATTTTATTTTTTTCTGAAATATCTAGTATATATGTTCTTACAAGGACAATCACTCAATATTAAGGCTGCATGGAAAAATTTGATCACTATTTGGAGATTAAAAAGAATCACAACCTGAACTTGAAAATACAAAGACAGACATTTGTGTGTAACAGAGACCCACTTTCCAAACAAAACAAAATTTCTGTTATGGTTACAAAGCCAAGGGGTGGAGCTTTAGTAATGAATATTCACACCGTCATGTCATCATGAAGGTTGTAGGCTGGAAATCATGTGCCCACTGCCTTTTTTTTCTCTCTCTTTTTTTTTTTTTTTTTTTTTTTTTTTTTGTACTGGGAGTTCAGGGTGTAGGAAAAAAATTCTGCTCTTATTGGTTTAAACCATTTTACTTTGTGTCTTCATAATTACTGATATTTCTTTTTTTAAACTCTTATTTTTTACTTACCTCTCTTTGTATTTTCCATTCATTATTGGAGGCTATAGGGAGAAGTTGAAACAAAACTGGCGTGGCTTATTTGGAGGTCTGTTCCTCTGGCTGGTTTGTCCAAAATCAACACAATTTCTTAATGTGAAACATTCAATTCCATTTTTTCTCTTCTCAGCTTAAACTACAGATGGAAAGTTCAGTCTTGCAGTTCCAGTTGTGAGCTTTCATCATCTGTTATTACTGTCAAACTTTCTCACTATTTTTTCTAAAAACTAAATAATTTTAGAACTGGCAGAATTCCAACAGGAATCATCTCTGCTTTTAAAAGAGTCAATAGGCATAGTATTTCCATGTGTAACATAAGAGTCTGAAGTTTATGTTTCTACTCTCATTCTGTTTGAAGCAGAGACGAGGGCAAAGAAAACTTGCTAATATCTGGCTTTTGTTGAATGTGAGATGGTACACCATAAATTCTTACAAAACTGCTGTTTTCCTTACACATGAACGATTTATACTTCAAATCTAAGCGGTACTGATTGTTCAGTAATAGTGCCTTAGATTTTCTTCTTTGGTTTAACAATAAACAATCTAGAAAATCAGATTAAATCTATATCTTTCATATTCCATTTCATTCATAATGGATGTGTTAGGCATTTTTCTGTGACCATTCTAAAATCAATTAGATAATCTGTCATAATTTGAACCATATAGATAAATACTGAAAAATGTATCTGTATTTAACTTTTCTATCGGTCCTTATTTTTGCCAACACCATAAATCTCAGAAGTGTATGTGAGATAGTTATTACAGTCAGAATTCTTTAAGTCTTTCATATATTGGTTAATGTTTGATATCCTAATACCATCTGGTTTCAAAATCTTACAAAGTCATTAGACAGTGAATTAGAAGGATTCACAATACTGTGACAGTGGGAAGTTGTCTTTTTTTGTTTGGTTGGTTGGTTTGTTTTGTTTTGTTTCACTAACACTCACTCGTTTGCTTTCTCTTTTTTCTGTAGAGATAGTTTGATCTTTTATCAAGAATGGGAGCTTGGAACTTCCCCTGAGGGATGTTACTCTCTTCCTGGAGACTATTACACAGGAACATGAAAAACTCCCCAGAGGGAATTATTTCGCTATGAGAAACACTATGCTAGTACAGATTAATTTTTCTCCTAATATTTATTGATTTCACACTGATTTCCCAGTGTAGTGTTTTGTTCCAACATTTTACCACGGAAAAGAAGAAATATTGCAGCTGGGGGTAAGTACAACAGAGGAAACTATTCAGGGTTTCCAGTGTTCCCTGTAGGAGTGTAAAAACCAGTAGCAGTGCCATGCTTAAAGAAAAGGAAATAAAAAGAAGTTAGTTGTAATACAGTAGGTTTGAGTTGTGCAGGGTTGAATATAGCAAGGTCAAGCAAAAGAAGACAAAACCATGAAAGCAGTGGCAGGTGAACCTCAGTTATCTAACAAAGGATATTTTTTGCTCTTTGAATATTATAGGATGCAGAGATGAACAACTACCAGTATATTGTCTAATTTTAATGTGCATTCATTTTGTAAACTAGATGTTGGCATTCTTATGGTATATTACTTATAGTAGACTGAAAAAGGTTTTACTTCATACTTACTGTATCTTTCCTGTGCCTCAGCTAAAATATAGCATTCACTACTCATTGCATCAGCGTTTTTTCTCTTTCAAGATGATTCAACACATTAAACATTTGCCTTTGATGTGGACTCCTCACAAGGGATCTCTAAAAAATCTTCTCAAGCAATGTTTACCGCATATCTTCATCATTCTGGCAGCTTGATTAACACTGCAATCTGACAAATTAGTAAGACATGACCTTTAGTTTAAAAGAAAAAAATGAAAAAAATGAACAAAAAATTATGCCAATCATGCTCTATTTTTCCAAATTTTCATTCCTAAAATAGTTTCTAAGATTTCAAATTGTTATAAGTATAATTGATCTATACCTTTTGAAGTATTCTATGTTTTTTTCAAGTTATTATATTACAATTCATCATTGCTCCCAGAAAGATTTCTTCTACTGATTTCATAACAAATAATAATCCATATTCAAAAGTCTGGGAACAATTACTGCAAAACAGCATATGCACATATAATGATATTAATGACAATAGATAGTATAGAAATATCATTGTCCCATTACAGCGTGAGTATGCTCACTTCACAAACAGGGACAGAGAAAAGACAGAGGTGTCTACCACTTTCTTTGCCTCTGTCTTCAACAGGGATAATGGAGCAAGGGGGTCTCAGTGCCCTGAGCCAGAGGACTGTTACTGTGAGAATGATCAACTGCCAGCAGACCCTGGAGTTGTGTGGGATCTGCTGCTCCAGTTGGATCCATAAAAATCTATGGGCCCTGATGGGATTCATTCCAGAATCCAAGAACTAACGGATGTCATCACACAGTTGGATAAACACATCATGCAGTGGGTGAGCAATGGGCTTACAGGTTGAACACAGAGGGCAATAGTGAATGGGGGAACATCGGACTGGTGACCTGTCACTACTGGGGTTCCACAGGGCTCCATCTTAGGCCCTGTGCTCTTCAACATCTTCATGAATGACTTGGACACATGACTGGAAGGGATACAAAACAAGTTTGCAGATGCCAAAAAACTAGGAGGAGCTCTTGACTACCTCGAGGCAGAGAGACCTGAAGACATCAGAGGGCTGGGCAATCATCAACCATATGCCGTTCAACAAGGGAAAGTGCTGGATTCTGCACCTGGGATGGGGCAACCATGGATGTTTGGGGGTCCTTGTTGATGGCAAGTTGAATATGAGTCAGCAGTGCCCTGTAAGCCAGGAGGGCCATCCGTGTCTTGGAGGGCATCAGGCACAGCATCACCAGCCAGTAGAGGGAGGTGATTATCCCTCTCTGCTCTGCACTGGGGCAGCCTCACCTTGAATGTTGTGTGCAGTTTTGGGCACAGCAATATAAGAAAGTTATTTAGCTATGGGAGAGTGTCCAAAGAAGGGCACTGAAGATGGTGAAGGGCCTTGAGGGGAAGCTGTATGAGGAGTGGCTGAGGGCACTTGGTCTGTTCAGCCTGGGGAAGAGGAGACTGAGGGGAGACCTCATTGCAGTTACAACTTCCTCGTGAGAGGAAGAGGAGGGGCAGGCACTGATCTCTTCTCTGTGGTGACCAGCGATAGGACTTGAGGGAATAGCCTGAAGTTGTGTCATGGCAGGTTTAGGTTTGATATTAGAAAAAGGTTGTTCATGAGGGTGGCTGGGCACAGGAACAGGCTCCCTAGAAAAGTTGTCAGTGCACCAAACCTGGCAAAGTTCAAGAAGTGTTTAGATGATAGTCTCAGGCACATGGTGTGACTCTTGGGAATGGTTCCTGTGCAGGCCTAAGAGATGCACTTGATGATCTTTGTGGGTCTCTTCCAACTCAGCATTTTCAGTGAGTCTGTGATTCTCTGATTCTGCTCTCTTTATGAACTATATTGAAATTACCTAGCTATGTGCTGCTTTTCCCTCTGTAATATTGAAGAACTTTTTAATGGCAGGTAATATCACTGCCTTCCTGTATGAATAATATTCATGAATCACAGAAAATTCATTTACATTTTCTAAGCTGTGCTGTCAGAGAAGCAATGGTGAAAATATAACGAAGTGCTACAGCTTGGATTGTCTTTATTTCTATGTTAATGTGAAATCCTATTTCTCTCGTAGAAAATACAGCAACAACTTCTTTTTTTCTCTTAGAACCACATAGATCTTAGGAGATGATCAGCTGCAGAAGACAAAGCAGTTTATTCTGGTATGTGTGAAAGACATTAAAGACCTATGAATATACAACAGAATTGAGCTACAAATAGCTGAACTCCAAGCCAGAAACTCAAAGATTAAGTTTCTTGAACTCTGACACTTTGCGAAAGTTAAAAGTATCTCCTCTATGCTGGAGGATTCACAGAACTGAAGTACTAGAAAAAAAATTTGCCTCTTTTCTTCCAAAACACATACATAGAAGTTCTATTTCTGAATTAGGTAGTTAGTCAGATTGAGAAGTATCACATTTTCAACCAGTTTAATTTACTTAATTATTAATTATTTTAACATACTATAATTTAAAACCCAGACTATATACCACATAACTTCCATTTACAGCTTTCAAATTGATGATATTTTTATCACTGGATAATGCTGTCATTGATATATAGTAATTGTTCATTTGCTGGAAAGAAGTTCAAAAAACTATTCCTGTAGTTGCTTAAATAAAATAATTAAAAAAAAAAAACAACAAACATTTTGCTAATATTGGAATATAAACCCCATGCTTAAAGATAGCACAGTTATTCATGCAATTTTCTCAGAAATTGAAAATCCTATGATTGATGTTTGGACCATTTTGCAGACATATTTTCTTGTTTTCCTCTTCTTTTATTATTTTTATTGCAGTAAAAAAAAAAAAAAATAAAAAAAAAATTCCCAGATAGCAAAACTTAATTTTTTTGGACTACTGTGCTTTTTTAAGTAATTTTCCTTTACATATTACAAACACAGTCAGATGCCTGGTGCAGAAAACCATGCCTTAAGTTATTCTGGACTTTTTTTCTTACTTTTGTTACAGGAAAGGCAACCAGGATAGAGATTATCTTTTATTTCTGCATTTGAGTATTGATCATTCTACACTTTGATTGTGCTACCACTTTGCTCCTGAATGATAGAATTTTCTCTGCCTGGAGGTACTATTGCAGTGACTTCTTGTGCAATATATCAGATTTATTTTGCATTTCATATCACAGGCAACAGTGTGTCACATATGCAACTGTTGTATAATCATGAAGGTTGTGAATATTGGATGTTGTCGTGGCTATGTGCAACATGACGTTAGAGCTGCATGATCTCAGCTTATCAAACACAATCTCATGGAAGGTAGTTGCTGAGCATACACCCCAGTTTTAACATTTTCCATACATGATAAAGGAAGACTTGAAAAATAAGGAAAGAGACCCACTGAACATATGTCTCTCTAATCTACATGACCTGATTTTATCAAGAGCTGTTATTAACCTACTGCAGCTCAGATCTGTCAGAACTTCTGTTTTAAACTCACTTCATTTTCAGAAATAAAAAGAAATGCATTCAAATTGATTCAGTCACTGGAAATACTTTTAGATTTATAAAACTGAGGAAAAGGCAATAACCAATGGACTATCTCTGTGTTTAGAATTCTTGGATTCCAATGAGGTCTTTCAGGAAAGACTGACAAAATAAAAATCATGACTATACTGCTTTTTTAGTTCAACTACTGGTCTTCCAGTATGGTAAATGTGGATGAACCTCATTCACATAAACATTTGTCTTCTAAATAATGTCACAGGAGTCAATGCACTTGCTGATGTATAGAGGGAAAGGCTGCATTCTTTTTTAATTACATGCTGAACATTGAAAATATAACTTTTTCATTGGATATGGTTTAGTGAACTCTTTGAACATGATGTTTTAGGAAAAATAGAGTGAAAAGAGATTGGAGCCAGTTGTTGAATAACATATATATCAGTAGGATACATTTTTCAAAGGAATTTGTTGAATTGTGTAATAGCAGCTTTTACTGTTCCTACAATGCTGCATATTCTGGGATGCCAATAACAGAATATATTCTGCTGAATATTTCAAAATAAATTTGCATAGGCAGGAATTCTATAAATCATTTTGTCACCTGAATTCCAATTATATATGATTTACAGACTGAAGTTATAGCAATAGGAGACAGGAAAGTCTCAGTTCATTTCCTGTGTTTAGAATGGTACTCAGTTTATCAAAAACATACATCCATTATGTAAGTATTGTGAGTATCCATGTAGATGGATTAATTCAGAACTGTCTAAATGTGTACTGGAAATCATTAGGTTATGTGATAAAAGGCTTGACTCTGCACATGAAAAGGAGCAGAAGAAACAGCCACAGGCAGAGGAATCTGAATAAACTAATCAGAAAAGTGAGCACCCATGCTTCCAGCTATTCTTATGGCTGTCACATGAAAGTTATCACCCCTATGGTCCAGGTATGAAATAGAATTAGTCAAGCAGCACCTCTCTGGATCACCTTTCAGGCTAAGGTAGGTTATGTCCCAGAGTATGGAACTGATGGGACATGAATATCATCTTTGAATTGCATGAGATTTATTATGGTATCCTAAAGGGAGGTAAAAAGAGGAATCAAGGTATTTTGGGGAAAGAACTCTCATGGGAATGAAGGGGCAAGGGAATAAAAAGGGACAGTTTCATGTAAACAGGCTGATGGTCAGTATGCTTCTCTGACCATTCTTTGTGCCTGGTTATGAAAGACTGTTCTGCCTTGTTAAATTCCATTGCTAATGATTTTCCTGTTAAGGGCACTGTCTATTTTGTGTGTGCTTGTGTGTTCACATGTGTACCTATGGAGGTCAAAGTGCCAGTAACTGTAATAAGTCCATGGGTTGCAGAGGTTCAGATGAATCCAGGGCTTCCAGCTAGAGATAGTGGGATTGTGTAAGTCAGTGTGTGATCATTAGTGAATATCAATCTGAATTACCCAGAAGGTAAAACAGAGGGCTTAGAAATGACAAACTGGAATAGCCATGGGTAGGGTCCAGTCATGTGCATATCTCTCAGTGAGACAGATGGAGAATTTGGCTACTCTAGACACCAGCTTGTCCTGATCAACTTCCAGAGGGACTGTAGGATGTGGCGGTTGATTGACAGACAGTGTGAGAGGCAATAGAACATGAAAGGATCCACGGCCAAGCACTTGACAAACTTATTGTTTAAGATCAGTTATTGCAGGATCTATATTTACATATGTATAATTTTCTCACTTTTAGGCATTCATCCTGGTACTTCAGAGTGGGGAATGGGATGAATTGGTCAGTGGATTGGTCACTCTTTCCTTGATTGCTGAAGGTTTCTGTTGAAATGATCTTCAGAAACAATTTTATGTATACTTACATACATACTGTATACATGTGCTTGCATATGTGCCTGTTGGAAATATACGCTCAGACTTGCTACTGGTTGGATGTGGAGGCATAGAGCTGCAGCAGCCAATTTTCAGTTGGGCAGGAGGACCTGACAACCTGTGGCAAGATAAAACTGAGTTTTACAGAAAATATGGAATTTCTCATTAAAAAAGGATAAAATTACAGCAGAAGAGATGAACATATCAGATAAATATTTTTTATGTAGATTTTCATCTCCCCCAGACTCTCTAGGAGATACATTTTCAAAGTGTAATGCATTGTATCCTAACATAGGTGATGTCTACAACAGTTTTGATAAGTTATCTTCTGGACATTAATATTCCTTCCATTAAGGAAGAAGATAACCTAGAAAAATAGCTTTACTAGTGACACTAATTTTACACAATTAAAAAGAAGATGAACAACTGCTCCTGAGACCCATGCTGAAATGCTTACCACTAAGTGTTCAGGTGACAACCTCTGTTGCTACATTTAAGGTATTAAAAGATATGACTATTAGTCTTTTCATAATTATTGTATACATTCTATGAAGCAGAAAACTACTAAAATAATATTTCCTGCAGATTGAGATTTCTGAATAATACTTTGTGTTTTGTATTTTAGATTTGGAAGAATCCTGTGTTCCTCTTGCATATACATTAAGGTCAGTCACTCTCATGTTTTTGTTTTCTTGCTAACATATCTTGTGTTCACTATATCATTACCTTGGTTCACTATATATTGTTTCCTATCTTGTTACTTCTTCCTTTTCTGCCTGCTACTGCAGTTCTAGCTTTGAAGACATTATTCATAAGGACAGTAACTTTGATATTCATGTCAGACCCTAGTAATTGTAAAATAAAGAAACTTCACGAAAGTAGACACCAGACATGGACACATTTTTTTTAGAGTGACAGAAAATATTTTTCTTTAAGCTGAGAGTGACTCCATTTCTAATTTTTCTGTTCCTAAAATAAATCTAAACACAGTGATTATATGTATTTTTGAAAATTGGAAAACCAATGTAGTTTACTTAACCCTCTTTTGTGGAGTAAAAAAAAATAACCTCGAAGTCTGACACATGTAAGGACCTGAAAACAGCAGTCTGTAATGGAAAGCATTAGGCACATTTAACTATATTTTTTCCTGTTAGTCTCAGTCATCAGTCTTTTGTCAGTGAAGAAGAAGGACATGGAGAAGAGTTAGAAAAAACTTGGAGAGACCTCTGTTCATTTGGAAGGAAGAGAACTGAGAGTAAAGAGAGGAAATGTAAATAATGCACTGTTTCACTTGGAAAAGAACACACAGGCAAAAAAAGAAAAGATGTCACATTATTACTTAGACTGCTAGTTTTCAATTTTTCTAGTTTATCATGTGTCATTTAATTTTCTGGCATATTGTCTAGTCTATTTCATGTAAGTTAGTTTTAACAACTAATTGAGATACTGTCATATATCTGGGTATAAATTCACATGACTCTCCCAGATAATTTTTTTTAAATAAAAATAATTTGGGAAAAGAAACTCTAGTGATCATTCATCACCATCGGAGGACCAGAAATTCTGAAAAAGCTCAGCAAAAGAATTGAATTTTTCCAAAAAATAATCTGCATATTTTATGTCTCCTAAAATATGCTAAATGAGAATGAGGTGCTCAGAAATGATTTTGATTTTTATTGTTGTTTTTTTCTAAATACAATGTTTAGAATTTTATTTTTAATATGAAATGGAAATATCCAGATGTGCCCATTTTTATGGAACAGCTGTGTTTGCTCAATATCTTTTGTCTTTCATCAATTCATCCATTCTTTGCTGCTTGTTGCATTCCTTTGTTAGAGCAGATCTAAAATTAGACTGTAAATAAAGCAAAAAGAGGTCTTGACATGCCTACTTTTGTAAGTGCCAGTATGAAGCCGAAACTAAAGAGGATAAAACCAGAAGTCTATTTCTGAACAATGGCTGAATAGGAAGATAGAAATAGAAAATGAGAAATATAAATATGGAGATAGTATTAAATAATCTTCCCTTTTGTGCAGTCTTACATCTTCCAGCAGTCAGTACTCTAAAAGCCTGGATTAGCTTTACATCATATATGTGCAAGTTTCACGACAATTCTTCTGTATTTTTAACGGCAGTTACGACAGTATATTTATGTCAGTAGAAGTGCAGTGGAATGGAAACTGGGCCTAATAGCTTTTGGATATCTCCACTATGAAGAGTGTCATAAAACCAGTTCATTGTTAAAAAAATTTTCAGATTTACTGTAGATCTACAGAAAATCTAAGTCTTGGAGTCTGAAAATTCTGAATATCCTGGATCTGCAGATATTCAAGGGAATCCAGATTTTATTATTTTTTTTTTTTCCTGGTATTAACCAGGAGCTGAGTTACTGCTGCAGACTCATCTGGATTTCTGAAACACTGAAGAACCTCAGCTCTGCCAAGTCTCTCAAACAGGAAGATATAATTAAGTCCTGTACGTATGTAAGAAAAGTGAGTGATACCAGAGGAAATTTCCAGGCCAGGGATTTGATCATTGTACTGATAAATTCTTAGAGCAGTCCCATCACGCATTTTGTCTAGGCCAACTAGCACTTTCAGAAAGAATTTCTGAGTCAGGGACCATCTGAAACAGATGGTTTGGATGTGGCCAGCCTGCTTTGGAGATTAAGAGAACTGAATTCTGAACAGTGATCATTCTATGAGGGATCTCAGTTTCTTGGAATAGTCCTATGTGTTTTGTTGGTTTTTGTTTTGTTTTGTTTTGTTTTTTAATTCCTTAACATAAACTGAGTCACAAGATTTTCCAAGTTAAAACTCCTGTGACTGAGGATTCAGAGGTTACAGAGCAGAGGTCTGATGGAGAGATTCAGGACTGCAAGCCAAATACCCTTAGCACAGGTCACTGCTGTGATTCTTATTCAAGGCAGAAGAAAATCTAGGGAGGCCTTTTTGCAGTTGTATTCTAGCTACCTTCCTGAGTGAGTTTGATTCTGGTGCCTGGTACTTCTAAGAAACTGATCTCTGCCTCTGAGTTCATTGTGATGCCACATGTTCTCCCCTGTTGTATTGAGAAGCAATTGTGGAAAGGCTTTGTTTGTACCACATCTCTGTATATACAAAAGGCAGCTGATTCTCAGAATTATTATAACTGCATTGTTGACTTTTCACTGTTTCATTCTGCCTACACATTGCACATAGAACATCTACTATAAAATATATTATTTTTTTCCTACTACAGATGAAGAAGATGAAAACAGTGGCATAATGCATGTGCCAGGTCAATCAAGAGCATCAGCTGTAAGTAAGGACTAAGTTGCAGGGTGTTGGCTAATTGAAGAACAGAGCATTATTTTATGCAATCTATTTAGGCAGTCAACTGTAATGCCTAATAGTTTTCCTTTTTATAATCCAGTGTTTTTTCTCCCACATTTACTTGATAAAGTGAGGATTATTTTCTTAATTTGAGTTTAATGGTGTAGTGCAAAAAGAGGAACTTGTTCACTCTGAATGTGTTAGCTAAACTGTGATTGCAAGCATTCAGCTATGAGCCTCTGGGTTCCACAGTCACAGTTCAGTGTTAAATATATGCTGCTGCTGCTGCTAAAAACTGATCTTTTAGAGGAGGGGGGAACAGTGTTAATTTTCAGCCAAATTATTTACCTGATATGGCTCCCAGGAGGGCAATGAGAATACCAGTGACAACACAAGAGAAACAGCAGGAATAAGCATTTGAGAAGGCAAGTAAAACTCTATAAAGAACTCGTACTTATGATGTGTTAAAGAGGATGGATAAAGAAAAAATTAAAGTGGAAAAATATGTGGTAGGATTCACAATTTTTTTTTTAACCTTCTTTTTCCAGTATTAAAATTTTAATTATTTAGGGTTGTAATACTGTACATTACATTCTGGATTTGTTTGTAAGTTAGCTCACCCTCCCTTTTAAACCCTGTGTTCTTCCAGTTTCCCCATAGCTATTCTATCTGGCAAACATAACAAAATTGCAGCTAGCATCTCACTGTTCTCTCTCATTTTACTTCCTATCCACTTACCTCATTGGAGACAACAGACAAATAGCAGCTTCTCTACAAGTTAAAATCTGGTCCAAATAGGTTGTTACAGTAAGGGAAAAATCTAGCAATTTTGCATAGCTAAAGCACAGTTACAATGATCCCTCAAGATATATTAAAACAGTTGTCTAGTGACCCAAATACCAGTATATTAAATGGTACATGTATTTCACAAAATGCTTTATATATACTTACTTACTTTATATACTTACATATATGTATATGAATATATATTCTTTATGCAGCAGAGAAAACACATTAGATGATATTATTGTAGCTGACATTGAAATGTTTCCTGACTTTTAAATATATAACTCTTCAACCTTAATATTTTTTAAGGTATTTTATTGCATTCAGTATATCATATTATATGCAGATGCATTGCATTGCACATTCAGTGAACCAAACAATTTGTTATTTATGGATTAAATAAACTCACCTTTGTCTGACTTTCTTTCAGGCAGTTGGATTAGACCTGGGTTTAGAAGGCATGTATTTTGGTGACTAGTGGTAGTATTTTAGCAGTGGGGTAGATTACTTCATCTAATGAATAGTGGGGCTTGTGAAATCAGTGATTGTGAAGTTTGACAACAATAATTCCTAACCATAGTTTCTTTATAATCCCAGTTGTAAGGTGGTTACAGGCAAATTAATCCATTTTATTGCCTAAAAGCTTTTCATTTAATATTTTGTACAGAGAAGGCAGCTGGTCGTATTTTATTTTTATTCAGGAAACATAGAAGGCAGTCATTATGTAGCAGTTAAAAGCATACTCAAAACCTCCGACATTGGTTGATTTTGTATACTGACAGGTCATTTATATACAATCATGCAGTGCCTTGTTTTAACAAGACCACCATTTTCTTTCAGTGAAAAATGCAAGAAATAAAGTACCCAAGCAAATCCTTTTACAAGGAGATTATTTTAAGAATGTATTTAAACCCCTGAAAGCTAATGTCTTCATTGAACATATCCAGGTCTGATCTAAACAGTAGCAATTTGAGGATACCAAAGGAAATCAAAATGAAGTGAAAGAAAAACCTTTTGTTTTGTCTTGTCATTGCACCAAGAAATACCTTAAGGGGGATTTTAGACATCTTTTCATTCATATGTCCTGAGAAATAATCAATACTATTCAAACCCCTAAATTCAGATCTGTAAGCCACATCACAGTTTTAGAAATAACTAACAGTACATCTGAAAATAGACTGGTGAAAGATAGAAATCAGCACCGACATAGAGAAAGATTATTTTTTTTCTATTATCTATAAACAATGCATCTCTTTCATAATGTTGAAGAAAATTAATACATTGGCCAGAAAATATTCAGAAATGTGAAGTATTTACTTTTTGACAGTGTTAAATCTGGAGTCTTCTGTGAAGTTGTAAACTGTTTGATTTGCATCAGAGTAGATTTTTTTTTGGCATGACAAAAGATTGAACAAAGACCTTTAGAGAGGTTTACAGGCAGAGGCACATTTGTGGATCTCCTGAGGACCATTAGGGCCACTCTGCCCGCCTCGAATTCCTGCTCAGACCAGGTTTGTTTCTGGTATTTTGTTAATGCTGATTGCTCAAGTTATGGAGAGTTAGATTGTCTCCTTCCCTATCCTCATCCTCCCAGATGAAACCATAAAATCACACTCCACATCTTCTTGCCAATTAGCGTGGCTTGCTCAGGTTTGTCTCTGCACGTTCTGTTTTATGGCCCCTTTGACAAGGTATCCTTGAAGAAGCAGACACTCTCCTCCCACACACCCTCGAAGAGAGCAGTGGAAAAACTTGTGGAATTTCCTTTTCCTCCTTTTTATTTCTACTGTCTTCCTGATACAATCCAGATTTCTACCCTACTTTCTACTAATTGGAAGACAGTGGCTTGGTATTACACTGAAGTAATATTTCTTTAATGTGTTGTTAAAAAGAAAAGGCATAAAATTAGCTTTGATCTACTGTTGAAAAGAGAGGTTAGTCAGAAGTCAGATTTGGTTGTGGGTGAGTTTTTTTGTTTGGTTTTTTTTGGTTTGTTTGTTTGTTTGGTGGGGATTTTATTTTTATATGACTTTTTTTTTTTTTTTGCTTTAGTTTTGTTGTGTGGTGGTAGTTTTGTCTGTTTATTTTTTTTTAATCTTGTAACTCTTTTGGAAGAGAACAATTTTTCATCTGTATGGTATAATAATATGTAAGACTAAGACAACTCATTGGATTTCCATGTATGTCGTTCATTTGTTTAGATCCAAAATGATTTGAAATATTGTGGCTAGTGGGCTGCACTTGCTGAATGTGACTCCATGGAGTACATTCTCTTTTCAGTATGCATAGATTTCCATGTCTAAGACACATTAAAGCTCATTTATGAATATGAGTAAATAACGCTTTTTTTTTTTTTTTCATCAGTGACTATTTTTATGACATTTATGGGTGTAGAGGAAACATGAGGCACTTAACATTATTTTTTTCTGAAGCTCCAGTAACTAATAACTAGATATTAACAACTTCAGAGTGTCATATGAAGGTTTAAGAAGCAGAGAGTAGTTGTTTGTGCTGCCACACCAAAGTATTTAGCCTTGCAACTGCTCTATATGTAACAATGCTGTACAAATTTTTTCTTCACTCTCAGACAGGGGTTATTTTTCTTCCCAGTTTTTTGTTGCTTAGTTGCTTCAATGCTGAACTCTATTTCTAATGTGTTTATTTCAGTATGTACAGTATAATTTCCATATGGCTCTGCTTTTGATGGCAATATGAGTCACTGATAATGATAGGAGAAGGAATAGTCCTCTGAATGTACTCTCCTTTTTCTAAAACTGTGGAGGAGTTAAATCTACCTACTATTTTCTTTAAGCCATTTATCAAAATAAGAATTATAAAAATACAAAGACCTTGTTCTTATGACCATTGTTCAACCATATGTAGCTCTTAGTTTATATGTGAAAAGATAGGTTATAGCAATGTTTTGATAAACATGTTTGGCCAGCAGGCAACAGAGCAGGTCATTTTATTCAGTTATGAAGTCAGTATGAAGTCAGTCAGGTTTATAGGGAGAGGTGATGTCTGTCAGACCAGATTTTGCAATAAGAGAAAACAGAAAGTTCTCATGCACAAAAGCCCTATTTCAGGTATATCTGTGTCATACATTTATAACACCTGTAGGAGGGCTTTCAACTGACCAGCCGGTCTGCTTTTTGCAGGTATATTATCTAGTATAATAAACATATTATCTCCACTTACAAGGTCTGCCTGAGCTACTATCCTCAGACAATCAGGGATGCAGGAACATGACTCATATATGATTATACAACTATGACCAACTTTGTTTTTTTGCATAGAAACCTATTTAGGATCTTCTGTTGGGAGCTGTTAATTTCTTTCAAACATTTCTCAAAGTAGCACTGTATAGTGAGTCTCTAAATCATATCTCCAATCACTATTTATGTAACAACACTTTGTGTAGTACTCAAAGTGCCACCTAACCCTTCATCTTTCCCTTCACAAAATTGCTGTTTGTGTTGTGACTGTGCGAAGATCTCACCTAAAGAAGTGCCAGAGAACTTGAGTAAAATACAGATGCTGTAACTACAGCTGTCAAGGTGGCCCAAAACAAAGCAAGTAGGAGAATCCCAGACAAAGATTATATGATTCATCATTTAGAAATCTGAGTTTATGGCATCCAATTACTGACAGGCATGTAAAGAGGCTGTATGGTAAGTGCACAAATTTTTTTATAGTCATACTAACTTAGGTAATTTGTTCTGTCTTACTCTGATTCACCACTTCTTTTTCATTTCTTTCATGCTCTCTCCTTATTTTTTCCTTTTCCACCTTTTTTTGTTTGGTTGGTTTTGTTTTTACTATATTTGCAGTACATCTGAAAGTTCAAAGTCCTATTCCTGTAGAAAGTGATCCCTTGCCCTGAGAATTTTTCATGTATTTCTTTCCTGAATTTTTGCTTCAAAGTAGATATGTAATTGTGGATGGAATGCCAAATACTGTCTTTTAAATATGCAATTTCTATCTAGTCTATCTGTGTAAAAATAAAGTTTCTGTTTCTACTTTAAAGAATTTTCTTCAATAACATCTCTTGCATTGCTTTAACTTTTAGATAGTTAAGATTCTACTCTATTTTTTTGTCTTGTTTTTCTTTCAGGTTTTTTTGTTTGTTTGTTTGTTTGTTTTGGTTTCGGTTGTTTTTTTTCGTATTCTCTTTCTGCAATTCTAATGAAATGTCCCTTTAAGCACTGGCCAGGTTCCATGGTTATTAAAAAACTCACAAAACCAGAACAACTTTAAATCTAACACAAATCTTATTGAAGGTAATAGGACCTACTTCCCTGGTTATTTAGTATATTTGTGTTAGATTAAATTTCATGAGGATCTGTGATATACAGAGTCAAACAGAACTGATTTTAGTTGTCAAACAGGCTTTTCTGAAATTGTAAACCTTAAGCTTTACAATTTGCTTTATATCTCTACAGACACAAATTAAAGTATTATTTCTCAATGAACTGTACAACAAAAGAGTAATAGATATCTTCATTATCCACTCTGTTAATAGGATCTAATTTCCGCAAGTATATGGAGACACATTAAAATAGTTAATAAAGTTTTATTTACTGTTTTGTTATTCACTTTGAATTTAACATTACTCCCTTTTAATTTCACTATGAACAAAGATTTGTTATAGCAATTACAATGTGAGGAGATTATTTACATTCAGTTTACCATAGATATTTAACACTATGTTAAATATCACCAAAAATTTTAAGTATTGTGCAGCATTGAAAGAGACAGAATGACTGCCTTTTTACTAACAACACACAAACTGTGTTTAAAGTCAATTTGATACAGTAAGTTCTACATTTTATGAAGTACAATCACAGAATTAATTCATCCTGCTAATAGCAAAACTCATGACCATGTTGTAGTTATGGGTCGAGAATAGCTGTCTTTGAGTTGGAGTTTGTAATCCCTCTTAAACACAACCTGCACCAAGTACAATTGCTCAGATGACTCCATACTGCATCCTCTAAGAAGGGATTGTTATGCTGGCACACGGACGAACACAGTCTAGCATTAATACTGTGCTGCTCTCAAGATAATAGCTGTAAGTATAGGAGATCACAATGCAGCAAATTTTACTGTGCTTTTCAGTCTTCAGGTAGTGTTGTATAGAGATTATTTTGATCAAGCAGAATTTAATAGCTTGGTTCCTCTCCAATTCAAAATAACTACAAGGACTCCCAAGCCCAGATGCAACTAGAAAATGGTACAGCTATATTTTTATAGTCCTGTCATTATGCTAATATAGACACAGGTCATTATTTTAGTGAAACAATAAGATACAACTCTCACAAATTATTTCAATGTTCCTATTATAATAAGCTTACAAAAAAGAGCAGAAGTATCTATTGAGATAGAAATTATTAAAAATAATAATTGAAAAAAAATAAAAATTAAACTCTGAAAATAAGATAAACCAACTTTAAATAGCTACTGTTTTGGAAGGTACAGAAATCTATCATCTCCTTTGATGAGCTGCATGGTCTAGAAATGGTGGAGTAAAGCTCCATTCATGCAATTTTTCTGTGTTTGGATTCTGCATCACCTGTGACTTCCAGGAGATTCCAAGTGCACATAAAATAAACAGGTGAGAGTTCAGATAAATGATCAGTCAGTCTGTCCTAGTTCAGCAGGTGGGACCAGTTATCACTGTGTGGGGGTGATCAAAGCTATGTATTCTACCCCTCTCTAGTCATTTCCCAAGAACAATGGACCATTCACAGCACATTACTAGGGAGTCGTTAGCACCTTCACACCCAGCCTGAGGGG
>JAWWEW010000001.1:70940279-70956189 GCA_035583185.1 Anabacerthia variegaticeps
TAAATTGTAACTCTGACTTATAATCTCTCTTGTGGTGGGTCCATTTCTCCTGCCGGTTTACCTTTAAACCAGCACACAGTCCTTCAGGTAATATCATTCATTTCCCCTTGAATGTAGAATGGCTCATCTGTCTTATAGGACCCTCTGTTCAGAGCTTTTAGGAGGTTGAAATTTTCACGTTCAAATCCTGAAGTTAGGTAATGTAGTGTGAAATTGTGGGTTCATTCACCATTTTCACTCATAAACCAGAAAGAATAGGTTGGCCTCTGCTGAATTGAATGTCTTATAGGAAAGGAAAAAAAAAAATCAATTTTTTATCCATTTTTTAATTACTACATAGATTATGTCATTATGAGAAAAAGAAAATAAGCATTTTGAATCCACTATTGGGGTGACTTTTATCAAAACCTAGAGAATACTCTATGGGAACAATTGTTGAAGTGTATCTGGTCATTAGTCAGTAAAGTCTAGATATGAATACAGAGATTTTCACTGGCTCTATCATGCTATAATTAATAGCTTCCTAATTATATGGTTTCCCAATCTGTGTTGTAAAAGAATTCTGATTATATATATTTGTTAATAACAGATCATCATGGGTTGTTGGGCAAATTCTTGACTTCATCATCTTTAAAATATCTCTTACATTGAAGACATATGAAAATAAATTTATTGCAACTACAATATGTTATGATGTCTAGTACAAATTTATTTAATTGTGGATGTTGAGTGTTCAAGTCACATCCATTGTCCGTTCTTAAGTTATAATTTATGATTTAAAAGAAACATTAGAAATATAGAAACAATCAAAACAAAACAATCTCATGTTCCAACAAATAGTTGTGGTGGTGCTGGTGAGTTTGGGAGTTGTTTTTTAGTATTGACGTTGAAATAATACACTGGGCACTTTACAAATGCATAACTTATACATGTACAAGCAACATTATCTACTTTTAGTCTCCTGCTGGGATTCTAGATGTTATTGTGACAGTAAAATTACAATTGTGACTGAGTTCCAAGGGATTTCTTGTCTACATTTCATTTCTTTGCTAGGAGTTAAATATAGTATTTCTATTTAAACAGGGCTAAAAAAACAAAGGTTTCTGCAAGTCCATAAGAGAGGTAAGGAAGGCTGAGGAAAATGTGTGTCCATCATTCAGCAAAACGGAAAATGAGGTCACAGGGTATATAAAAAAGGTTGAGGTGCTGAATTCTGTCTTTGACTGTCTTTTCTAGCAAGACCAGTCTTCAGGAATCACAAATCCCAGTGAACAGGTGGAATTGCTGAAAAAAGGAAGATATAACCTTGGTGGAAAAGGATGAGGTCACAGAATACTTTAGCATCTTGGATGTAAATAAGTCCATGTAAATAAGCCCCCTTAAGGGCCCGAAAAACCCTATACAGAAGAACACACAAGTATTGAGGGAGCTGATGTCATTGTGTGGCCAATCTCAATAAACTTTGAAGGCAAATACCACTTGTCTCTTCATAAAGTACAAGAATGAGGACCCAGGGAACTGCAGGCCAGTTAACTTCATTTTGATCCCTGTTAATGTGATTGAGTTACACTTCCAGGGATATCAGAAACAAGTAATAAGGGCTAGTAAGCACAGCTTCAGCAAGGGGGAGTCATGCCTGACCAATTTGATAAAGTTCTGTCATGGAATGTCTGGCCTGGTAGATACAGTGAGGCATTGTCTACCTGGATTTCAGTAAGGCCTTTGGCACTGCCTCATGTAAGGTCGTCATATAGAAGGTGTTGATGTAGAGGCTAGAGAACCACATAGTGTGGTACATTGAGAATGGGCTGAATGGTCTGGCTGAGATGGTGGTTATCAGTGGAGCAAAGTCTAACTGGAAGCTGATAACTACTGGTGTACCCCAGGGGTCAGTGATGGGTCCAGTCCTGTTTAGCTATGCCATTAAATACCTGGATGATGGGGCATAATGTGCCCTCAGTAGGTTTGCAGAAGACACCAAATTGGAAAGAATGGCTGATACACCAGACATTTTTGCTGCCAAGCAGGCAGATCTTGGGGGACAGAAGAAATGGACTAACAACAACCTCATGAACATGAACTTCTCTATCAGCAAGAAGTACCAAGTCCTGCACCTGGGGAAGAACAACTCCATGCATCATTATATGCTGGGGTCACATAGCTGGAAAATTGCTTAACAGAAAAGGACATGAGGGTCCTGGTGGAAACCCCTTGGAACACCAGCCGGCAACATGCCCTTTCAACAAAGAAGGGCAATGACACCCTAGGCTGTATTAGGCAAAGAATTGTTGGCATGTAGAGGAAGTGAGCCTTTCCCTTTATACAACACTGGTGAGACTACACTGGTGTCCTGTGTCAGGTTCTGGTCTCTTCAGTACACGAGAGATATGGACATACCAGAGAGAGTTCAGGAAAGGGCCACAGAGATGATGAAGGGGGAGGTGCACTTCTCCTCTGAGGAAAGGCTGAGAGAGTTGGAGCTGTTTAGCCTAGAGAACAGAAGGTTCAGAAGGACCTTATAAATGTTTATGAATACATTAAGATAGGGTGCAAAGAAGATGTAACCAGGCTCTTTCCAGAGGTTCCCTGTTGGGGAATCAGCTAATAATTTTAGATCCTGGAAAGACTTAAACGTAGAAAAAACTGAGCCTACTCATCAGCTATGAGCAGGATGGATCAGAGGAGGACGCCTAGTTTCAAGTTGGCAGTTGTTCAGCTAAGTTGTAATAAGTTCTAATGCAGTTGTACTTAGTCAATTCTCCCCATTGGTCCTGGTTTCCCACTCCTAATTTTGTCATTGGTTGTTGCTACCCCAGTTACCCCCCGTTCATTGGTCCCTGTTCCCTCGTCTCCATTGCCTAGCCTGTAGTGCATTGTACCTGCGTCATATAAAGCTAGCCACTCTCCAGTTATCCCTTATTTGTAGTGTCCCCTCCCTACTCTTCCTTTTGTGTCATGTTCTGCCCCCGACTCCGCCCAGGTTCCGGACCCTTCCATCCCCACCTTATAAAAGTCTGATGCACACCCCCCCCCCCCCCCTCAATAAACAGTTCACTACAGTTCTCACCCTCACCCTGCGTGGACCTGATCCTTTTTTCCCGGCTGAACGTGGCAGTTCCCAGTGACAGCATCAGAGGCAATGGGCACATCTGAACACCAGGAAACATTTTTTACTGTGAGAGTGAGTGAAATTCCCCAGAGAACTTGTGGAGTCTCCCACCTTGGATATATTCAAAGTCCATCTGGACATGGTCTTGGGCAATTGATTCTAAGTGACCTTGTTTCAGCTGTTCATGGATTCAATGACTCTGTGATATTTTGGCCCCTTCATTTGCATCACACATATGTAATTCAATACAATTCAATTTAAACTCAATTCTTTTTTCCTATCCATGATTACTTCAAAATTAATGTATTTGTAAGGTGCTTCAGTAATTTTAAATTGTCTCTTATTAAAAAAAAAAAAACCAAACAAACAAGCCCACTACATTAATTTTATTTATTGGAGCACTTTTCTCCATATAGTTAATTAAATAATTTTCAGATTGGAACAAAATAAAAATGAATCAAAGGATCAAAACTTATGCTTACAAGTGAGGAGATGTTAAAGGAAATGTCTTTGTTCACTCTTGAAGGATTTGATTTATGGAAATGACAAAAGAAATCCAGCAGGTAACTAAAAATTTAGCCACAGCTTCACAGTGGTATGTAGAATCACAGAATCAGAACTGTAGAATGGTTTGGAAGGGACCTTAAGGATTACCTAGTTTCAACCCACCTACCATGGGCAGGAACACTTTCCACTAAATCAGGTTGCTCAAAGCCCCATCCAACATGACCTTGAACATTTCAGGGATGAGGTATCTACAATTTCTCTGGAGAGCCTGTAACAGTGTCTCACCAGTCTCACAGTAAAGAATTTCTTCCTAATATCTAACCTAAACCTACCTTCTTTCAGTTCAAAACCATTCCCTCTCATCTTATTACTACACTCCCTGATAACAAGTCCCTCCCTATATATCCTTTAGGCCTCCTTTAAATACTTTGAGGCTGCTGTAAGGTTTTCCTGGAACCTTCTGTTTTCCAGACTGAACAACCCCAATTCCCTCAAACATTCTCATAGAGCCCCTGATCATCCTCATGTCTTCAAGCTCTGGACACAACTGAGCAGATCCATGTCTTTCTTATGGTGGGAGTTGCAGAGCTAAACAAGGTATTTCAGCTGAGGTCCCACAAGAGGAGAGGGTATAAGTCACCTTCCTTGACCTGCTGGCCTGATGCAGCACAGGATACTGTTGACTTTCTGGGTTGCAAGTACATGTTGCTGGATCATATTCAGTTTTTCATCCACAAATACCCCAAACTACTTCTCCACGGGGTTGCTCTCAATCCACCCATCACTCAGCATATAACCACCTTTGGAATTGTGCCACATCAGGTGCAGGAACTTGTTGAACCTCATGAGTTTTGTACAGGATGACTCCTCAAGCCTGTCAAGGTCCTTTTAGATGTCATCCCTTAGATCAAGTGTATTGACTGTAGCATTCAGCTTGGTCCCACTTCTAACTTGCTGAGGCTGCATGCAATCCCACTGTTCACATCCCCAACAAAGATGTTAAATGACACTAGCCCCATTACAAACCCCTGAGGAATACCACTCAGCACTGGTCTCCACCCAGATGTTGAACTGTTGACCCAAAATCCTTGAGTGCAACCATCCATCCCTTGTTCACAGAGTGATCTACTTGTCAAATCCATGTGTCTCCATTTTAGAGGCAAGGATATTGTATGGGATAACATAAAATGTGCTGCACATATTTTATTCGTTAGCACTTTTTAGAATTCATTACAGAAACCAATGTGATGCAAAGGTGAAAAGAAAAAAAATAAGAGGAAGCTGGCACCATCCCTTTTCATTAAATCAAACATTTCAGGCTTTCTTCAAATCAAAGCAATTTTCCTACAAAACATTGGTAATACAAAATTTTGAATGCGGTTTAATGTCTTGCATTTTTTTGCTGACATCTAGAACACTATATACAGCTTTTGTCGCTTTACATCAAAAGAACAATTTGATCTGGCAAATGTTCAGAGATGAATAAAAAGGATGTCCAAAACTAGGCAATAGCATCTGAATAACAGTGTAATGTGGTTCTTCAGTCTGAAAAGAAAGAAAGGGGGTTTACAAAGGAATGAATGGCATAATGGTAGTAGATAGGAAAATTTATTATCTTTTCTTAAAGGTTGAAAAATATTAGTAAGATTTAGGTGCACAGCAAGTAGAAGCAGTCATTACTAATGCAAGAGGTGAGACAAACTCCTTGCCAAACGATGCTGTAGATACAAAAAACTTATATGGTTTCAGAGAGGCATTGAATAAGTACTTAAAGAGAACTGTGATGAGAATTTCTCAATAGACAATTAATCAGCCTCAGGACTCCCCATGAGGCGAAAATAATATGACACAGGAAGAATGCTCACTACAGTATATGCTTGTCTCATCACTGCTTTTCCTTAGCCATCTGTTTATGGTTACTGTTTGAGATAAAACACTATTTTGAAGGATATTATATGAACAGAAAAATCTGATATTTTGTTCCTTTTTTTCCCAAGTTAAAAGCTGTTTTTTTAAACTTACCTTAAAAATAATGTTGAATGGGATCTCTTATGATCTACTTTGATACAGCAATTATGATACAAGGAAACTGAGTGAGTTTTGCAGCTACCAATTTATCTTCAATTTTGAGATAAACATGCCAACTGCCAAAAGCTAGTGGAAAAACCAGTGCATCTCATTGACCATGAAACTTTTTGGAGAGAAAACATGAAACCCAAAATCACAAAAGAACTTCTGAGAAACTTATAAAAGCACTGGTTAAGTGCTCACATTCTTGCCACTTTTTACTTTCCCTTATTCTGATATTTATTATCTTTTGTCTGTAGCTGGCCTTTAATGTGAGATTTATATGTATATACATATGCATATAGATCAAGTAACTCAGTGGCAAGTAAATTTATGCATTTCAAAGTTTCATTTCAAAGCTTCTTTTCAAAGAAAAGAGGCACCTGTAGGTTTTGTCACAGAATCGTTCTACATTGATATCACTGGTGTTTGGAGGACAATTCAGTACACAAGTCTCTGCAGTAGTTTAGTAAATAGTCAAATAGTCTGTTTTTCAATATAAACTATTTTTTGTTTTCCACTTGCTTCATTATGACATGAATTTAGAAGATATTATGCCACTTTCTAGAAAACTGGAAAACTTTGACATAACAGACCACCCAAACTCTATGTTATAATAGGAAGTAATTGATTCAACATCAGTATGATAGATATATGAGTTTTCTGATGTGGTAACTCTGCCGTAATTGATACTTAAAATCAGTACCCTGCTGATTTGTTTGTTATTGTGCATTTTTAGACAACTGGTACTAAAAATCATTAGCTAATATTACAGAGTGCTGCAAATGAAAACTCAAACCTTCAAATAGACAGAGAACTGTTTATATGCATGGACTAAGTCTATTATTCACACAGTGGGAGCTGTACATAATAAAGGGCATACATGTTTGTATGTATGTCTTTTTGCAAATAACGAGTTTCAGTTTGAATTCCTTCACAGGACTTGATCCCAGAGCCATAAGTGCATTTCAGTTTTCTAAATGTCGGGAATTGAATAATTTTTAGTTATCAAGTGTAAGGGCAAAAAAAAGTGTATAACAGCTGTAATTTTTTTGAAGCTACTGTAATCTGAAAGCAGACACACAACTGCATGTCAAGTTTTAACCCAAAGCAAAATTTCATGGATAAATTATACAGCCCTAGAAATACTAGGATTATTATGGCAGCAGTGAAGTGTTTCAAGTACAGCAGTGCAAACAATGTCCAATTACCATACAGTTTTATCACTTCAACACAAAAGAAATACTCTACAACTATCAAATTTGAAAATGCCAAAGTAGAATACTATGAATCCAAATGAAGCTTTCAGATAATGTTGTATGCTATAAAGTCCTGTCTGTAATTGTCATAATTTGGATCAAATTAGAGAATTTTTTAGGAAGCAATTGTATAGCCATTCACAAAGCTTTAAAATGCTAAATCAAAAATAAAAGCTAAATCTGATGAGTATGACTTTCTGTTACCTATCATATTTGCTAGTGAATCTGCACAATGGAAGCTTAAATGACTGTTTTAAACTCACTAAATGAGCAGAAAACCCCTTTATTGACCAAGCCTTACCTTTCTGTTGTGTACAAGGACTGCAGGATCATAATAGAGTTACAATAAAGCATGCATACTGCAAGAATTAAGTGATACAGATTCAAAAGTTTGTATTTGCATAATTGCAAGTAATTAAAGGCCTTTGAGATTTTAAAGAATAGCAATACCCTTTAATTGACTATTATTCATCATTCCAACTTTATAATGTTAAGTGTAAATCTCTGCTCTTCCAGACATCTTATGTGATCAAAGGTAAAACAAATACACAACTATTATTTTCCCATTGTATTTATGACTGACAGCAGAAAAAGAGATAAAGTCACTGTTGTTTCGGCTGTTGTCATACATGTCAAGATGACACCCAAAGAAAACCATTTAATTCAAGTCTATAATACCCCAGGAAAGCATTTTTTTTTCAGCAATACTTTAATGCTTAGGTGAAAATACAGAACTGGAAAGTGATGAAAATATGAGAAAAGTATACATGTTCTGAACTTTCATGTATTGACTTATTTTGAAGTAGTTGTGTAAAAGGAAGAAAGAACTGAAGTGCTTAGTCCCTGCAGTTCATGGGTCCTACATTGATTTGTAATTTGTGAGTCGTCAGAAAGCCTGTACAAAGGTGTACTCATGATTGGACAGCACAAATAAAATAAATATGATAAAACGTGTTGTTTGTCTAACTTTAGAAAGTTCAATCTTTCTGGTTCATCCACTGTGAAAATAATGACCTCTATCTAGATTAATTTTTTTATTTTTTTTTAATGAAGTAATAGGACTAAACTCAATATTTACCAAATGAAACCTTCATTAATTTTTTTGACTATCTGTGATGCAATAATGCAAACGTTGTCTATCTTCTGAATAATAGAAATACTTAAAAGGTTGTGTTCAGAACATGCTCATTTTACTTCCAGAATGTCTGATGGATTAGGTCATTATCACCCAGCAGACACAGACAAACACAACTAAAAAATTATAGAAGAAAAACACACACAAACATACACAAAAGGAAAAAAAAATAAAGGGAAAAGAGAGAGGTGAACAGGGAGCCCACAACACTCTTGATGCATCATTCTATAAGGCCTTCCCGAGGAAACTGGAAGAAACTGCTACCAGTATTTCAGTGGGTAAATGTAGGAGAAAATTTGTCTCTGCATAAGGAAAGTTTTCTTTACTTTATGGTATGAAAATTACTAAAAGGACAAGCATACATGGGTACCAAAGTAAAATAGAGTGAATTGTTGTAATTAAGGATCAGAGCCTAGAGATTCAACAATATGAATATTCTCTAGAATGGCAACTACTGCAGGAGAAAAATAGCACATAGTCAGTAAAATGTAGTGGTTTTCTAGGAGTTGTTTGTATTCCAGTAGCATAATCCATGACAAATTCTTTATCCATTCTTAATAAAATCCTTTTACAATTTCATAATATTTTTAACCAAATAATCCTAAATTAAGAAACAAAGCCACAAAAACATGAGCTAACTAATAACATGTTGTACTTAAATGGCTTTGAAGCACAATAAAAATTAGATTAATTTTTATGTCAAAAATAAAACAAAACCAGTATGTTGCACAGGTCCTGCTGCCGTAAGCAGTTCTACAAGGAGTCTGCAAAGATGTGTCAAAAGCCATTTCCTTTTAAACCTTTACACCAACACTGATCCAATGAGTGTTGCATTAGAGATGCAGTCTTCAGCACCAGCTCTGCTGCCCAGAGGTGGACTCTGAGCTGTCCCATTCCAGGATGGCTACAAAAGAATGTTGGGGGTGTTACTTATCCCATCACCAAGGGAAATTTTCCTCCTTTACAGGGAGGCCTTCTATCTCTGGTATTCCTGGTGCCTGCCTGCCTAACTCCTTCTGTAGCTGGGATTTCTTGTCCTTCATGCTGTATCACTCTTCAGTCAAAAATCGTCACTGTTATAAAGATATAATTTGAATTTTTTTCAATCCAACCTGTGGTATAACTTAACAGGAGCAAGTAGAAAAGAAAATGGAAAGTGCAGAAAGTGAAAAAAATATAAGGAGAAAGGGCAAAATAATCATAATATTGAAGAATGATAGAATAGCTTGGGTTGGGAGCGACCTTAAAGACCATCTAGTCCCAATCCCCCTGCCATGGGCAGGGACACCTCGCACTGGAGTAGGTTGCTCAAAGCCCCATCCAACTTGGCCTTGAACTCTTCCAGGAGTGGGGCATCTGTTTTCTTCTCTGGGCAACCTGTTCCAGTGTCTCATCATCCTCACATTAAAGAATTTATTCCTAATATCTAATCTAAACCTACTCTCTTTCAGTTTAAAGCCATTATCCCTTGTGCTATCACATGCCTTTGTAAATAGTCCCTCTCCATTTTTTCCTATAGGCTTCCTTCAGGTGCTGGAAAGCTGCAGTAAAGTCTCCCCACAGCCTTCTCTTCAGACTGAACAACTTTAACTTCCTCAGCTTGTCTTCATAGGAGAGGTGCTGTAGCCCTTGGGATATCTTTGTACTCCCCTACCTCTGGACCCACTCCAGCAGATCCACATCTTTCTTGTGCTGAGGACACCAGAGCTGAATGCAGAACTCCAGGTGGGTGTTAGACACCACACCAGATCAGGGATACCAGATGCAGAACTACCTTGTGAGGGGTGCATGTGTGTGTGTGGAGGGGGCAGGGACCAGCTGAACCTCACGGAAGTGGGATGGTGTCCTATGCCTCATGGCAGCTCCTGGAGCCCACATAGGTAAGCCCCAGAGCAGCTGCCAGTCATAAACAGCCCAGGAAAACTATAACACCCCACAGCTCCTGGAGCCCCTACCCAGCTCTGATTGGCAGGGACAGTGGGAACACTGCCTCTCACGCTGGCCTGGGACCCTGGAGTGGCCTGGAGATCAGAGGCTTCATCTGGGGGGTTTGGTTGTAGAGACCAGGGCAGATAAAACCAGAAGCATAGGGGTGTCATGTCTCGTGGCCCTGCCATCTGGATCTGTGAGAGCTGCTCTGCCACAGAGTTTCATTGGTAGTTATTTCTCTCTCTTTCTCCTTCTTTCTTTTCTTGTTCCCTCTGCTTCTTTTCCTTTGCTCCTTTCTTGATCCTTTGGACGGCTTGGAATTGGAGGGATTGGATTTGACTTAAATGCTGTGGATTGATTGAATATTGACTTGGGTGTTGCGGATTAGTATGTGCTGAGTTGGTTTTATGGTGACACATTTTGTCTAGCTTGTGTAGTGCCCATTTTGAACGATTGCCAAGTTCCCTTATTTTCTCCCCTAAATGGATAAAGAAATCGCTTGGGGTCAAGTCCAAGTCTTATTCTCTTGATGTTATCTTGATGTATTAAAACCCCACATATATACTTATATATACTAAAGTAAAACTGCTAGCTCCGCCATGAGCCTGAAGCTCCAGTAACAGAGAGGTATCACAAGAGCAAAGTAGAGAGACAAAATCACTTCCCTCAACCTTCTGCTCACACTTCTTTTAGTGTAATCCAGGATACTGTTAATTTTCTGGGCTGAGAGCACACACTGTTGGCTTATGTTCCACTTTCACTCACCTCCAAATTCTTCTCTGCAGGGCTGGTTTCAGTAAGTTGTTGCCCCAGTCTTTACTTATGCCTGGGATGGCCCCAACCCAGGTGTAACACCTTGCAGTTGGACTTGTCAAACGCTATGAGATTTCCTTGGGCTCACTGCACGAGTTTGTCCAGCTTTCACTGGGTGCCATCCTGTCCTTCAGGTGTGTCAGCTGTATCATTCAGCTTGGTGTCATCTGCAGACTTGCTGAGGTGCACTTTATCTTGCTGTCTGTCATTGACAAAGATACTAAAGAGCGATGGTTCCAAGACAGAGCCTTGAAGGACACCACTCATCACCAGCCTTCACTTGGATGTAGAGAACTGTTCACAGCTCTCTGTCTGTGTCCATACAGTCCTTTTCCACCAAACAGTCCACCCTTCAAATCCACACCTCTCCAGTTTGGAAATAAGTATGTCATATGGAAATGACAATTTCTTACTAGGTAACAGAGAATGTCCATGACTTTATTTTGTTTCTGAATGGCACTTTCAGTTAAGGAATTTTTCTCATGACCATTACTCTTCAAGAATCACCCTTTATTTTTATTTTTTTTTTTTTAATAGCTCTTAGGCCAGACTATAAAATATATTGTGATAACTAACTCCCTTTAAGATGCCTTCAAATGTCTGGTCCTTAATTTCTAATCAAGTTTGAAAAGAGAAAATACTGAATTTGTTGATATATAGTTGAGACAAGTTAGAGAGATACCAGAAAGGAGAGGAAGATTGTGAACTGGTGCTTGTATTTGAAAAAATCACCTTCTATTTGACACACAGAGTCAAAGGCAGAGGTAGAGTTATTAGGATTTTGAATAAATATATTTCTATCAGCAATGAAAATTTATTTCTGAACCTTTGCTATACTTCTCTCATTTTTTTTTCCATGCACTCCTCTCTCTCAATTCACTTAATACAATGTAATGTTTAAAAATTATACAGAAGCTTGAAACAATATAATCATTCTATTAGTCTGCTGTATCATGTGCAGCAATAATTCTGCTCTCTGGAGTTTGCATCAGATTTCTTTCTTACAAACCACCTGTCACAAGAAAGATGAGCCAGCACAGTTAATTTTTAGATTAAAATATTTGGGAGTTGGCAAAAAAATAAATTGTTATTGATGGAGCTATATAACCTGAATTTTATTTGACTTGTTGATACAGAGTCACTCTTTAATTAGTCTTCCTATCAGCAAATTCATAAAAGAGACCATGTGCTCAATACTCCTGAGATAGCTCAACACCTCTGGGTTTTATGAGCTTTTTCTTTTTGTTTCCAGAATAGAGTCTGGGCCCAATGGCAAAACTGCTACTGCCACTGTTTGTAGATGTATGACTAAATTAAGAAGTCACTGGCCAATAATGTTAACTGTAGTGCTCACACTGTGCTTTTGTGACTGCTTACTCTAGCAAAAAAAAAAAACATTTTCCATTTTTCTTTTTATTCTATAAAATTGGATTAAATCCAGCTTCTATTAAAAGGTGTCAGACATACAGCACAAATTCTCAAGTCTTGGTATTGAGCCAAAATAAATGGCTCATCACTTTCTCACTTGCACTATTCATGTGAGAGAAAAATACTGTAGCCAAATGGGAAAGTAAGTTTACCAGCATCAGAAAACATGCAAAAAAAATATGCTGATACAGAAATAATGTCAAGTTTAAATAATCCTCATTGTGAATGTTCTGTTGTTATGCTTTTTAGATAGTTTTTCTTGGTATTAGGCTTTTAAAATTAAAATAAATTTTGAACGTTTGTAGAAGATATACTAAAATTTCATGGGCATCCACTTGCTTAATAAAGGGGGACAAATGGTGTCTAAGGTATCCAGCACAGATCTATGCATTTAATTGCAGAGATTCATTTTTTGTATGGTGGATCACACACTGCTAAAGTACTTTTATTTGTCTTTTGATTAAGCATTGTAGGAACTGCAGACAAATGTAAATGTAATTAAAGCTAGAAAGCCTCAAATTGTTTAAAACTGTTGAACATAGGTATGGAGAGCAGCCCTGGCAGAGATTCCTCTACTGGTAGATCTACTGATCATTTCCTTTTTCAGACAATATCAATTGATATCTACTCCCTGGTGTGCCCTGAGAACTCCCATGGAGCAGATTCAGAAAACCAGAAACAAGCTGAAGAACTATTCAGTGAATGAACAGCCTGTGTCTTTCCCTACTCAAAAACACAAGTAGACCCTGAGCTTGCTATATGATCCAGAGCATGTATGTAATCTTGTCAAGAGACTCAGAATAGAAACCACATTCCTACACCACATAGCTAGGCCTACGTGTTACTAATAATGTGCTTACCAATCAAAAATTCCAGTGTGACAATAGAGTTAACACTTAGATAGGCTAATACCAGTTACTAGGCAAAACTATGGAAATGATGATGTGCAATTTATTTAGTAAAGAAATATAGAATATTAATATAGTATCATTTCATACAGCTTTATGAAAAATGAGTTTTCAGGCTGACTGCAATCTGTGTTGAAGTTACAAGTTTGGTTTACAAACAGCTATCTAAGGAAAATAAATTAAATACCATTAGAAGTATTGAAAGGTCAGAGTTTTATGTGTGCCATATTGTGGTTTGAAATATTAAAATTCTCTAATAAACATGACTGTCAATAGGAAATGATTGTCAAATTATGGAGATCATTTAGATTTGCAGAAATGCTGAAAAAGCAATAGAATTTATCTTTTTTCCTGATGAAATTTTAAATACTCAGATGAAATCATCGAGCTGTATGAGCAGAAATTTAAGATGCATTTATCACAGGGGGAGGAAGATTATACATGGTAATAGTAGTATCTTAAACCTCAGGAAAACAGACCTGCGATGATCTAAGATACTACTGTCTCTATCTGCTTGGTCTTTCTTGTATAGATAGCAAATTGTACAGTGCAGACTGACAATGAAGAAAAAAAAAAAATAGACCCAAACAAAACCCCCCACCATTTTCACCTTAGATGAAAATGGCTATTTCGTAGCCTGGAACATTAATGCAAAGGCTCAGTAAAAGGTTTCTTCAGGCTTTTCACCAGATACTTGAGCTGTAGGCAGATTTTTGCAATCCTTTTAAAAATTCTAAAGTTATTCTGTGCTGCTTTATAATTAATACTGGATCTGCCTTACTATGTCAATGATAAGCTTTGCCGTTTTACACCTAAAGAAGGTTTTAGCAACTATGATAGTTAGTTGCTCAGCAGCCATCTTTGATTCATAACAGACTTGTTTAATAATTTACTGGTTTTCTTTCCTGTACATACCTAAAAAGCCACTAAAACTGAACCAGAATTCATGATGCAAATTTCTGTATTTTTCTGAAAAATATCTTTATTGCTGTTTCTGTCTTGTCACTTAATATACGGAGAAGGTGATGAAGATAACACCAAGAAAAAGATAAATCTTGTAATATTTTGCTGACACTCATGTCTCATTATTAAACAGTGAAGTCTTACTTCAAGAAAAGCAAATTCCAGCATTTGAACCATGGAGTGAAAAATGGAAACAGATTTTACTCTATTACCTTTTTGAGTTTTTAAAAACTCAAGCTTGTCTTGACAGCTCCAATGAAACAACACACCTGTATCCTTATATCCCTTATACTTGAAAAATACTTTTGCTTATAGTGACTACGTTCGTATTTACAGGTGTCAGTTTCTTTGAAATCTTAGCTTTCATGTTTGTCATACAATAGCCACAGTGTTGGTTATCAATCTCTTTAATGCATTTTTCCATATACTGTCACATAGGGACTGTGTGATTCATCAGTTAAAGCAGGTGTGGTTATACTAGGAAGATAGATAAGCACTAGATTAGTTAAAATATTAATTAATCAATAATAACTAAATGATAAAAAAAATGTAGACTCGTACAGCCATGGAATCATTTGGGTTGGAATGGACCTTAACTATCATCTAGTTCCAAACTGCCTGTCAAGGACAGGGGTACCTTTCACTAGATGAGGTTTCTCAGAATGCCATCCGAGATGGCCTTGAACATTTCCAGGGATGGGACACACACAACCTCCGGGCAGCCTGTTCCAGTGTTTCCCTTTCCTCACAGTAAAGAATTAATTGCTAATATCTAACATATAATCTAATCTTTCAGTTTAAAACTGTTACCCTTCATCCTGTTACTATACTCCCAGATAAAGAGTTCCTCACCCTCTTTCTTGTCAACCCCATTTAGGTAATGGAAGGCTGCTAGAAGGTCTTCTCCAGGCTGAGGAGCCCCAACTCTCTCAATCTGCCATCATAACAGAGGTGTTCCATCTTCATGGCCCTCCTTTGGACCTGCTTGAGTAGGTCCATGTGTTTTCTGTGTTGGGAGCCCCAGAGCTGAACACAGTATTCCAGATGGGATCTCACAAGAACAGAGTAGAGGTGAAGAATCACCATCTTTGACCTGTCAGCCACATTTCCTTTGCTGCAACCCAGGATACAGTGAGCTTTCTGGGCTGTGAGCACTCATTGCTGCGACATGTTGAGATCCTCATGCACCAATACCCCCAAGTCCTTTACTTCAGCGCTATTTTCAATCCACTCATCACCCAACCTGTAACCACGTTTGAGATTGCCCTGACTCAAGTGCCAGACCATGCACTTGGCCTTGCTGAAACTCATGAGGTTCCAGTGGGCCCACTCGCTGAAACTCATGAGGTTCCAATGGTCCCACTCCTCAAGCCTGTCAAGGTCCATGTGAATGGCATCCCTTATCTCAAATTCATTGAGTGCAGCACTGAGAAGAGGGTCATCCACAAACTTGCTGAATGTGCATACAATCCCACTGTCCAATTCCTGACAAAGATATTATATAATACTGGTCTCAGTGCCAACCCCTGAGGAATGCCGCTTGTCACTGGTCTCTACCCACATATCAAGCTATTGACTACAACTCCTTGAATGTCTCCATCCAGATGATTCCTTATCCATGAAGTGGTCCACCTGTCAAACACATGTGTCTCAATTTTAGAGACAATCATGTTGTGAGCGATAGTGTCTATGCTTTGCACAAGACCAGGTAGATGATGTCAGGCCCTCTTCCTTTATCTACCAATGCTGTAACCCTGTCATAGAAGGGAACCAATAAACACACCAATAAACA
>JAWWEW010000001.1:70956289-70973072 GCA_035583185.1 Anabacerthia variegaticeps
ATGTCAGGCCCTCTTCCTTTATCTACCAATGCTGTAACCCTGTCATAGAAGGGAACCAATAAACACACCAATAAACACACCAATAAACAGACAAAAAAAAAAATAAATTTATGAATAATATCAGAACATATGAGGCTCCTCGTGGGGTAAGTTTTCTTCCTCTGGTACAGTCACTCTGTAGAGGATTCAGAATGCTGGCACCTATTACTGCAGGCCACAATCCCCGTTTACTCTCACACATACCTCACTTACCATCTCTCTCAAACACACTTAATGCACACATCGACTTTGATTTACCATGACAGTTTTGTATCGTCAGTGTATTGTTCTGAGACCTACATGTGCTTTGCAATGACATATTACTTTGAATTATTTCAATCACCTCTTTCCTCTTTTGTTCTTATTCCTTCCTCATGTTATTTTCAGGTCCTAATCTCTAGTTACTTGCTTCTTCATACTACTTTTAGACATTACATTCACACATCTCCAAGCAAACATTGGTTACTCGGCAATTGTCTTAGCTCCTATTTCAGAGATTAACTATAATAATTATTGAACCCAAATTTGCCTCCGGCAAGTCTGTGGTGCCAAGAGATGTCTGTGTAAACTCCTCCATGAGGTTATTATATCTATAGCAAAATCTGGAACAGTCTGAGCAGTTTACTTTTGGTAACTACACATTTTTAAATATTCTTATTTTGATAGAACCCTTTGAGCATATTATAGACTAAAGCAAGTCTGTTTTTATCTGAATATATAAATAACATTTTCATGTCATGCAGTCTGACAAGTTGCTTTAAGGCAGGCATCATGTGGACGGCAATGACATTTCAGCCAGAGTGCATATCCTTATGGCAATAATCAATATTTCCATTCTATTACTACAGAGAATCTAAAATTTTGTCCTTGACCACATTAGACCCTGCCAGTGCTCAACTACCTTTATACAACTGAGCAAAACCTTTATCTGGTTGTTGTGGTTTAACCTCAGCAGACAGTTAAGCTCCTCACAGTCACCCAGTCACTGCCCCACAGCGGGATGGGAGAGAGAATCGGAGGGGCAAAAGTGGGAAAACTCCTGGAACAAAGAGAGTTTAATAAGTAAGGCAAAAGGTGCACATGCAAGCAAACGAAAATAAGGAATTAATTCACTACTTCCCATCAGCAAGCAGGTGTTCATCCATCTCCAGGAAAGAAGGAACTTCTTCATGTGTAGTGGTTCTCCGTATAGACAAATGACCTAACTCCAAATGTATTCACTTCTTTCCCCAGATTTTATTGCTGAGCAGGACATCATACATAGAGTATGCAGTATCCCCTTGGTTAGCTGGGGTCAGCTGCCTTAATTCTGTCCCTTCCTAGCTTTTTGTGCATCCCCATACTAATTACTGGTGTAGCAGTATGAGAAGCAAATAAGTCCTTGATGCTGTGCAAGCACAGCTCAGCACTAGCTAAAACACCCATGTGTCACCATCGCACTTTTGGTCACATATCCAAACCAGCACCATAGAAGCTGCAATGAAGAAGACTAACTCAATTCCAGCCCAAACTAGTAGTGAACAAAACAAACAAACAAACAAATTTAGAAGTACAGACTGTTCATACATATGATATACTCCATAAAGACAAACAGTCTAGAAGACACTTTCTATTTTCACTAGTGAAATTGGACTACGCTATTTATTCATTAGAGATATTTAACAGGAGTTTTATTTTGAAGATAGGTCGTTATTTTTTAAGTAAGAGGTGAAATGAATCCATCTATAGCTAGGTTTAAAATATTGTTGTTTTTCTGTGTTCTTATGAAAATATCTTCATGACGTGAAAAGCTGATGGGGTATACTGACTGAAAAACCAAAAAGCAGTGATCAGTATTCTAGTAAGTCTTGATTGAGACCAATTTTTTCTGGGATTACTTTCAAAATTAAAGAGACTAAGAACACTGTGGATTTGACCTATGGTGCAACTTCCTGGACTGGCTGTGTACTCCATGAGAAACACACATCATTGCTGTCAATCAAAATTGCAGCAATGATAGTAAATAGTCAGGGAATATCATAAACTAACAAAGGGTATAAACAACACCAACCCAATATGTCTAAAAGTGTTTTCAGAAATCAGTGTAAATTCTTTGGAAAACAAAAAATTAGGCCAGTCAAGCACCAGCTGATGACACTTCAGGTTATGTGAGCTTTGCATTTCAGTTCTAAATTAATTATCAGCTAGCTGTTATGCAACAATGCACTGCATGCCTGTGATATGCTGTTATACAGTAGATAAATTGTGTACAAAATTTAAAACCAAATTCCATCTTTTCTCGAGTAATAAAAAATCTCCCAGCTCTTTTTCAGTTAAATTCAAAGTCAAGGAGTGGCAAATATAATTAGTTTATGTCCTGTTATGGCAACCTGAGGAGCAGGTGCACAATTGTGCTCAGTTGAATAGGATTTTTCAAACCAACAGCAGTAAGCATTTCAAGTATTTCCACCTGCCTTGTGATCACATCCTATCTCAATGACTGCTTCTCATCAGCACGCTACTCATAGGTAACCTGGGGATAGTCCATCTGGTATGTTCAATGGTATGTTAACCTGTGAAGCCTGTTTGCCTAAAAGAACTTTAAAATACTCTGGGTAGTGGGTTTGAGTGTCTAAACCTAGGCTGTGAGAATGCAAGATGAATCTGTTCTGGGAGCTAATCTTAGGGCCTTGAGATGATTTTCATGTAAAAGATAGATATAATCCATCACTCTATTTAAAATAAAATAATTAAAAAAAAAATCTTTCAGCACTACAACAGACAAAAGGTTTAAGAGGTTTCTCCTTGCTACTTTTTTTCTACTTGTTCACTTGAGAGAATTTTATCACACTTAAATTAACTTAGTTTCAGATATGTCCCTATTTTCATGTGCAAATTATGTTCCCACCTTGAAGGGTGACATAATAAGGTCTTTATATTTTTGTATTTCAGACGGATTGTTTTCCTCTTTCAGTCTTGCTACTTATAACTCACTGCAGTCCCCAGGGAGCTGTGCCTTTTTCCTTGCATTTGAAGGTTTATCTTGGAGACAGGTAAAAGGAAGCAGCACGCATTTCTTCTCTGGCACAGATTATACTTTATCACTCTACTGCTTGCACGACTTAAAACCACTGGCAGCAAACTGTGATCATCTCAAACCTGAACAACTTACTCAAGCATGATTTTGATTACCTCTAATAGAAGTTTCGTTTCAAAGGGAATTTTAAGTCAGACTAAATAAATGTGGTATATAATGATGAGGATTACCTTAAATCCTGAGCTGATCCAATATTCCAGAAGTATTTATTAACTTTTAGGATTGGAATTTAAAATAATAATAATAAAAAAAAAAATACCAAACAAAAAAGATCATTTGTCATCTATCAGAGGTCTTTATTTTCTATCACCAATTTTGATTTAGAAACAATATAATGAAATTTACTTTGAATCTGAAAACGCACATCACATAAGTTCAACAGCTAAATCAGTTGGGGGGGAGTTGTTTGGTTTTATTTGTTTGTTTGTTTGTTTGTTTTGTGAGGTTTTTTTGCAGCTGAATAGCATATTTTTGTATATCTCTAACAGTATATTTTTGTAAATGGCTGTCTGTGTGATATATCTGCTGTGTAGCCTCTTTGCAATTTCCTTTTAAATGTAGCTGCATTTCCTTGCATGTTTGATTTGGTTTCAGTATTATTCTGGTACAGCATTAACCATCTCAAAAATTATACATTTTTACCTTATTGTGTAATTTTAAGCAGAAAAACACTCCTTTTTTTCCATAAATAATTCTGTCAGTTGTAACATTGCAGTATTATAAAGCTTACACATGTCAAACAGTGATAAAAGAAAACCTCTGTTAAAAATAATTACCAAATGCAAATATGTATGAGAGATTAGAATCAAGCATATTACACACTTCATGAAAAGAAATCACATTAAGAAGTCATTACTGAAATAGCTTTCAGACCTAGATGTACTTACTGAAGTGATGAAAACTTGGAATTTAGATTTCATGTTTTTAAATGGCACTACTGAGAACTTAAAGACTTTGTCAAGTTACTGTGTTTACATCATGTTCCAGCTTGCAGAAAACGTTTATAACATCAAGATTTTGCAATCTGAGAAAATACATGCTAACATCAATCTACACAAGAACTTGACAAATTTCAGCTTCTGAACCAGAAATGTGAGAAAATATTATGATCACAGAATGGTGTAGTGAGAACAATAAAAAAACTTATATAAACTGCTGTGTTAAACTGAAGGTTTTTTCAGTGTATATTTCAATCACCTATGAAGGTCCATCATGCTTTGCACCTCCAAATACTACTTCAGACTTTGTGAATTCCCAATTAAATAACTGAAATCACTAAAATATTTCTGGAAGTAAATCATGAGAAAATATATCCACTGGAGGTTTTAAATTTGAAAATACTATTGATAGTAACTATAGCTGAAATTTGTCATTTCCAGAATTAAGACAGTATTGACTGTTGTTATCTTTCTGTTTCTTTAAACCCATGCTGGGAAATTAAGCATGAAATTTCAGTGGCAGGCCTGACTTTTTGACAGAAAAAAGTAGTCTCAACTTGCCTATGAAAAACAGAGTAAAAGTGTAAGTTCTAGAAATAAAAGCTGTATTACTAGATCAGCCTAAACTTTGGAATACAAACTTAGACCCTTTATTTCAACTTTAGTTTACTGCATCAGCATCCTGGGAATAATAAAGATTTCTTATGACAACTATTATCAGACCAATAAATAAATAAAAAGCATGAAGCTAATGGAAACTAAAGTCAGCAGCTCACAAGTACTAAGGTGAACAAAGTAAGAGGGTAAGAGAATAGTTTCAGTCTGATGTTGCTTTCCGTGCATGGAATGTAAAAATACATTCTCATTTCTTTTGGGAATAGTATCCAGAAAACTGTTGGTCATTACTGAACCCACCATACACCGCTCATGCTTGAATATAAATATAGGAATATCTCTATGACTTTTTCATTCTTTTCTAGGAAGGTTTATCCTTCCTTGTAAGCACTCAGGAATCTCCTAAAGCCGCACATGTACATCAGAGACAGTATTAAGAGACAGAATTAAACTTCATAAAATTCACAGTGCTGAACCAAAATTGTAGAATAGGAGAAATGATTTTTTACTTCTCTTATTTTCGGATTTAATTTACATTTCTTTACATTCTAAAATAGAAATAGCAGGGCATATTTGCCCGAAGACCTTCTTCATCTATTCTTAAACTGAGAAAAATAAAAGTAGGAAAACAAAACAGGGAGTGAAAAAACAGCATATTGAATGTGGATGTCAAGGTAGTGTCAGCAGGAGACTGCCTCTGTTGGGAAAGCTGTTGGGAGAGTAGTGAAGCTGATCTTGGGAAGGGAAGAGAAGTGTGTTGTTGTTATATTTTCCTTTGTTTCTCCCTACCCAAAAATACTGTAATTGGCAATAAATTAAATTTATCTTCCCCATTTTGATTCTGTTTTGCCAGTGAGGGTAATTGTGAAGCAGTCTTCCTGTCTTTATGTCAAAACATGGCCTTTCCTATCTTATTTCCTCCTCCTGACATGCAAAGAGAGGAAGAGGAGGGGCAACTAGGTGGGAATTTGGCTGTTAGCCAAGGCTAACCCATTGAAAACAGTTAAAATTTCTTATTTTTTTTGTATACAAAAATGATAGGCCATCTGTGAAATCTCTGTATATTAGCCAATAAAAAACAATGCACAATTAATAACTAAACTTTTTTATTTGCATCAAATTTACTTATCATAGAACACAATGTTATTTAAATATACATTTTTCTGCACTACTGAAACTTTTCCAAATATAGCTTTATACTTTATGGTAACAATAAATAAAATAATGAAATGTTAAATAATTTAATTAATTCAGCAGTTGCATTAACGCTTGCTAAACAAAAGCAGAATCAATTTCTGCCCTCTTAGGAACAACGTTTTAATGAAACTCATTTTAAGAAAATTTTAATGACCTAAAAGGTAGGAGTCTGGATTATGCAAGAGACTTTACATTTCTGCATAGTTGGTAGAGAAAGACAAACACCTTTGGAAGGTTATTCAACCCACTCTAAATGACTTGTATTAAAGTCATCCACCTTTCAGCAGCTAAAGTCAGGTGAAACTAATCCTCCCACATCTCAAATGAGATTTTTCTTCGAAAGGTACATGAACACCAATAATAATATTTAATCATCAATATTCTGCTAAATTTATGTTCTTATGGGTAGGGTGTTAACATAAATGCCACAAAATACTTCTACAGTTAACAAAAGGAGAGGAGACAGATGGAAGTGATGATATATGTTTTTCAGTTAGTCTATCATCATGGATAGATCTCTCGTAAACAGACATATAATAAGCATATACATTCCTCTGTTGTGTTATGTGTCAGAGACAGGTATGACCCATAGGGTTGAGTACTGAAGATTATCTTACATCTTCAAGCATGATGCAGATGACATTAAATGTTTTTTGCTTTTTGCAGTGAATCGAAGGCAGACTAAAAGCTTGGAGCCAGAGGAAGGGTTGAGTGCACATAAGTAGAGGCATTTAACATCTTCCTGAGATGGAAAATTCAGGACAAAATAGCTCCTTGAAGAGTCTTCTCTGGGATACCAGAATAACTCCTATATTCTCCAATTACTCTGGACAAACAAACATTGATTGTAACTTGTCCCCAGTATGTGTATTTAAAAAAAATAATCTGAAAAACAAACGTGTAAAATGCAGACTGAAAACTCAGCTGTCCTAATCAAATTTACATAACCTGCATAACTGTGTATTGCAATGCAAATTTAAGGGAACATGGAGAGGCATGTTTAATCAGTGTTCTACATATAACTAAATGAGATATTTCCTATTGCATCCCTATGTGACAAACACCCTAGCTCTGTGAAGATAATTCAAGCATTTACTCCTAATTTTTCCCTGCCTAATTCTTGGCTGTGTGGCCTCAGCTGAATGTCTTCTTTCCTGTGTACCTCTAATACATTTTTCAAGGTAACTGGCTCAGTTCATCTCTTCTTAAAATAGATAACTAAAATAGGCCAAATTAAAAAGAAGGCTAAACTGCTAACTCAGATGGGGATTCTATACTCTAGGATAGTAGAGTTCATGAGGTGAATCCCACCTCTGGTGTACTATTTTTTGGGTGTTCTATAGCTCATAGAAATACATAATTACCAGAGTGCATATGTGTCTGTAGGTGCAGTGGAGGACTCTTGAATCAATTTAATTGTTGCTCCTCTTTCTTACCTTCAAAGACAAATTTAGGTTATTAAGTGTGAGAAAAAATTGACACATATATAATCAACGTAAATACATAAAAAAAATTTAAAATTTCCTTACCTCAAAACAAAACAAAATTTTAGAGAGATAAGTTATTCAGGTACTATTTTAACCACTTATCAGACAGACTCTCTAGAAATTTTGAACTACTTCCATAGCTTATACTAATTCTGAAAGAAGGCTTCAATGCCTACATGAGAAGATTTGAGGTTTTGCTTGATTTTATATGTGTATATATATATATATCTATATCATCAACTTTCAAATAAATTAAGAGACTAAAAATATTATCTAGGGGCCTATTTACATTTCTCTTGCACTAACTTCTATAACATAAACTTCATGAGAAAAGATGTTTTTATGTTCATTTTTAGTAAGTAATTGGTTAGATGAGTAAAATCTAAACTGTAATAAAGAAATGCAGACCCTTAATGACAAGGAGAACTCAGCAGTCTTCCTCTGCTATTCAAAATGTTGTGAAGAAAGGCAGACTAATCACTGAGATGCCTGTTTTTTTCAGATAAGGCTGCTATGTGAATAAGCTCAATAACATTTTATATGTTCTTTTCTAGAACATAGAGAGTGAAAATCTAACTAAAAATGTTTATAAAATGCATGGAGATTGTGGCTGTCAGAAAGATGATTTACACTATACTTGAGGAGTCTTTCTGCGGAGATCTTGATTCTACTTACTCCAGTGTTCTAACTCACTAAATTTCCTATTTTATAAAGAACTCGATAACAGCTGAGTAATCATTTCATCATATGCATTAAGTGTTCATGAAGAATCATTTCATCATATGCATTAAGTGTTCATGAAGAAGCATGTATCAACACAATAAAAACATTGACTTCACATATGCCAATACCCTTAGTACAGTGGTGGTACAATGAAGAAAACAATTTTATTTTAATTGGATAATGGAATACAAGATAAATCATCATTTGCAATTACCAGTAACAGTATAAGAACAACAGATATGGATTGGACAGGAAAGCTGAATATCTCTGAAAAGGCCTAATCCATCTGTCCATTTTACATGCTAAAAGAGTGCCAGTTAAAGCTCTCAGAACTCAACAGCTAAACTGGAAGTGGGGGTGGGGGGTGAGTGGGCTGGGGAGAGGGGGATGAGTGTGAAGGAAGAAACAAAACAAAACAAAACAAAACAAAACCACAAACAAACAAACAACAACAAAACAGAGAGAAAGGCAGTATCTGTCTTAAATATCCTTCTTTTACTGAATATTTTCCAAAGTTTTCCCAGAAACAGTGGTGATGTACTTTGTGAAGTCCTTTGAAAACTGAAGTAAATATTTTGCTACAGATTTGTACGAACACTTTGTTCAACTGAATGTTCTTTCTGTAGACTATATGCATTAGTAATAATATAGATCAAATGAGAGGATAAATTTCTGCAACCAAAGTCTGTAATAAAATTGTTAAAATACCATTATTTGAGACAGTTAAAATTGTCCATCTGCTTAATATTGTTAACATTAATGAAAAGTGTCCTGGGCCATGACCGGATTGTGTCACTGTCACACTCTCCTTGCTCCTTGCAAAATTTGTTCTTCATTGTCCTGCTATATGTTCTGCAATATACAATTTACAACAGAAATTATTTTTCTCCTAAAGTTAAATCTCCTTGAAGCACACACTGGGTTTCCCCAGTGTTCCATTTTCCCACCAGTTACACCCTGGTCCCTGAGAAAAGATAATCCCACAGATTGGTTTGCCTTTTCCCATAGGAGGAGAAACCCCCAGACTTCCCCTGACACTTCCTCGTGTAGTACAGGGACCTTATCTCTTCCCACAGTATTTAGTGGTTTTGTTTGGACAGGACCACAGTGGTTAGCAGATCCCCTGGTGTTGACCAGCCAAGTGGCTTCAGCTAAATTTGTCTTCCAATGCTTCCATGTCCCATTACCTAACGCTTTTAACATAGCATCTCAATCCTTCCAGAGGTTTGTGAGTGATAAGCGATTTCTTTGTCCAAGAGTGTATAAGGCTATTCCAAACGTGAGTCCCAACAACTTTTGAGGTGGCTCGAACCCCATCTTAGGCTGCTAGCATCTCCTTTTTCATCATAGTGTAGTGGACTTCTGATTCTCCAAAATCTTGGCTCCCAAATCCTAATGGTTGACCTCAGGTTTCTCCTGATGTTTTCTGCCAGAGGCTCCAGGTGATACCATGCTCCCTAGCTGCAATGCAGAGGGTATATTGCATAGTGGGTCCCATCCAAACAAGTCCAAGAGCTACTGCATGAGCTATTTCCTGTTTGATCAGCAAAAAGTTCTGTTGTTGCAGTGGAAATTGTCCACCTGTGTAGTATTGTAATGTCAATGAAAATTATACTGATATTTTCTGTCTCTTCCTAGATATATATCTAATCTGGTATAAAAAAAAAAAAAAATAAAATAAAGTGTGTTAAACATGATGTAAGAAGTATATAGTCCTTTCTGCAGAATAACTTTGTGGTTATGAAATTTTAGTTTATTTGACAAAATGTCTGATTTTCTTGGAGACCTGTTGATTGCCTTTGGATGATATCTGAATAGTAATTTATAAGAAGATACAAATGACTAACATGAATGTGAAAAAGTGCAAAAGAGACAGGAAATCAGTGAGAGGACACACTTTAAAGGAAGGAAATCATCAACAAAATGCAAAAAAAAAAAAATTGCAATATATAAAGTGTCATTAGAATCTCTAAACGGATTGGCTACATAAAAATGTTCACACATTACTTTAGTTCAATAATGTGTCACAGCCCACAACATCTCTGAACAAAATCGTGAATATATTTTTGGTGTTCTTCTGTCAGCTAGATAGATCAGTTATCAGGTTACCTCTAAAAACTACATTAAGATTTACACAAAATATGTTTTTCTTTTTAAACAGCATTCTACACTTTAGGCATCCCAAAAAAAAGACAAAAGTGAGTCATGAGGTTTCTTTGTTCTTCTCATACCCACATTTTCCACTTAACAATGGAGCATTTTGAGATTATAGTCCATGGGAAGGAGAAACATCTCCTTTCCTGTGTTGAATGTGACTAATGATAGGAAAAAAAAATAAAAAAAATTCAAGTATTTCTCTGGTTTAAGAAGCTGATATTTGGATTTAGGCTTACATTCAGGTAGTTCTGCAGCTCCTACTGTCTGATCTGGCCCTCACGTTATGCAAAACAGGCACTGAGTGAAATACAAATCTAATCTTGTCTGTACATAGAATGCAAAATGTTTGAAAAATGGCATCGCTTTTATCTAGGAAAGAAGTTCACCCAGCTATTTTTTTCTCTCCTAATGTATTTTCTTTCTTGGTGTTGAATCCCAGACACTCTTTGTATGTAGTGTATTTAACAAGACACATATTTAATGTGCTGTAAAAGGACATATGGATCATGCTTTTTTGACTTAATGTGTTCATTCAGTTAAGTTTAAATTAGTCCCCTGGATAACAGTCACCTGACCATTAGACATTTGCTGTAACAGCTAAAACTACAGATCAAATAAACATATACAATCAATAAGTATTAATTCTTCATATTAATTGGCTGGAGAAGGCACATAATTTTAAACTGAAGTTATGGCTAAAAATAACCAAACTTTAGCAAGAAATCAGTAAAAAAAACCAATTAGTTTTGAAGCTGCCTGCAGCCTCAGAACACCAGTTTGCCCAGTTGGCCCAGACTTCAGCAGTGTTTCATAGCATTTTGGGGGCTTGAAGACCTAATTGTTATTGTCATCACAGATACCAGGAAATGCATGTGTAAAAGTTCAGATTATATTATTTACAAGGTTTTTCTGCAATGTTAACATAGTTCATGCTATTAGTGTTAGAAACACAGTAATCATCATAAAAATATTAACTTTGTACTTTGATTATACTTCTAAAATTTTAATTAACAACAAATTCTTAGTTCTTCATAGGTATGTTGCTTTTTTTCCCATAACAAGGTTTTTACTGTAATAAAATATGTAAATAATTTGTTGAACATTTCAACATTACTGGATGATCAACTTTTCTAACATTGATACAATATTTTAGGTCTTAAACAAACTAGAAATCTTACCCATGTACTTCCACAAATAATAAGTGTCCTTTGATTAAACACTCATTGAGAAGAAAAAAAACTAAACTTGTGTTTTCTCTTTGCAAGATTCATGATACATAACTCATGTTTTAACACTAAGAAGTACAAGGACTAAAGACCCATAATATACGTTCTTTAAAGATTCATATGAATGAATGTATAAAATTGTACTACTGCTCAAAATGACTCATTGCTCCATGCTATTAAGACAGTTTGATATGAAATAACTTTTACTGAAGTAATCTTTTAATTCACACTGTGGGATTAAAATGACAAACTGAAGAGTTGCTCTTTCATCTTGAAAGGCTTGTTATGGTGAAGCATCCTATGCAATCATAGAAATGCCTAGAGGTCAGCTAAACCAAATCCCAAAGGCATAGGACTAGCCTAAGTAATTCATGCTTCAAATGACTTAGGAAGGATATCTATTCAGATGCCTGTAGTTTTGTCAGCCATATGTAAGGATCTGAAAGATTCCTGGTTAATTACCAGCCATAAAGAGGATACTTCAGTCTGTGTTTAAAGAGGTATACAACAGCGAATTAAAATAAATAAATAAATGAATGAATGAATGAATAAATAAATAAATTACAAACTCCTCCCCTCCAAACAGTTACTTTTCATTCTACCTGAAAAAAATAAAATCCAACTGATGATTATTTTGTTCTCAGGGATTATGTAAGTGGATCTTCTGTGAAATTAAATTTATCTTAGGGTTTGGTATATTTGAGCTAGAAGTTAATGTTATTCTAATGTTTCTGCTTCTGTAGAAAGTCTGGTGAATAAGATTCTGTTTACATTTACATTTATGAATGTATTTTGAATAAGATGAAATTTGTTGAATGATGGAAAACCATACTGATGAAAAAATGATTTGCTATATACAACAACAAGAAAAAAAGGTAAATTGTTTATTTAACTAGCTATGCAGCTGCTTAAACATAGAACAAAGTAGTAATCGACTAAGAAAATACATTACTCATATTAAGATATTACATCTTTCAGAAAGGGGAGAAACAAATAGAAATATTTGTAATTTGAAGACTCTTGTGTATGAAAATCTCTAGAACTCCCAGCTATAGTTATCAGGCATCTTGGTCTCCAACCATCCTAACACCACAGCCCCACAAAAATGCACTCAGCTCCCTTTTCTTATACATATCAGGTAATATATGGATATGTCACATGCTTGGATCTTAACGTAAATTGCAGTTGGGATGTTACTAGTGAAGTTCTTTGAAGACTACAACTTTACATATGTTCTGGAGTGTACTTGAACTAAACCTTTGTTGAATAATCTTATAAGTATATTGTCATAAGAAGCAGATGGCAATAGCAGAAAGTTATCAGTTCTTTTTATTTCTATATATGCTTATATATATATAAGTTGTTTTAATAGCCTTATTTTTAAGCAACAACCTATTCATTGACCTAAAACAAGAATGCGTGTCTAACTAGGTTGTGCTAATACATCATTAGATACACTATCAGTAACTGAGAAAAAAGCAGTTTTTCAGATGAGTTATGTAAAATTAGTTACCTTCTCCTCACAACTTATCCCTAAACTGTTTTTATTTGGTTTACAAGGTTGCCTTTGCTAGTGACAAGTAACTGAACATTTGTGATGAAAATATGTGTAAATAAATACCAAAATGACCCTAAGCAGAGACAGCATAAGACAGAACTTACCATCATCATCAGACCCTTCAAGGAGACTCCCACAATCAGCACTTTACTCCTTGCTGCAGAGGATTCCAGACACTCAATGTTTGCCTTCTCCCAGAACAAAACATTCAGTAGAATTTAGTGACAGGGTAAGAGTGAGCATGGTGCCAAAGAGGAAGACACCAGGAAGTGTACAGATAGCAATTTCAACTGTTATTGTCGTTGATAACTGTCTCTGCAGTGCTCTTTTCTTTTTTTCTTTTTTTTTTTTTTAATAGTTTTTTATAGTGATTGGATCTGCGATAATAATTCTTTGATTAGACTGTTATGATATAATTTAGACTATAATAGATTTTTGGTTTCACACATAAAAATGTTTCTGTAACCCCATATGTTGCATGGGATTAATTGGTCCATTACATCAAATTGTTATAATGAATATTTTTCTTCTCCAGTTCCTGAGAAAACAGATTTTTGTGTCAATTGCTAAGTCTGCATTTCTAAGCTTCTAAACCAAGAGATTAGCTCACAAAAAGTAAAACTGGCTTCTTTTTAATAGATATATTATGTTTTCAGAATTTTCTACTATTGTGTAATTTTCTGTAGTTTTCTTTTGGATCTTTGAAAATGGATATAGCCTTGGGAAAAAAAAAAAAACTGCATGACTAATAGAAAAATGAAGGAGTAAAGAATAAATATGTGAATGGAGTGATGAGAAAGCAAGCAGGATGCTGTGCATCTTGCAGAGCTCTGTGAGGAAGATTACAAATTTCTGTGCAGCTGAAATGAACAATGGAGGAACTGAACAGAAGGAAAATATTTAATGGAGAATTGAGTTTATAAGAAAGAAAACTTATCAGAAATAATGGAGAGCTGTAAAGGGAGAGGATTCCTATCTAAAAGAGAAAGTCAATATAAGCTTATGACCGAAGTGTAGTTCACTTATGCTAAACCCCTCCTTCCACGACAGAATGTGAACTCAAGATCTTACCTCATGACTTACTGTCAGGGAGAGAGCTGTCTTTAATTAGAAATCACCCAGGAAAATAATAGAACAAAACCCCAAACAAATGACTGTGGTATCCATTGTATGGAGCTTGAACTTTGTCCTGTTTTATTCACAGTTACCTGTATTTGGCAAATTCTTCTTCACTGTGGAAGAGACTTGAATGATAGAAGTTTGAGAGATGCTTGTGTGTTTTACCCAGTGATAAAGAGGTGGAATTATTTTTTGTGGATTGTTGAATTGATATTTTTCAGTTCTTCTAAGAGTTTAGTTACTATGAATGAACCATTCTGCTGCAAGTGTGTATGCCTCAAAATAAGCTTAATATCAAGTGGTTACTGCATTTATTTTTTTGTGAAAATATATAAAAAATTTTATTTGGGTAAAACATGATGAGTATTTTTAAATTTTCATTGATAACACACCCTATTTTAAGTGAAATCTGTAGTAGAAATGAAACACTGGTTTGTTTGTGGGTTTTTTACCACATGGATTATTCTGAAAAATAACATGGGAGAGAATAATCTTTAATAAATCAAGTTTATCTGATATTGATTGTTAGAGAAATAATTATTTATATCACAATACCAGCCAAAGTTGTTCAAAATAGAAACATATTCCTTTCAAATGTCATGGCCAATATTTTATATTTCATGGTCAAATTTCTGTGTGAGAAAAAGCAGTAGACAAGAAAACATATGTTTATAAACCTGACCATTCCCCTTTTAAGATGACATCATTCCATTCAGCTATTATTCTGGGGAAAGCTGGGGTGGGGAGAAAACTTCTATCCAAAAGCAGAAAGGCCTCAGGTCCTGTACCCTTCAGTTCATGCATGTTTGCTGTGTGATGTAGCTGAATGTTAAACTATCCTCAGGGATCTCTTAGTACATTACAAGATGTGAATGACTTTGCTTGCTGTTACTAAACCAAACCATTCCAGAGAATTACCTTTGCTGTGCTTTACCAATGTGGTGTTTCTGTTATCTATTCAACACTCACTTACCTCTTTTTCCTTTAGGATATGGAACATGTTAATATCTATTTTTTTTTTAATTTTTATTTCTCTTTTTAATGTGAAAGAGGATGTGTATGTTATTTCTGTGTAACAACCAGCACTCCCCAAAAGACTGTTTCTCTTCAGTTATTAGTTCATCATTAAGTGGGGGAAGAATATATATAATTTCTCATTGGTGTGTAATACATTAATATAATATTTTTTTCTTAAATTTCCTATTATTATATCATAATCACAACATCCTTGCTCAGAATTTTTTCATTTGAAGATTATTTTTTTTGTTAGCATTATGTTGTTTAGTTATGTCAAGTTGCTGTGTTAGTGTTATCTTTCAAATCCTTTTTATTTTATACTTACTTGTATCTTATCGAATACTTTGCACACAATACATGCTGTAAGATACGTGTATATTGCACTGCTTTATGCGAATCATTTCAGGATTAATTTTCTCAGCCTTTTTATTAATGTAATACATGTCAAGTCTTCTTTCCTGGGGATGATAATAAAAGGATTTCTGCTTTTTGATTATAGGTGTTCTACTGCAGAATCAGTTGCAGTTTGTAATGTTGCATAATGGTATTTACTCATCAGCAGGAAACTCATTCAGATTACCTTTGTTTAGTATTTATGTTTTGAATTTTCTCCCCTTTCGTGTGTATGAAAGTGTCTGCCTCTTAAAGAGGATTTCATCATTTTTCTTCAGGGAGAGATTTTTGAAAGCACCTTAGTAAATGTGCACTCCTGCTTGATAACACACAAGAATTCCACTATTGTTGACAGAAAGCTGGAGGTCAGATATGTAATTTCACATGCTTTCTGTGCACTAGCACTTTGCTTGCTCAGTGATAGGTTAACAGGACCCAAATGAGGTCCCTGTTGGAATCAAGGACGGAACTGACCTTTTCAATAAAATTCGCTTTTCTAATGAGCATATCTGAAAAAAGAAATCCAAATATATATGCACATTCTTAATTATATATACAAAAGTACATTTATATTTCTGGGGAGGTGCTAACCGCATCTATTCTTGCTGAGCTCTAGAAGGGACAGGAGAGTTGACTCCTGTGCAAAGTATGTTAATTCTTGTCTTGGTTTTTATATATTCCTTAATTAGACATTCTAGAGAAATGTTCAAGATATCTAAAAATAAGTATTTTAATTCTTTCACTAGGTTTGCAACTCTCATTTTCTGAACTGCTTCATCATTCTGAATAATCTTTCAGTATTGAATTTGAATAACTATTTTAATTATTTTAAGAATATTACTTTAAAGGAAAAGGAACTTGATGTTTTTTACTAACTCTTAGCAAGAGATAAGATGTCATATTGGTTATAATGACAATATAATTTCCTTCTTCCCCATTTTTTCTTTTGGTTATACCTGTGCCAAGATTTTGCAGTGCTCTCTGGTGCCTTTTTCATCTTTCTGTGGACATTTGACCATTCATTTTCTGTAATTTTTTTCCGCATTTTCATCTTCCTTACCAACATGATATTCTCATTATGATGTTCAAGTTAAACTAGAAATCTCTGTGCTATTATTACTATATATACGGCTCTTTCATTCCTACACAAAGAGCATTGCTGCTGAAATGTCCCCGTTCAATCTCTCTTTTTTTTTTTTTTTTTTTTTTTGGTTTGGTTGGTTTGTTTTTTTTTTGTT
>JAWWEW010000001.1:70973172-70992467 GCA_035583185.1 Anabacerthia variegaticeps
AAGGAGGGGGAGGAGAATGAATTCGACTGTCTAAATGTACAGCTTAATTCAGTTGCCAAAACTATACTATTGGACGTAACAAAAGGTTTTGTGCATGACTCCAAGGTGCTGGTACAGAAAACAGGTGTCATCCATAGGTCTGCTGGCAAATGTGTTATTCCTGGCCAAAGGTCTTGTATACTCCATAATCCCTCAAATGTCAGTAAATGCCTGAATTAAGTAACAGAATTGAATCCATGACTCTAGAAACTTTTGACTCCCTATCATAGATGTCTCAAAATGGCCCCTTTTTGTAAGATAGAATCAAATAGATGTCAAAATGAACATCACAGGTAGTGGAGATCTAGTCAACATTGTGAGTGAAAGCTATTACACCAATAAGCTTACATATTACATATACTTGCTATGTTTATGAATAATAACAAACCCAGGGCTTTTAAGAGACTTTGGATCATACATATTTATTGAAAGTCAATAAATAAAAATGCACAGAAGAGAATTACTGGTAGGATTGCTCTGAATTTTCCAAAAGCATGATGTAAGAATGCTTTAGTGTAGATCAAAAAACTAGTGAATGGACAAGGAAGGTGTAGGGACAGCATGTGTCCCAGTAATGCATCACACTGCACTATACAAACGGTTGTTATTACCTGAAAAGGAGTTAAAGCATGTGAATCCTTGTGAGCCATGTGCATTTATTATTTTTCATTTAACTTCCACACAACTAATCCTTGAAAGGCAATGAACTGAGAGCAAAGCACCTTTCTTCCAACATGGTTCAACCAACAAGAGGTTCTGTGACCTCTTCTTCTGGAAATGTTTACTTCAACAAGAAATTAAAATCATTATAAACAAGTAAATGGATGCAGGTTATTATTATTAATATTGTTATTATTATTATTATTATTATTATTATTATTATTTTGTTATTGCAATTTTAACAAGAGACTTCCAGAAGCTAAACCCATCAATATTCAGGTTTAAGATAACATAGAGTCTGCAGGCAAAATGGTTTATATAGCAACTTGCTCAAAATGGAAGCACATCATTAGCACTGAAAAATAATGTAATAATATATTACTGCAAAGTAAGCTACAAGGATTACAATTAGACACACTTTAAAATTATAAGCATCACTTCTTATTTGCAACTTTAGAATTTAAATATTCATAAAACTACATGAAGGAATTGCATTAAGGAAGAAGGAATGACAGTTTCTGGAAAGCATATGTAGACATATCACATAATATTGAAAGACATCAGGTACATATTGTATTACACAGTTAGTGAGCTTATTACCACACAGTCCACCCCAAACATAAACTATTTAACAGTTGAATGACACCAGGTACCCACCAAACATGTTCTATCACTCCCCCCTGCAACTGGACAAAGGAGAGAAAATACAGTAGAGAGTTCATGAGTTGAGATAAGGACCAGGAGAGATCACTCACTGATCACTGTCATGGGCAAAACAGATTCAAATTGGGGATATTAATTAAATTTATTACTAACAGAATCATAGCAGGAGAATAAGAAGTAAAATAAACCTTAAAGAAACACCTTCCCCTACTCGTCCTTCCTCCCCAAATTCTGCTCCATCTACCCAGAGAGGAACAGGGAGACAGTCACTTCATCAGAGGTTGTTTGCTGACACTACTGAGAGAGAGGTGTCCTTCCGCTGCTCTCTGTGGCGTCCCTCCCACAGGAGACAGTCCTTCAGGAACTTCCCCAGGTTGAGTCCACCCATGGAAAGTTTTCCATGAACTGCTGCAATGTGGGTCACTCTTCGACAGGTTGCAGTCCTTCAGGCACAGGCTGCTCCAGTGTGTGTCCCCCACAGGGTCACAAGACCTACCAGGAAAATTTGCTCCAGCCTGGGTTTCTCTCTCCACAGGTCAGCACGTCCCTGTCAGGACCCTGCTCCAGTATGGACCTCCCATGGCATCACAGCCTCCTTTGGGCATCCACCTGCTCCAGCATGGATCTCCTCCCAGGGCTGCAGGTGGATCTCTGCACTCTTGTGATCCTCAGTGGACTGCAGGGACACAGCCGCTTCACCATGATCTGCACCATGGGCTGTAGGGGAACCTCAGCTCTGGCTCCTACCCCTCCTTCTCTGCTGACCTTGGTGTCTGCAGAGTTGTTCACATGTTCTCACGCTGCTCTTCTCAGCCTGCAGTTTTCATCTGCACAATAACTTTTTTTTTTTCTTTTTTCCCCTTGTTAAATATTTTATCACAGAGGCATTACTATCATTCCTGATTGGCTCAGCCTTGGCCAGCAGTGGATCTGTCCTGGAGCTGGCTGACATTGGCTGTACCAGACATGGGGAAAGCTTCTGGCAGCTTCTCACAAAAGTCACCCCTGTATCCTCCCCCTCCTTATCAAAACCTGGCCACACAAACCCCATAATACTACATATTGAACAAATAGTGTATTTAAGAGAATTTTACTCTTCCCTCATAATCAAGAGTTCTGCGTCTGAGAACTTAGGAATCTTCAGTTCATAATTTCCACATGTTTGGCTCTTCTGACAGATTCTTCACTTCCTTAGGCAACAGCATATTTTGGACAATGGATGGGAGAAGGGAGATGCCACAGATTAGCCTCTAATCAGAGAGAACACAGAGCAAAAGAATGCCTACCGGTCTGCATTCTGCTGTGGCCAGCACAGAGTGCTAAGCACTGCATTATAAACCTCAAAGTATTTAAAAATATATGTATTTTACACATATGTGTGCATGTGTATTTTAAACCCTAGGCATGCTACATAAAGTTGGCAGGAAAACTGAACAGGTTTTTTCCACTGTTGTTAAAGACATTGTGGGGGCTTCAACAAAGAGTGAGGCAACAGAAGGAATAGTTCTACACAGTGACGGTCAATACTGCATCCAATCCTGTTCAACATTAATGATCTGGAAAATGGCCAGAGTATACACTCAGCAAGATTGCTTATGACAGAAAACTTGGATAAGCTTTAGAAAATGTTTTCATACAATCATAGAATGGTTTGCATTGGAAGGAACCTTAAAGATTATCTGGTTACAACTCCCCTGGTCTGGACAGGAACACTTTTCATGAGACCAGGTTGCTCAGAGCCCCATCCAACCTGATCTTGAACACTTCCAGGGATGAAGCATGCACAACTTCTCTGTACCAATGTCTCACCACCATCACAGTAAAGATTTTTTCCCCACTATCTAACCTAAACCAGCTCTCTTTTAGTTTGAAGCCATTTCCTCTTGTTCTGTCACTACACATGCTTGCAAATAGTCTCTTCATATTTCCTGTAGACTCCCTTCATATACTGGAAGGTCACAATTAGGTCACCCATAAGTCCTCTCTTTTCCAGGCTGAACAAATGCAATACTCACAGCCTTTCCTCACAGATGATGTGCTCCATCCCTCCAATCAACTTAGTAGCCCTAGTTTGGACTTGCTCCAACAGGTCTGTATTATCACCATGATTATGTTCAGAAAGTTGTGGGGGTTTTGTTTGTTTGTTTGTTTTGCTTGTTTTGTTTTTTTTTGTTTTGTTTTTTTTTGTTTTCCTTTGTTTGTTTTTTTGTTTTTGTTTTTTTTTAGAAAAGTACCATTGTGAAGATGATAGTTCTATAAAAACTAGATTTCTCTTGCACCAGAATAAGATTTACAGTCACAGCAATTCTGATGTAGTTCAAAATCTTTTTTTATTTTTTTTTTTTTTTCTGAACAGTCCTCAGGAATTTTTAAAGTGTACCAAACCCTGATCACCAGAGATTATTGAATATTTAATATACCTAATACTTGTGACAACAGTTATACCCCCAGAAATATATTTTCAAAACTTTTGTGCTATATAGCAGTGATTCCAGAAAAGACTGGCTAGAAAGCTAGCAAAATTATTTTAATATCTACTGTACAAATAGCTATATGTTGTTTCAGTTCCTTTACAATCTTGAAATGTATAATTGAACCATCTCATATATTCTCCAAGCACTAGTGACAAATAATAATATCATAGTACATAATTGCTACAGTTCTCTCATCACAGAATAACAAAGTTAAAATTTAATTACTTTTTGTTGATCTAATTTCATTTTTATATTATTCTATTTTTAGGCACTTTTTTAATGCATGCATTCTGAAGTTAAGAAAGGAGTGTCAAATTCAGTCTTGAAGCTAAGTGTGGAAGCTTATTCTCATTGTCTCATAAATTTCTCTTCTGGCAGTACTGATGCCTTCCCTTGAACATTAAATTGAGGGGATTATCCTTGCAGGCATGTTTAGTGTATACATTTACATTTCCAGAAGATAAGTGCGTATTAACTGTATTTACTTACATTTCCTGAAGAAGAGAATCACAATAGGTTATACCTTGCTACCAAAAAGTCAGAAATAGTCATCCTCAACCTAACCTTGCATTACTACATATATTTCATCAAAAAGTCTGAATATTTAGTATATCTCAGGAAGTAATTGTTGAAATATTGCAGCAAATTCCTGCAGAAGTTCCTGGCAGGGTGACAGAAAGATGCATTCTTGACTCAGCACTAGCTCATGAGTATACATTGAAGAAAAATACTCACTGCAGGTATAGTGTTTCAGAGATGAAGACTTCAAGTCCCACAATGTCCATAAGAATGGGCCACAATAAAGAGAACAATCTGCATTCAGTCCTGGGCCCCTCATGTCAAGAAAGACATTGAGGTGTTGGAGCATCTCCAGAGAAAAGCAATGAAGGCAGTGAAGGGACTGGAGCACAAGTCATGAGGAGCAACTAAGGGGGCTGGGGTTGTTTAGCCAGGAGAACAATAGGGCTCAGAGAGGACTTTCTTGCTCTCTACAATTACCTGAAAGGAGGTTGTAGCAAGGTAGGGGTCAGTCTCCCACATAACAAGAGATGAGAGGAAATGGACTCAAGTTGTATCAGGGGAGGTTTCAATTGGATATTAGGAAAATTTCTTCACAGAAAGCATTGTCAAGCACTGTCACAGGCTTCCCAGGAAAGTGGTGGAGACATCATACCTGGAACAGTTCAAAAAATATGTGGATGTGACACTTGGGGACATGCCTTAGCGGTGAATATGGTGGTACTGGGTTAACAGTTGGATTCAATTATCTTAGAGGTCTTTTTCAACCTAAAACATTCTATGATTCTACACTTACTGTAACTTGTTTGGCTCAAAAGAAGCTATGATTTCTTTTGTATTTTCTGAATGTGTCCCAAACACATTACTAATGTCAAGACACTATGAGTGCCATTGACTCCATGGTGCTGGGGTTCCAGAGATTTTGGGACCACCCCTAGCCCTGTCAGGCCAGGACCCATCAGCCGAGGTCCATCCCACCACCTCAGCCAGAAGCCAGGGCAGCCCCAGTCCCAGGCACTGGGGCTGGGCCAAGGTTTAACTGGGATGTGCACCCACAGAAGGGCCTGGCTCAGCTGGGTAGGACAAGGCTGAGGGGAGCTGGAGACGAGCCCTGCTGTGGCATGCCTAGGGCAGGGGCTGCCAGTTCTACAGGCTGATGTGGAGTCCTGGGCTGTGAGCAAGGTTGAAGGGAGATGTAGGGGGTTTTGTGGGGGCAATCAGGCCTGGTGGTGCCTCCAGGGCTTGACACAGATAATTCTGTGATAAACTCTGATCAGTCTCTCATTTCCACAAGGAAACACAAGTGACTTTTTTACATTTTAAAATGCTGGGGCTTTTTAAAAGCCAAGTTTAAGAATATTTGTTGTTTTCCAAGTAACAAATGTTAAAATAGTCACTTATTCTAATTCATATCCTGTTATGTTCAGACTTTATCTTTAATTAAGAATAGCTTTAATGAAAGTACATTGATCAGTTCTTTTTAAACAGTGTTTGTACTTCTCAGTTTCAAGTTTGAGGAGAGGGGTGGTGTTGTCAGGAGGCAGAGAAAATCTCCATTGGTGACAAATTCAATGCAGGCTCTGAAACATCTTGATACACATACAAATTATCTTGTATTAAGAGTGACAAATAACATATCTTTCATTTGCTGTGTTTTCTCTTGTGCCATATGTTGTGTTTTGTTGGAAGCTGCAACTCAGCAGTAGGGAGAGAGACCATGTACTTGCTCACTGCTTGCAGTCATATATTGGATCAATGCACAGTCCTTGGGAGTGAGTGGAGCAGCAGTCGTCTCCCAAGAGAAGGAAACAGAGTAGGAGGACTCAAAGTCTACACGCAAATGGATATACCCAAGAGCAGGAAGAAGACACCCTATAAAGAGGCAGTGGCAGCACACAGAACGATCTCCAGCGCCCTGCTTAGAATCATGAATTACTCAGCAAGTTGCAACAGATTGCTGTACTCAAAGCAAGAGTGAAGTGGTGAAGCGAAGTGAAGTGAAAAGTGAAATACCTACCTCTGAGGTGAAACAGTGAACAGTGAGGACTTCTGTTTCCATTTTGATTTCGTCTTACCAACTTGATCTGAGCTTCTGTTCCACAGAAGTCATTGCATTGTAGTTTATCCTTCAATAAAGTGAAATGTCAGCAGTCCACAGCCCTTTTAGCAATTTTAGTATCATCCCTTTAAAGAAAAGGTATTATGATATACACAGCTGAATTTGACAGTCACAATTCTTGAATAGTCAGCTATGCATCCCAAAAAGAATGCTATGGAACCTCTTGAAGGTATGATTGTTTCTTTTAAGTAGAAATCCATAAGACAATCTTTATTTCCATACAGAAAGCTGAGTTTTTTTAGTATCCTTCGTGACTCAATGAATGTTTTTATATGTATAAATTAAATCCTACATCAGTATTTTTTAAGGATATATTATTTAAATGGAAGATAATAGGACCTACAGAAAAATCTGCCTGAGGACATTACCAGATTACAAATACTTAAATTCAATATTAAAATTCTAATAGTATTTTCTCCCTTTAAATTAATTGAAAATAAAATACAACCAAGAAAGAGAGAGAGAAAAAGAAAGAAAGAGGGAATGATTTAATAAATGTTATTATGACATGCTATCAAAACGGAATTTCTTACAGGTTCATTTTCTTGAACATATCGGGGTTTTTTTTGGTTTGTTTTTTTTTTTTTTTCAAATGTAACAGAATTGTTAGGCAATATTTTCCCTTTGTTTCACAATGTTCTTGTAAAGTATTTCATAACTTTTATCAGGAAATAATCAGAAGTTGTTTTACTGATTTCCTTTTAGGTAATGGAGTAATGAAGAGATTGCAGGTTGTATAGACCTCTCAGGAACAATGCTAATAATTGTAAAAAAAGGTTAAATATCTGGCAGAACAGGGACTTGCAATTAAATGTTACAGATTATGTTTAAAATAACATTTCTTCTACATCTAATGTGAGCCAAGAGACTCACTAAAAATTGCTTTCTAGATTATACTCTATTCCCAGAAAATTAAAATAAATTACTTATAATCTTTCCCTCGAGTGCTGAGAGGAACTGCTTTGAAAAGACAGTTTTGTAACATTTTTTTTCATTTTTAACTTCTAGTATTCCAATTTGTGATGACGAGATAGGAACACAACTTTTCAAATTAGTGGGCAAACTCATTCACTCTATCTGTTTAGTATATGAATATTTATATAAGTATGAATGGGAATAAATTCCAGAGAGAGACTGGCAACATTTTTTTGTCCAACCATCAATATAACCATATATCACACTTGGACACAAAGTCCTTCACCTGGAAATTTCAAGTATATTGATAAAATATTCAGGAATTGTGGATATAAACTGGTATTTGGTTACTGTTGCATTATCTTGAGTTTGTTTGATAGTTCATTTGTGTCAGGCCAAATGGTAAATGAGATGAATGTGCTTTGGGTAGCTTTTGTATTTCATTAAAGGTGATAGCATTACCCAGGTTACCAAAACTATTTGCACCATACTCTTCCCTTATTAAAGTGACTCTTGTTCTTTTACTTGTTTTCATACATCTTATTTTTCTTTTTCTTTCTTCAGTGACTGATTACCATTAACAATTTATGGGCTGGTTTGAAGTGTTTTTTTCCTAATTGGTCATAAAATTAACCTAAAATGAGCCATAATGGTCTATTCTGTGAATATTTCAAATATTTCACGGAGATGGCTGAAGACAAGGTAATGACTGATATTTTAGTTACTGTGAGACTAAGACGTTCCTACCTTAAATATGCTATTAATTTTCTTTTTTTTTTTTTTTTGTATTGTCAACACTCTTTAACTGACGTGCATTTTTAGTAAATAAAATGTCATAACATTGATAAAACTCTTCAGTATGAATTGTGTTCTGGGTTCCTGTACAACGTAGTACTTTGCTTTGGCCAATAGACTATAATAGCTATGAAAGACATTTTTTTGCACTACATGTTAGAGAATCTAGGTTAAAATTCAGTAGAAGTGGGCATTTTATTTGTTGGGTTTTTCTTTTCCTTAGAAACTATGGGAATCTCCGGAGAGGTGATTTAGCTTTTTTCCTCAAAATATGTTTCTTTAAGGGACATAGGACCATTCATTTAATGTCAGATAACTGGATAGAACACACACTATGAAACTCCACTTAGAGAACCTGAGAATCTTGAACAATTCTAGTACAAGCTCTATATTAAATCCCCTCTCATTTGCTTGTGTGATCTGCATATCCTGCATACATCCTTGCAGTCACAATGATGTGACTTACAGGGCATCCAGTCATATGCTAGCAGTTTACTGGTAAGGTGGTCCATTTTGTAATGCTTCCCTCTTTTCTTTCTTAATCTTCCAGATTCAGACTGAAAAACAAATGTAAATGGAAACAAGCATTGAGTGAAGAACAAGTGTGTACAATAGTCTCTATAAATTCCTAAACCAGCCAGAGTTCAGTCTAGATCTTTCACCTTGTCTTTGTTAAACAGGTGATTTCTTTCTATGTGTGAAGGTGTAATTTCCATAAAATACCCTGCATATGTACACATGAGACAGTACAGCTCATTACACTGACTTAATTTTTTTTAAACTTGAAAATGTTTTCTTCCTAAACTGAACAAAAAAAAGCTTCTGTGGAACAAAGAAAGTCCTTTAAAGTAAAATTAAAATCAAAATACTGTTCCTTTTGTTATAGTAATTATTACAGCAACTGTTGGTCACTATTAGAACAGTTATTACAAAAATCTGTTACCACAAAAGATATGAAGAGATTATATCAGATTAGATCTTTTAACAAATTTCGATGGAACATTCAGAAAATTTTGCTTTTCTCTGAAGATACGAATAGGAAAAAAAGCACAATGTTATGAAACTGTTGCTTTCAACATTGAAAATGCTGTGGGAACTTTTTTGATTTAGGAGCTTCGGTTCAGCCATGGGGCTACCTTTGAAGTACTTGGATCATCATATCAAAGGAACAATTATGATCTACTTAAAAATATACTTGTATTATCATCCTTAAAGACCGTCTGGACTGAAAGTGCAGTTCCTGATAGAGTCAGGAAATGGGTGTCAGCAGGATCCAGCAAGCTTCTTAATTTGAGGATTGGAGAACCAAGCTTTCAGAGCTCCCCTTGCAACACATTTATAAAGTTTGGATGCAGTGTTAGTGCCTACTGTTGCAGTATTAAAAATATTAGGGACATAATTCTGGCTTCTGTTCCGCTGAAGTCAAGACACTACTCTAAAAATTGTCCATTATTCTGTGAAGTGGTATTTTGGCTTAGGGTACAAATAATCTATCTCAAAATCATTCAGGTCTTGAATTAATATCTTCATTCCATATCATCAGTAAGGAAACAGCATGACCCTTGTAGCTAGCTCTGTCACCGGGAGATAAAGTTGTAGGCCTTGATCAAATCAATCTTTTTTTTTTCTATTTAATGAGGAAAAATTGCAATAATCCCAAAAGCAGGAAATTCTTTCTAACCCTTGAGCTGAGCTTTTCAACATGAAGCTTTTGAGTTAAACATATATATGCGTTCATTCTCTTATTTTAAACTGACTCTTCCTCTCCACACCTCTATCCTGGCATTAGCCTTCACGTCTTTTCCTCAGAGAAAAAGCTGCCAAAATACAATAAGAAGAAATGATATGCCACCAGGATGACGAGCTCTTTAATAATTGAGTTATCACATAAGGACCATGACATAATACCACCCCTATGATGTCATGCAGGTGTTCAAGGAGTACCTTTGCATCTAAGGGTAAGACTGCCAAGTTATTAATTGCTGATGGGAAGAAGCACTGCAGAGCATCAATAAAACAGACAGTTAAGTTTGAAGACATATTCTGTGTATTAGCCAGCTCTCTACTATTTCTGACTCATCATGCCATTATCTTGATTCTTTTACATTGACAGCCAGGTTGTATAATTGGAAAATGAACAAGGAAAGACATATATCGTTAAATTTCTTGTTGCAAATCTGATTTTTATGCCCATTATTAGATTATTTTATTCTTTTATATATATGTGTGTATATATACATAAATATAAATATATAAAAATAATATAATTCTCTCATTTGGAGAAATATTTTTAATAGGCCAGGTCAAATGGAAATATATTTTACCATTTTCTTTTTTCATCTTTCCTTCAAGTCAAAAATGATAATATAAATTTCACTGTGTGGATTTTGATATCTAAATCTGTGTTTGAGATCTTAATCTGTGTCTGCCTATATAGTCAATATAGATGTGGTCAATGTACTTAGTGAAGTCAAGGGCATGATTCTTCTTATTCTAAAACAGATATCTAAACCAAGCTAAATGAACCATAACCTGAAAGAGCCTTTTTCTTTTTTCTTTTCTATAAAGAAGGTCAGCGTACTGTGACTGTCATTTCCTAGACATTTATTTTGTGAGCATCTAAAGTTGGATTAGTGTAATCACACAATATTTGAGTAGTAAGATTACATGAATTTAACTATACCTCTACTTTTTTCTAATTAATGTTCTGGAGTATTCCTTTCTAATTTTTCACTTTATTAGGTAATAGCTCTGGAATGAGATAGGGAGAAGATTAATGTACTAGAAATCAGCGCAATCAAAGCTGTAGAAGACAGGGGAATATGTGTAGATTTGACATATGGCCCATTTAATAATAAGCAAATTACTTTCAGAAAGCTAAATCTTAAACCTTAAGAAGAAGATTCTAAATGTTGGAGTTAGAAACTTGTAAAAAGACTTATTAAAAACAAAACAAAACAAAACAAACAAACAAAAAAAACCCAGAGAGACACTCAGGAGAAAACAGACCTTTGAAGTTTTCAACAAAAGCCGAAAAGTGAAAGTACTGAAGGTATATAAACATATCAGTAGAAACCTTGGACATTTCTCTCATTTGGAGTGCTATCTACTAAGAATCAGAGTTCCACATTTTGAACACCCAAACACTCATGCAATTAATGTGATACCTCTTCCCTGACTTGAATGGAAGATTCTTCTATTGAAGAAAAAAGGTTGCATAAATCTAAAAGTAGAACTTTTACTACTACATATATCTTATTATAAACTTAATAGAACATTGTAAATGAAGCACTGGTTAATTCTCTCTCATTGTTGTATGGTTCTTTTCAAGGTAAGGGATAAAAAGTGCTTTAAGTAGAACATAATAAACCTGAGGAAGTAGTTCAATTAAATTTTTACTTCATCTAAATATTAAAATATGGGGTTTGGGTTTGGTTTTTTTTGTTTGTTTTGTTTTCTGGAAGAGCAATCACTATCTCCAGGGGGCTGCTATATTTGTAACCAGCTATTAGATATCAGGAAATGGCTTCCTTTCATCACGTATTACATCATCATGAATTATTAGTCATTGCTTATAAAATATTGATCTTGTGTCTATAAAGTGTATGCTAAGAAACTGCATATAAATAATCTTAAGAAAATACTAACATGCTGACATTATTTTCAACTACCTTCCTCTCTGTAATCCTTTTAACCGTATATCAGTCAATCACTCTGATTAGCCACGCCAAATGTTCCAAAACAAGAAATAAGAGAATGGAAATAGGAATGACCTGTCTGGTGCAACATTACAGATCAAATGATTTTGAAATAATTCTATTAGTGATGACAGCAGCCTTTGGCAAATTGAAAATGAAAAAGAAAAAAAAAGTAGGTGTCCTTGAAGTTAAGTTCTGCTCACACTTTGAAGAAATTTCTCTGTTCAGTTTGGTGTAATGCCCTTTACAGTAACACATAAAATAGCTACTGATGAGCTGCACATCCTCCATTTGATAGCAGTGCTTATTAAATTAAGACTTTAGATCAGGAATAGTAATTTCACATAAAAATGCCTACAGCCAACCTGCCAAAACTTTTGCTATGGTCTTGCAATCACAGTTTCTTAGCCATAATTGGCCTGTAACTTTAGCAACAAAGGCGGTAATTTGCTGAATCATACAGATACTATACAATTTGCATAAAGATGAGAAAATGTTCTTTAACTTATGGAGTATTGAATAACTTTTCTAAAGACTGTTTAGTTTTTCCTAATATTAGAAAATTACTGTTTCCTTTCCTCAGGTTTTACTATTGAAGACAACATATTTTTTGCTAACTGAATAATACAGTCTTAGTTATAGAGAATTAAAATAGGAAGTCAAGCTACAAAGTATGCAAGCTGTGTGGTGCTTTTTTTCCAAAGTAATTATTCTATCTATATGCAAGATCAAATGAAGATTACTTTCTTCCCCAGGCTTAAGCAAACAATTCATCAAGATTCTATTTTACCTCTTATAGACAAGCACAAGAGATTAAAATAAATGTAATGTATACTTGAAAGTTGATATTTTTACAAAAGTTTGAAGATAGAACTTTGGATCCAGGAAAACAAAGTGAATGGCTGTCATATTCTTGCATGACATGTTTAGAGGACATTTAAGAAAAGGCATATACCGGTGTAAAGCAAAATATACAAAGGTATTCCCCCAAAAGAATGGCAAAGCAGTGGAAAAGATTCAAAGGTTTATTTCAGAGGTGAGGATGCTAAAAACTTATAGATCCTAATGGCGTTGTATGGTAGCACTGGGCCTCAGAGCAAAAGGCAAAGGCGAAGCTTTTGCCCGTTCCTTGACTTTATCATCTCTTCCTCCCTGTCAGCTCCCTCGTTGGCTGCTAAGGCGCTGCAGCACATCTGTGAGCATTATCTCTCTTGTGCCCAGGGAGTAACCTTCTGTGGAATGCATACAGAGAAACTCTGTCTGCGAAAGTTGTCTCGTTCCAGGCAGCAAAGCTTCCTTAGCAAAATATAACTGTCTCCTCAATAGCAATATCTTCTGCAAAATAGCTATTTACCCCTACAACCAAAGAAAACAGATGCTAGCAGCACAGGGAGAACAACAGAAGGACAAAAATAAAATGGAACTTATCCTTTTTCCTAATTGGTGAGACATTCATATAAGTAGAATATCTGCATTCTGCTTCTTGCAATTTTTAAGATGACTTGTACTCATGTAATGCAAAAATGTACATAAACAAGCATGTATTTCCTTCATTCTCATAAGAAGAAAAGTTTAAATACAGCCTTTCTAATGCCTTTTTTTTTTTTTTTTTTTTTTTTAACTAGTCTTGCAAGATAACTTTGAATGGATGGAATATTCTTTTAAAATTAAGAGATAGAGGCCACTAAATTGTAGAAACAATTTGCTCATGCCATCCTTCCCTTTATTAACAGCATTTTCTGTTATACATTGCTTCTCTATTACAAGAGATATTGTACACATATGGGAGCATCTAGACTTATTTTGGTCCTGGAATTCACCAATAGCATGATTTAATTTGTCTTTGACCTTGAAGTTGCAATGATGTATTCTCAGTGCTGCATGTGATTTACAGCATGGCACTTAACAAGACCTGCAGATCACACATCACGTCTAGAAGTCATTTTTCTTGTCTTTAATTTTAAAAGAAACTAAAAAATAAGTTGCTAAAATTCAATCCAACAGCTCTTCCACCTACTTCTGAACATTTCTTCTAAATAAGAACCCAAAAGTCTGGTTGCAATCAGATATTTTAAAAAGGGGGAAACAGATTTAGACAGTAGTTTAGAAAATATCTAAACTGTTTGCTTAACATGAAAATGGAATTTTGAACTTTTGAAATTCATTATGACTGCTAGTACTCCATCTAGGAGGTACCTGAAGTATCCTCCTACTTTATTTTTTTATTATCCCATGATTCTAAAGAAAACAGAGAAGTTTTGCCTATACAATCTCTCTCACAACCTGAATAATCAGAAAGCATATGCAAGTGGATAAGATACTCTGCTCTCATTAACTGAAAGGTATTTATCAAAAACACCACACAAGTAGGTAGAATATATATGTAGCATTCTAGACTAGGAGTATTCACTCTTAAAAGGTGCATTCCCCTATGACTATAAAAGTCCTTTGTGTCTTAACTGCACAAACAGACATTAATTTTATCAGCAGATAATGGCTGTACTGCTTATCATGAAAGTCATAAGGAGTCAACTCTTCTGGAAGTTTCAAGCTTCTGAAGCTTAGCAATGCAGAATTAAGTTTTCTGGTAGCAAAGACAGGTCAGTAGGATCAAATAAGGATACACTGAAAATCATTGTTTTCATTATAACTCACTGTTTATGTGGTCATCAAGTGTTTCCAAAGTGAAGATTAAACAGTTTTTCATATTAGCTAATTAGAAATACAATTTGTTTGAATTTCAGTTTATTTTTCACAGATGCTGGATGTTGGCAATTTTTTCTCTTTGAGGAAAACTTAGAGGAAGTTATTTGGCTATTGTCTGCCAGGAACTAGTGAGACTGTGCTTACCTTAAAGGCATGAGGGACAAGGGAAACAGCAACTAACTGAGGAAAAGTCCCCAAATACCCCATTAGGAGGGCAGGGCTGGGCTGGGGACAATAACTGAGGTCATTTCAGTGCCTGAGCAAGGCAAGTCTTCACTGAAAAGGAAGGTCAAGACAGGAAATCAAGCCAACAAAGTGAATTTAGGGTTAACAAAAAAAAAACAGAGCACAGCACAGCATACCTATAACATATCCTTAGTCATGGACTGAGCCTAAACGTGATTCACAGACCAATAGGAATGATGTGCATGGATGGAGGCCCTGGGAAGGTGTCTGACCGCTCATCATCTGACAGCTGGATTAAAAACTGGGTCAAAACCTGTCTGGATGGCTGGGCCCAGAGAGTGGTGGTGAAGGGCAGTTGACAGCTGGGTGGTTCAGTTGGTGGCTGGACACTACCAGTGTTCCCAGTGCTCAGTTCTGGAGCCTGTCCTGTCTATATCTTTATTGATGATCTGGACAAGGGGATCAAGTGCACCTTCAGTAAGGTCATAGATGACACTAAATTTGGCCAGAGGGTTAACCTGCTGAAGGGTTAGAAGGCACTGCAGGGAGATCTGGAAAGGCTGGATCAATGAGTTAAGGCTCACAGTAAGAGGTTTAATAAGGCGAAGTGCCAGGTCCTGCACTTGGGTCACAGAAACCTCACACAACTTTACAGGCTGGAGGAAGAGCGGCTGGAAAGCAGCCCAGTGGAAAAGGACCTGAGGGCCAACTGCTACTCATCATGAGTCAACACTGTCCAGGTCACCAAAAATGCCAATGGCACCCTGGTCTGTATCAAAAATAGTGTTCCAGAAGGGCTAGAGCAGTGATTGTTCCCCTGTACTAGGCATGTGTGAGGCTGCACCTCTAGTACTGTGTCTGCAGAATTGCAGAATCCCAGAATATGCTGAGTTGGAAGGGACCCACAAGGATCATCAAGTCCAACTCCTGGCACTGCACAGGACCATCTCCAACAATCACACCAGGTGCCTGAGAGCATTATCCAAAAGCTTCTTGAACTCTGTCAGGCTTCGTACACTGCGAAGAGATTGGTACCTGCCCTCCTTTTCCCCTCATGAGGAAGTTGTAGACCGCAGTGAGGTCTCCCCTGAGTCCCCTCTTCTCCAGGCTGAACAGACTAAGTGTCCTCAGCCACGCCTCACACAGCTTCGCCTCAAGGCCCTTCATCAGCTTTCTTGTCCTCCTAATTTGTCCAGGTCTCTCTTGAGTCCCTCTCTGCCTTTGAGGGAGTCAACAGCTCCTCTGAATTTTGTGTCATCTGCACACTTGATTAGTATCCCTTCCAGTCCTGCATCCACTTCTGGACCCCTCAATTCAGGAAGGACATTGAAGTGCTGGAGCATGTCCAGAGAAGGGCAAAAAAGCTGGTTCAGAGGTTGGAACACAGGTCTTATGAAGAGTGGCTGAAGAAACTGGGATGCTTTAGCCTGGAGAAGATACCTTATCACTCCATTCAGCTACCTGAAAGAAGGTTGTAACCAGGTGGGGGCTGGCCTCTTCTCCTAGACAGCTAGTGACAGGACAAGAGGACATAGCCTCAGGCTGTACCAGGGGAGGTTTGTGTTAGATATTAGGAGGAATTTCTTCACAGGAAAGGTGATGAAGGTTAAATATGGGAATGCACTGCCCAGGGAGCTGGTGCAGTCACCATCCCTGGAGTTGTTTAAGAATAGACTGGACATGGCTCTTAGTGCCATGGTCTGCTTGACATAGTGGTGTTCAAAGGCTGGCCTTGAACATCTCAGAGGTCTTTTCCAACCTAATTTATTATGTGATTACTTAGACTATCCCTGCATTCACTTTAGTATCTACGTATTCAAGTAAGGAACTGAAGGGAGCCTAGAGAACAGGAATAGTCTTTGAAAATTAATAGTTTTTTGCATGTTAGCCTTTTTCAAATCCTAGAAAAAAATCTTCTATTAAAAATATCAATTATATGGTAAAAATATTTTTTTTAGTTTGTTTTCATTTACCATTCTCAAGTTCTTGACACAGAGCTATGTTAACATTATTATGAGAGGGTAATTGCCCTTGCCTTTTCTGTGAATTTGGTAGGCATAACCCTTATAATTCTCTTTCCATGGAATATATTCACAATCATATCCTTTAAGGCTCTCAGTATACAATGTAGAGTATGTTTCAGTGTCAATGTGAACCTTCACTCAAGTGGAATGGAAATTGCTCAAATGAACATGAAATCAGCCTTTGTGTTCCTCACTGCTTGGATTACAATCCCCATTATTTTTTCCAGAATAGAGTCCAATACTTTTTAAACTCATCGTAAAAGTGAAAATGGTTGGTTTACTCTTCTATTAGTTTCAACAGCTGATGTTACTTTTAAGATAAGCCTCATTTAAAATAACAAAAAAAAAAAAAAACAAAAAAAACCAAACAAACAAAAACCCCAAACAAAAAAACAACGGAATTTTTTTTAGCGTCAAAGGTTTTGGGTAACCTGTGGAAATTTTCCAGTATACACAATAAAATATATCATTCAGAAAAATGGCTTGTAATTTCATTCTGCAAGCCTGTACTTGAATTACTGTAAAATCTGTGGGATTTTTGTTCCCAGAAAGGTAAAATGAACCAGCGTTTCATTATAGACTTACAGAGCTCCTACCAAGCATATTATACAAAATGAGATGGGAAAAACATCAAAGTCTGAGAAGATATGCAAAAGTAAAGACAAAAATGAGATCATGTGACAAATTTAATATGGAGATATTAGAATACATTAATACACACTTTGAAGAACAGTCAAAAAGGATATGTAGTTTACATAATATATTAAGTAGAAAGGTTTATTACTCAGGAAAAGGGGAAACAAAACACAAAATGGTTGAATTGTATAACATGAATTCCATTAGCATCTATATAAGTTATGTTCTATTCTTTCTGCCTACATAACTTGAAAATAATCAGCATAATTAGTAGATTTGTTCAAAAGGGTTGATATAAAAAATGGCTTATACTATTAATTTCAAATGTAAATATGCACATGCAGGAAATACTTAGCCCCACTACGTATAGGAATAAGTCCCTTTGTGTATAAGAACTATTACTAAAATCTATCACTTAGACATATTTCCAAAACACTGTGTTAACTGTCACCCTAAGAGGGAAAAAAACCCACCTTCTAAAGTCCATAAAATAATATTAAAAATGGTCTTATTACCAAAGCTACTGAAGTCATGCTTAATGTTCACCCACTTTTGTTGTTGTTACTATTATTATTATTTTATTTGTAAGTCTTGTAATTTATATTTATTAGAAAATATACAGCAAAGAGCATAAATATGGATGTAGCATGTGAAGATGTGTGGTATTCAGACATTTATTTTATTTTGATGACCTTAGAAAATCGTTTAAAGAATGTATACTGATCTTCAGGATAATATGTTCCACTGTGTAGTATTAACATACATATTTCATAAATACAATTTATGTTAAGAAGAATGATGTCTTTATTTACATTTCCAGTCTTCCAAAGAGTATGATTGTCCTTCTGCCAGCCTTTTCTTCTCCGAATATTTTATGAAGGTTTATTTTTTACAATGGATTTCCTTTCTCCATTTTGAAATTGATTTAGAAAGGTTAAATGGTGCCTGAATCATTGAAAACAAGGCTATGTAGCTATTTTCAATTTACAAAAATAATTACAAGAATTTCAGACATGTCCAATATCTGCTTCCAAACATCCTTGAAATTCCATCAAGAATTAGGCAGTTCAAAAAAGGTATAACATTAATAAGAATTTTCAAATGCCAAACTTTAAACATTTTTAATTCCAATGTGAAATCCATTTACGTAGTTAGGAATACAATAATGAATCTTTATCCATATGTGTCTATTTCAAATAATCTCTGCTTACCCAGCACTACTGAAAACATGTCAGTATATCCACCCTTCAAATAGTGATATATATTGGAAAAACTGGAAGGTAAAAAGTAATCCATAATTAATAACTGTAGCTATTAGACACCCCAAATAGTCATAAAGTCCATTGAGATAAGTAATTTATGAAAGCATCGGTCAATCTAAATTTTCATTAATTAATTAATTTTGTGACTCTCTAGATACCAGCAAAATGGAATTCATCTTCATAACAACTTTTCACAATTAGAATTTCTGCACTGTGACAGATGTCTAAGCTGTAAAAGGTGGTAGACCTTTAGCCTATGAAGATTGTTCCTTAGTGCCCATGTGGGTTCAGTGTGATGGCTTCAGGAGCTAGTGGGTAGGTACATCATGAAACTGTATTCCATCTGCATCTGGGCATATGTTGTGGGAGCACACAGAGTCACAGGAAGAGAAAGAGGGAGCGGAAGGAGAAGAGAAAGAGGTGAAAGGCGAGGGCGGGGCGGGAATGGCAGGGGAGGGGAGGGGCGGGAAGGGAAGGGAAGGGAATAGCAGGGGAGGGAAGGGAATGGCAGGGAATGGCAGGGAAGGGCAGGGAAGGGCAGGGAAGGGCAGGGAAGGGCAGGGAAGGGCAGGGAACGGAAGGGAAGGGAAGGGAAGGGA